>CM070038.1:65542375-65564840 GCA_036250615.1 Ptychadena robeensis
AAAAGCAAGTTTTTAACCTAAATAATCTTTCACTTATTGCATGAAATTTTCATCTCAGATCCTACAGCCTAGACATTCCCCATTAACCGAAGTTGAAAGTCAATTAAATTCAGTTCAGTCTTCAGTTTAAGCAAGATAGATTTTCCTAAATCACATCAAATCAAAACCTATTTATGATTCTTGTCCTGATCAGAGGAAAACAGAATTCTACCTCAGCCAAAGGTTCTAATTATATATATATATATATATATATATATATATATATATATTAATTATTTTTGCCTCAGATATCATCATGAACGTGATAAATAGAAAAAAAATGCAAGCTGCAGGTAAAGCGCATTCAGAATATGCTTTGCATAATATTTACATGCTGCTCAACCTGAAGAAATGGATGCAGCAGAAAACACAGCTGCTATCTTTGCCTAATTACATATTGTTTTCATTTTGAAAGACTCAGAAAAAGACAATTCCTGAAATAAGGTTACATAATAACATATCGCTGCTTTATCTGTAAGATTTGCTTCGCATGGTTGGATATTGTGCTGAATTTAGCAACCAAATACTGTGAGAATTTGCTGCAGAACAGTTTCTATAGAAGTCTACTTAATACAAGAGTTTGATCACACCCATGTATTGTTCTTAGCGGTTGAATACAGAACACTAAAAATCAGACACAATAAGCAGAGACAGATTTCTTTTTTTTTCTGGGCTGAGATCCAAGTCCCAGTAAAATGTTCTCATTATGAATTGGCACCTTCCTTACACACGAATGCCTTGCAATATATCAAACTTGTACAAATGAAATTCTCTTCTAGCTACCGCACGTGTTATGATGATACTTTCATTGATGCAATGAGATGAGGAGGGGCACTGATGCTTAACAAAAGTTTAAGAGTTGCTTCTATGGCATTTGCAACCTGTTCTATACAATGAACAAGCATGGGAGGAGGTAGTGGGCTTGTACCAATGTGTTTTTGAAAACCCCACGGATAAAGAGATTTAAGTGGAATGAAACTTTTTGCCAAGTAAGCACCCTACATATTATTGTAGGCTTCAAAAATTCTTTGCACTACAAAAACAAATTCTCTTATATTTTTATGTTAACTCTCAATGCCAAGGTCACAGATAACATTAAACTCAGATGTTCTGCATTTTATGATGGTTTGGTGTTGGAAGACACTAGACAAGACACTTTCTGCCCTGTGTGATGGTTAGACTTTATTCATATCGCGATAGACAATCAGAAAGGGACGCACTAGTGTTCTGTTGAAATAGCCATAATGCTATCTTAAATTGTTAGGTTAGAACAGGGGTGAGCAAACTTTTTGCAATGGATTTTAAAATGTGACATAGGGGCCGGACCAAGAGCCTGCAAGGGCTGGCCGGCATTGGGGTCCTAAGTCCTCGTAGCAGGATATTTAGAAAAAGAAAATATGTTATTAGTTAATATATAGAAGCTTAAACATTCTATTGCATGCAAATTATGGCCTCTAGGAAACAACCCAAACAAATATCCTCTAGGTGTTATCTTCACTTATTGCAAGGAGTGAGGGTAGCCAGAGCGTCTTGACACCAAGGTGACAAAGGGCCAAATAAAAGGGTCACCTTTGGCTTAAGTTTGCCCACATCTGGGTTACGAGTTTAGTGTTTTGGATAAATTAGCTTGTGAGCATGGTTGTTCTATGGACAAAAGGCTTAAGGGTGAGCACATTATCTTGTCAGTGTTACCACTAGCCCACTGGTAACATAGCAATATGTAAACAATAAGGCAGCATTAAGGTATACATTTTCACTTTCCTACCTCTACAATCATTTTGGTATTGATGCCATGTTCAGGGTATTTGCAATTTACTTACAAATCTTCCTCTATTTTTAGGTAAAATGTTTTTTCCATATTTACTAAAGCAAAACAACAAATTGTACTCGGGGTATTCAGGTTGCCATAGGTGACCTGTTGTACCTTTTACACTTGTTTCATTATGCGTTAATACACATTTTATGTTGCAGCACAATGAAAGTCTACACAACCCGTCATAGCCCCCAATCTGTCCGTCCGAGCCTCCGTCACCGGCCTAAGGTTTGATGTATGATGCGTCCATTGACTGCCAATCGTCAGACTCACGTATGACTCACATTGGCACATCCAATTAGGGAATTTATTGTGTTACCTTACCTATAGTATGTTGTATAGACTATTATTGCCCAGTGTTAAAATGTGTTGCTGTGCGTAGTCCATTCAGAAGCAGATCTCAGCTCAGCATGTAGTCAGCGATGACCTGGGCCAGTGTAATTGCTCTTTAACTTATTGGAACCAGCATAATAAATTACAGAACATTTTGTGGATTTACAATTTTTTAAACATACCTCTTAAAGGGCAACTACACTAAACTATATTACTACACAAAATTTATAAGCTCACCATCTGCTTCGAGGTCTGTTCTTATCTGTAATGAGTCCTATGTTAATGTTAGGTTCATATCTATCTGTTGTGATGCATTGCACAAGTGTTAGGTCCTGTTTACACCTATTTTGTTTTAACCTGAATATTAATGCACTGCCATTGGCATCAACAGGACTTGAAATGAATGTCAATAGATAAGCAAATGAACATGCAACGCAATAGACAGATGTAAAGTACCCTGCTAAATATAAGGTGTTCTTATGGGCTTACACTACATTGCCCACCGCATATAACTGGATTGGTGTGAATGTATCATATACTTGATACTTTTTAAGAGTTATCTGACCTCAGTCACAGACCCCACCCTAGAACCCTTCTGGACACTTAGTTGATCAATAGTGGGCTGATAATGCCTGTAAACATGTCTCTTTGTGTAGTTTATACCATTTGTTTTATTTGTTTTGTAGTAATTTTTTTAACAGTCCTTGCTTATGAGAGCCCAAAACATACACACTTCTTTTCTTTTCAGAACGTTCCTAGTTGTTATTTTCCATGTTCTGATGGATAACAAAGGCAATGATAAATCATTACATAAATTAGTCACAGGCTCTGCTGTGCCTGTAGTTGCATCCCAGAGCCGACTTGCTTTAATCATTATAGATTGCCGCTTATTTATGTAAAAGGAAGAAACTCTGACAGGCCCGTTGACTATATTTTAACACTTGGGTCAATATGTTCAAACCGATCTACTCACCAGTAGCTCTGGTGAAGCCATACAGGCTGATATTTCAGATTTAGTCTAGTAATCTGTGGTGGCATTTTTAGTAATACTTTTAGAATTTATACAATTTTTATTGTTTTTTTTTATCAAATACAAGGTAAAAACAACAAACTAGCATGAACTATGTCTAACAAGTGCTGTGACATCTCCCATGACAGTAACTCATGAAGAGATATTCTACTTTTAATATAACCTTTCACACATATTTACCAGACTAATTAAACTTGTTTTTAATTTTTTCCCCACAGTCCGTTGCTACATATACACACGCACTTACCTACTGTTCAGTTATTTTTTAGCCATTTTTTTAATTGTTTAGAGACTCACTAATGACTAGCCTAATATTGACAGGTAGATAGAGAGGTGCACATTTATTCAAATGTATCTTCACCCAATAAATGTGGTACTGTATAATGTGGTACTGTACAATGTTTAACATTATTGTAAGTAATATGCTATAAAATATCATTTGTTCTTTTATTATTATTATTATTATTAATAATAATATTATTAGCAGCTGAAGTAGAATCAGAAGCAGAATCTTAGATACAGCAATGTCTTTAGACACTTCTGTAGATTTGAAAAATGAAATTTATAAAAGTATGTTCAAAGTGTATGTATTAAGGGAGGTATTAGACCTTCTATTAAGTTTCTATCACAATATGCCAATTGAGGAGATTTACAATACCATTATTCTATCCACAACCTAAATAGTAAAGTCTATACTACACAAATACCTTTATGGTCGTATTATTACACAATATTACTATATAGTCTAGGATGAGTAGCATTGGAAGTATCATAGAGGAAGATATAGGTGTCATAGGTCAGCATAGAGTTAATATCAAAATGTAATTTGTAATAAGATTTTCATGCAATTGATATCTGTACTGTATATACGCTAAGTATAGCTCCCTTGAATGATTAGCAATAGTAGAAACAAACACCTCTGTTCTTCTGTGGCCTGTTGTGTTGACCTGGTGATCTATAAAATGTCACAGCTTTATAAATGTGCAGCTCCACCAATACCATGAGCATAAAATTGGATGACCCCCTTTATAAATGACCCTCATTCACAAGCATTAGCAAAACCTCATCCTGAAAACAGATCTCGGTCTTGGTCATCTGTTCACAGAGCAGATTTTAAAGAGTTGTATAGAATGGTAAAAATTACAATTGATTTAATAAGGGGCATGGAGGAATGGAAAGCTGTGAAAGAAGATTAAATTATTTAAATGAATTCACAGCTGAGAAGAAGCGATTAAGAGAGATATAATCATCTTGCATAAATGGGAAACATAGTAAGCTCAGTGGAAATTTTTTCACTTTTTTCTAAATATTTTTCTAAAGACAGAAGACCTTCAAAATTTAAGTAAAATGAAGGTTGACTGACCTTCTGAAGCAAAAGTGGTTTAATTGGCAAAAGTATAATTTTTTTTTTCATACCTCTGAAAATAAATGTCAATTTGTTTTTTTTTCTGGTTTATCTTAAACTGTTTTGTAACTTAAATAGATCTATCACCAACAACAACCTAATATGCAAGGGATAGGTGGCTACTGTGTTCTGCCATCTTCTGCCCCATTGCATTAATGAAACATGGGGTTATTTGCCAATGCCAGCCTTTCTGCCATAACAAATTGATCATACAGCTCTAAAACCACCTCATTTACTTTTTCCAGATTACCCAAATTAATGTTTATCTGTCGGTGAACTGACACCCAGCAGGTCATATATACTAACCTAGTTTGCCTTGTTGGTTATCCAGCCCTGTTGCCTAGACATTAGCAGGCTTACTAAGGAGCCATACATAAAAGAAATGAAGTTCGATGTCTGGTTGCATTTAGTGTCCTGTAAAAGATAATTGAGCTTTAAATCAAATGTCAGTAGGAGAGTATAGACTTTGAAAGCCAGTCAAAACTGTATGATACACTTACAGCAATGATTATGCACAGCAAAATAATAAACTAGGTATATAATGAAACTGGCAGCCACCAGATCTGCAAATGTAGAAGCTTCAGTTAATAATAGGGAAATGATTTGAGCAGCCAATAAAAACTCTAAAACAGCTGCCACCAAAATAGCAGAGCATTTTTCATAATGCAAGGGCCAGCAAATCAGTCTTATTTCATAACATACATTTTAAAGGCTAAATCACAAAACCCAAACCTCTCATTCACAAAAGAAATATTAAAGGTTATATTCTGAATTTCAGAAAGAGAACAGAAGATAATACAAATCTTGAACAAGCATTGTGAAGAATGTAAATAGTATAGGGTCTCAAGAAATGTGTGAATATCTAGGTATTTTCAGTAAATCAGATTGTTAATTGGGGGTATTGATTGAAAAGTCTTATAGCAAAGGTTGCCTTAATTAAAAAAACAAAAATGTTGTGACTTTTGAGCCATCACAATGGTGAAGTACTGTGCTGTGCTCTCATCTGTGGCAGTTGTCTTCGTTAATACTTTATAGATGCCAGTCTTTCAGGGGTTAATGAACTGCAGTAATGCTTATGGCCACTAGATGTCACCAGATAATTGTTTTCAATTGTGAAAACATGAAGCTATATGTATGGCTATATTTTGGACAGAGTGTTCTAAAATCTATAACTCTTGTCTGGGCCAAGTTTTTATTTTTGTTTATCATTGTTACTCTTTGTTTTCTTAATTGAACTATGTTCTTAGATTGTGGTCCTGGATTGATGCACTTGCAATGGCCGTTGTGGGAAGTACAACTGTAGTCATGGAACAAGCCAAGGCCAATAATCAATAGAGTTGGCTTTAATACGGAGTGGGAGGTACAGTCGTGAGCAGTATGAGAGCACAATATAGCAAGTGCAAGATATTGGGAAAGAACAATAATCTGGCAAACAGGAAGTGCAAGACATTGTTTAAGTAGGAAGTACACGGGTGGGGCAAAGAGTTTAGGGTTTAACAAGAAACTAGCTCTCTTTTGTGTAAAATCACTTTTAAATGGACTGTAATGCACTATTCACATGCCCCTGTGTTTGACAGGGTGTTCAAAAATTACCCATTTTATCCCTATCCTGTGTCCTGGTGCTGGAAATGTTGCATTTTGTTTTAAAAAAAAATGTATTAAAGGTTTTTAACAATACAATAACAAGTACTTGCAAGCCACCAAGTAGTATTAGGTTTTAGTGCTGGCAGAGAGGCATAATAAGGCAAACAAAAGACACAGTCAAAAGTATCAAAATTGCAGTAAATGTGGTAGCCGTAATCAACTTCCTAAACTAAAAAAAAAATACAGGAAGTTGAAAGTGACCAACAATCAAAAGGGGGCCAACTTGTAGCAATATAAACAGGGGAGGAGTGGGATAATGATGAGGGGGGGATGAGGGAGGGGGGTGCAAGGGAGGGGGGGTCAAGGGCGGGGCCAAGTCCCTTGAAGGCATAGGCAAGGGGACGTAACAGGGTACAATGGTCAGGTGGGTGACTGGAAATGCTGCATTTCTAGACAACTGTGTGAATGGTACCTAAATAGAACTGCAGCCACTGATAATAAATCCCTGGGTTCAGTTTCTGACACCTTGGCACAATAGTAGAAATGGCAGGGGATAAACACTTGTGTTATTAGTGTCAGATACCCTTTTTAGGTATCTTCTGAAATAAAAAACAATTTATATTTGTATACAGTTCATCAGGAAAGTATTCACAGTGCATCACTTTTTGCACATTTTGTTATGTTACAGCCTTATTCCACAATGGATCATTTTTGTTTCTCAGAACTCTATACACAACACCCCATAATGACAACATGAAAAAAATTTCAGCCAAGATATCAGCAGTGGCTTCAGGCCAACTCTGTGAATGTCCTTAAGTGGCCCATACGTCAATCCCATCGAACATCTCTGGAGAGATCTCCAGAGATTTATTAATTTATTATATTTTTTTTTATAAATTCACCAAAACCTTGAGTAACCATTTTTCACATTGTCATCATGGGGTGTTGTGTGTGAAGAAAAAAAAATACTTAATACATTTAAAAAAAAATCTAATTTATGTTTTATTTAGGATTATTGGCTGTTTAAATTCAATAGTAGAAAAAGGAGGAGATGAAAACAAGAGAAAGCAGTAGTGCTGAGGGAGAGAATATGCACTTAAAGAGAAGGAGGGAAAAAAGAAAGAATAATAAAAAAAATGGGGTTTTATGCAACCTAGATGGATCCTTGGAAATGTACCAAGTTTTAGTAAAAGGAGATTATTATAGTTTAGCAGCTTTAAAATTCAAAAGACAAGAATAATTTACCAGTTTGACTTCTTCCAATAAATATCTTATACCTCATCCTACTGCAAGGGGTAAATGCTTATTAAGGAGATTTTTTCGTGTGCTAACTCTGAAGCCTTTCTCTGCTTCACTGGTCTCTACAACTAAACCTTTTCAGCCTCTTTGATGGTGACCTTTTTCCATTTTTTTTACAGCACACAACTACTCATATAGTATAACTGGGCATACTGGTCCAGTTTCAGTCTGTGCACAATCCGTAGGCCAATGTTGAAACCTCGGTATCTTGCCCACCATCCCCAAATGCTGCGTCTCCACACACTGAAAATACTGTTGTCTGAGGGGGGCTGTATTGAACTTTCATATATACAATAGAGTAAGTGTAGCTATGCCTCTGCCATAGCATAGCTCAGAGACGGTCTATGAGATGTCAAAACCCCTGACTCCAGCATGCAAATTGGATAAAGACTTGAAACATACCAACCAAGATGACCATATAACAACCATTAGACTGAGGATGTGGGGTCTTCCCCCACAGTGCATATTAAACACAATGCAGCATAGTTCTTTAGTCCACATTAAGTGTTAATACTTAAAGCACACCTAAATTCCCTTGATCTACGTCTCATAGAAGGCTATTCACTTTTTCCCCCAATTAAAACAATATATCTAGCTTCCCTGGTGGCCTTACGCATTACTGAAGCTATTAATTCCTGGAAGTTTGGAAGCTACACAGGAATAAATATGGCTACTTTCAGAGATAAGAGCAAATCAGGTAAGTATGTTTTTTTAAGGATTTCTGAGATCTTTAAACCATTGGGGCAGCTCGGAGGTAAGTAAAAATTTAGTCAGAAATTCAAGATTTGATGGTAGTAAACAACTCTCATCAAGTTAATTCCCCCTGAAGGGCTTCAGGGGCAAGCGGACTTTAAAGGCCACTTTTGAGACGTTACTACAGTATAGATTAAAAACGTATATATAATTTAATTAGCAATTACAATTATACACAGAGTAAGCAGACATAGGACACCATAGAGGAGGCTGGTGTAATAAGTACATATTGGATAGATTACACTATAGATCGGTGCCTATAAAACATACAAAAACAATACATGTAGAATAAAACATGGGTAATAAACAGATGGTTTAGGATAAGGATTCTAGCCAACAGAATCTACCCCAACTTGTATTTCGTGTATAGTTCTTCAGGGGGTATGTCTTTATCCAGATTTATTATAGAGTCCATAGGAGCGGACACATTGAGACAACAACAGCCAAGCCCCATTTGGGGCAGCCCAGAGTAAGGAGCGAGCGGGCAAAAAAAGGCCCGACAATGGTGGGACACCACAGCAATCTGTTTATTTCTTTATGGCGTAGTTCATTGTCATAAGTAATGTGTATAGGGATACAATTAATCCATGTAGCCTCCAGTATTGGTATAGAAGTAGTCTATTAATGGCAGATGAAGAGTGGATTCGGCTTTCCCCATGAGCACATTACTTATGACGATGAACTTCTCCATATGCTCTCTTAAATAGATAAGTAAACATTTAATTATACTTTTTTCTGAGTTTAGGTGCACTTTCAGTAAGATTCATGTAAGACAAACTGTAACGCTAAAGAAAAATTGCAGACTGTTAACTGAGTATATGCTCAGTGATGGCAGGACCTAAGGCTATGTTTCTACTGCATTGTGTGATCTGTGGGGACCCCCTGCATTAAGCGCAGTGCTTGGCGGGAGTCCCGACGGATCACAATACCTTCCCGACGGATCCTCTGTTCACATGGCCGGCAGGTAATGTGTATCTGCTCTGTCGGGACTCCAGCCAAGCACTGCGCTTAATGCAGGGGGTCCCCACGGATCACACAACGCAGTGGAAACCTAGCCTAAGATGTTCCACAAGAAATAGATCCTTTACAGATAAATTCTTCCAGATCTGTGCTACAGCCTCCTCAAAATTAATTGTGCCACACTGGATTTTATTGCCAACAAAATCCATTATATAATATTAAAATATAATTAAAGGGAATGGGCCGTGCTGAATAAGTGTTGAGATAAATAAGCCAAATCATTTGACTAGCAGAAGCCAGTATAATTAATATTTTCCTTTTTGGCCTTGGTAAGCACCTAGACAGGAAAAACTTACTGCTGGTGGCTGGGGCCCAAGAGCCACACAATAGGCATTAAAGAACTACGGCTGGCAGTTAGACTGCTGGTTCATCACCATTGATCTTAACAAAATAGACTTTTATCGAGTGCCAGCTTGTTCATAGAGATCCAGATATCTGCCCAACTGTGTATAGCAAATAAAATCATTGCTGAGTGGGGGAGCAGTAAATACAAGTAAAGTTGCATTACACTTACTTATAAAATATCTTTGTTAAAGTACAACTGAAGGCTCTTTTATGGCAGTATAAATGTGCCTGATATAGTTACTATGTGATAAAGTAATCAAAAAAACGAAAACTTCCTTTACCTCTCCCAATAATTCATTTTCATCTTTATTTTTGTACCTTTTTTTCTTGGTTTCCTCTCAGGCACTGAAGCTAACAATGGTAGGGTTTTAGAAACAGGGAAGTGCTGCCAATTCAGAAAACAATGCACAGGACTCGGTGTGGCCATATAATTAATATTCTAAGTGTCAGATAAACCAACAAAGGAAACACAAATAGCAGTAGTTTCAATAATTTGGCTTCTGTTGTCTTTTAATTGTAAGGTACAGCATCTGAAGGCAAATTCCAAGTTCATAGTTAAAATGTATTCCAGATAGGTTGCATTGCATTAACCTCCTGGCGTAACTCCCTCGTGGGAGATAACTCAGGGTGATTTTCTCATCTGATTAAACTCACCTCGAGATAACTATAAACAAACTCACCAAACTCACAACTCAAAAACTGTCCACTCAATTACCTATAAGATTCGGTGAATCTACCAGTATGCCGATGCTTCCGTGCCTGCCCCGGTGATGGCGGGGGGTAGGCGGCGCCATTGACCTTAATATAATGGAGGAGGCATAGCTTTTTCACACTAGCACTTAATGTGCTTTTGCTTTGATCGCCCAGAAGGTTAAGGAAATATTGTTAATTTTAAAGCTAATAGAAAGCTAATACAAAGCCAAAGAAGAATAATAAAAGAGGTAACGTGTAAATATCGCAATTGTGCTAAATGTTCTGATTTTTCCTTTCACTCTACCTTTGCTGTACATGGACATTAAGAGGCTAATTCATGATCAGATTCAGGTTTCTATACCTCACATTAATTGCATCTAAAATAACTCACTTAATCCCATGTTAATGATTAGAGTGTTGCATTAGTCTGTATTTTACATCTGCCTACAGTTCACAACTAATTAAAATATCATTTTGAACTCACTCACGGCCACATTCTTTTTGACTTTGTATACTGAAATCTGAGCTTTCCCGCCCCAGGTCTTCCAACTCAGGCATTAAACTATTAAATCATGTTTTGAAGGCAGCCTGATATCTTGTTGTTCACTGGAAGAAAAAGGTCGCCACATCACCACTTGATTAACATGATAGAATCCTCTATGTGAGAAATATCTGACCACCTGCTTGAACAACACTATACCGAAATGTGAAAAATTTGAGAATTATGGCAGCAGGGCTCATGACTCTTCCTGCTCCCTCCAATCACTCCATCCCTCTTCTCAATTGTGAGTCTTCTTGGTTCTTGTCAAGGATCACGGGCACCCAAGACGTTAATGGAAGATTGCAAAGACACTGGGAGCCAATCACAGAGGCCTGCCCTTTTTGCTTATTCCTTGCTTGTCCTTAAAATCTATAAATGTACTTAATATATAAATAATAAATATATGTTTACCATTTTTCTTGCAGGTAGATTGTTTTGAATTGCTCAAAAGTAGCTAGCAAACAAAAAGTAATGGGCATGCATGCTCTGAATTATATACCGTACTTTTCAGACCATAAGACACACTTTCCCCCCTTTGGGGGGAAAATTAGGCTGCTTCTTATGGTCGGAATGTGGGTTAAAAAGATATTTGTTTGGTTTCCCTGGCATAAGGATAGGCACCATAGCTTGGCTGTGTTTGAATCACTGTCAGCCATAGAAGGGAGAGAACTGCAGCACACAGCATGCGCCCCATCCCCTCTTCCCCAATGTGTGAGAAAGAAGTCGATGACAGCAAGGTTTTCACTAGGGACATCTTGTGGCCGAAGTTGGTATTGTACAAGTTTTTCTGCTCAATTGATTTGATCCTGCTCTAAAAACTGGGTGCGTCTTATGGTCAGGTGTGTCTTATGGTTCGAAAAATAAGGTATTTATTTGTAGTTTTCCTTCTGTGGTATTGGTATCTCCACTTGCTAACCAAGTTTTAACCTGGCTATATATATTCTACATCTACCTTACTGGACCATTAGACACACCCCATAGATTTGGAGAGAATATTGGAGAAAAGTCAGAGGCACAGCCATTTACATATAAAGTGAATATAAAGCTTGTTCCAGCAAAACATTTAGGGCAAAACCATAAAATATTGCCTCTATATTACTCCAGCCAGGCCAAGAGTCTAGTGCCAGGAGGCAAGGCTTTGTACTACTCCCTCCAGTCAAGACAAAAAGCCAGTGCCAGGAGGGATTTCCTAATTCTCTATCGCATGTGTCTATACACTAGCAGAACATATTCTCTGAACCCACTGTCACATTTTATAATCTGGCACCATGAGAATCCCAAGAACATCTATTTAAAAATGTGAGATGATTCTGTGTCAGATAATTTTTTTATTGCAATGCAGAATGTTGATGTAATTACACAATTCATGCTATCAAAATAGCCTCAATTCACGCAGCTATTACACAGCTATTTACATAGGAGTCACATTATATATTGACAGCAACAGACTGTGCTCACAATAATAATAGCAGCGTGAGTTGATGTCATTTTAATATCATGAGTTGTGTATTTACATTTACATTCTGCCTTTCAGTAATAACATTATGTAACACAGACTTATCTTATCTCCCATTTGTAAATAGCTGCTAAGTTGTTAGTGCCAGATTGTAAAATGTGTCTTTCAAGAAAGTGCTCAGTGTGTTCAGAGAATTGGAACTGCTAGTGCCAATACAGCTAAGCTCTCCCTCTTGGCAGTGGCCTTTTGGCTTGGCTGTAGGGAATGGAACAAATGCCAGCCTCCTGGGATGCAAAGTTATTTCTCCCAGGATGTTTGTAACTTTTTGTTTACATATTTTAAATTGATTGAGTGCGTCTTATAGGCCTAAATATACAATACATGTTTTTGATTCATAACGTGTTGCCATTTTAGTAAGGATGAGACAATGCAATATTTTATGTTCCGGTATTTTGAATATTATTCTTTTCAACAATAAAAACTACATTAAAGATGGCAAGCTTCAAAAAAATCTGTTTGTTAAGCATATTTCTCAGCTTTTAAAAAAACGAATACTAAGTTTTCACCCCAACATGGTATAGTTAGTGTTGCTATTTAGTGGGCAGTGTTACTCTTGTTGGCTTCAGTCAAGGTGCTGGAGTTGTAATGTGTAGCTGAAAGCCTCAAAATATTTAACTGTATGTTTTATCATATTTCATATGACAAATTCAGTGTTGTCTGTGTCTACAAGAGAAAATGATATTTGGCAGGTTTATCCTAGATCGTGCCGCACCATCCAAAATGACTAGTTTGATTTGGCTTGACATACTGATGTATTTGGTTGTAGCTTTCTCTTGTTCCTTCTTGTTTCTTCAATATGGTGTTTGGCATTTTCTTTTCCCCATATGTGTTTATACAGTCTGTCACTTGCTAATGCCACATTTGTGTTTATTTCTCTACTCTCTCTGTCTCCCCATCTGCTTCATGAATTCCTTTTTTTTTATCAGTTTCAAAGAAGCAGCCTAATTACCTGCATTTATCAAAGTCAAGTTAACAAAACAAAGTAGCTCAAAATTATAGAGAACTCGTTCAATTTATTAAGTCACGTTTTCTTAACAGCAGTGAGAGAAAAAATATGTTTTGTTATAAATATTTTGGAAAACAAGATGTTTGCTAGTTTTTTCAGTTTTAGTGCATGCAATTAAAATTCATGCAACGTGATCGAAACAACAATTCTTAGCTTATTAGTGTTTATTTTCATTAAACACTCTCTGAAATGTCAGAAATGTAAAGGCACAGTTCCAATAGTCTGAGGGCCCTTTCACGCTATATGTGTTTTTAAAAGGAATGCGTTTCTGCATATATACAAAAATGCATGTGTTTTTTTTCATTACATTTGTGTTTTGCATTTTTGTTTTTGAACAAATCAATGAAAAATGCATGAATAATGTATCAATGAATGAATTTTTAAAAACGCAACGCATGCAGTGTAAATGGTAACATTGGTTGTGTATATAAAAACGTGCGCGTTTAAAAAGAATGCTTTTTTAAAACGCAACGCATATAGTGTGAAAGGGCCCAGTCTAGTACTGTGTTGTTTTTTACACAGTTTTGCTGCACAGGTGGTTACACAAAGTTTGTAATTTTTGTTAAAAAAAAGCAGACTTCATTGTTTGCTAAGGACACACCATATCAAATAAATTCATTAGGCCTCAATATTTTGTGTTGAAGTTAGATTTTCAGTTTTTTTATGTTTCATCTGTTTAATTAGTTTTACAATTTTACAAATAGAAAGATACATAATTTGGCAGCCAAGTGACAATAAAAAAACAACAACATTGTGCCATGTATGTATATTGCAAAGGTTTATTTTCTAAATATTTTCAGATTGATCAGATAGCAAACTGAATTATCTCTTGCTAGAGAACTAATCACTCAGCCTGATGGCATACAAGAGCTGCATTTCATTTACTCAACTAGGTGCATTTTTCACCTTATAAGAACGAAAACATTTTTTTACCCCTTAAAATTGTGAAAAACTGGGTGCATCTTATAGAGCAAATACATGACCACCCACGTCCGAAAGACTTTGGACACGGGACTCATGCATTACATGTGCACCTGCCTCCCGGGGCAGAGACAAAGACGGGGACACGCTCAGAGGGAAGATCAGCCCATGAGTATCTTATCAGCCAGTTTCTTATAGGGCAAAAAATATAGTACATTTCTTGCAAAGGAGAATAGTTAAAGGAAGGATTCACCAGCCTATATTTCTTTACTGCATCAGCACCTTGCCTTCAATATTTGGCTATTCCAGTTGTCAAAAGAGTGAGAATTAAGAGATTTTTGGCTAGAACAATGGGTAAAATAAATTAAGGTAGAAAGGAGAAAAGAGATTAATTTGGTAAAGGTGAGGCATGACAACACTAAAAGGGCCACCCACTATTTATATAGTAGCAACAAGTGCAATTATATCCCATTGATTGCCATTACCTATAAAGTGCATTCTTATGATGTTTACATATGATTCATGACTTCCATAGGGATGTATTCGGATTGCCATTGTTCTCAACAAATAATGTTTAATATTGTCTGTAAAAAGAATTCATGTAAAGGCTTTCATTTAAATTTAAGGTAGCCATACATGCATCATTCAATGATCGTTCGCAACACAGTGATGCGAAAATCAGCGCTCGCCGATCGTTCGGCTAATCGATGGGCACCACTTTGGGTGCTCGATGCCTGCCCGATCAAGGGTCCTTATACCAAATAATGTTAGTTCCCTGTTCAATCCTCATTTTGTCTTTATAGTCGATTCACAAATGATCAATCACTGCAAACGAGCACAACGGTTGATCGTTTGGGAACAAAAAATCGATCCCTGTATAAGGTACCTTAATTCAAACCATTTTAGCCCCTTTTAGTACAGTGAATATGTAACTCCATTTCTATAAATGGAGGTTCAGCCTTTAAGTGGTGGGGACATTTAGCAAATGTTCCTTGTTCTGGTTACCTCATGCAGTTGACCCCTATCCCCCAATGACATGCAGTTGACCTAAATAAAAAAAAAAGCCTGTCATACAGATCTGTGTTTCAGCCACACTTCCCAGTACACAGACTACCTCTCTGCTTATCAATTAAGTCCACCCACAGCACCTTCAACAACTGCTTAACGTAGTAGCCAAAATGTGCACACTGGAATGTTAAGAGCTGTCTTCTTTATTAAACATTTATAAGTAAATTACAGACATAGGTCCCTCCAGGGTGACCCCCTCTGACGCTCTGGAATGTTATACAAAAGTCAATCACCTGACCAGAATCCGATTGAGCATGCATTTCATTTGCTGAAGACAAAACTGAAGGGAAAATGCCCAGAGAACAAGCAGGAACGGAAGACAGTTGCAGTAGAGGCCCGACAGAGCATCACCAGGGATGAAACCCAGCATCTGGTGATGTCTGTGCGTTTCAGACTTCAGGCTGTAATTGACTGCAAAGGATTTACAACCAAGTATTAAAAAAGGGAAAGTTTGATTTATGGTAATTATTCTGTCCCATTACTTTTGATCCCTTAACAAGTTGGAGGCACAAACTGTTGTAATTCCTACACCGTTCACCTGATTTGGATGTAATTACCCTCAAATTAAAGCTGCCAGTGTGCAGTTAACACACATTGTGTTTGTTACATTCCAAATCCATTGAATTCTAGAATTGTGTAAATGTTTAATATTAATGGACCTGACTGTAGTCAGGCCCAAATCAGTGGTCCAAACAAGAGTTATCCAGAACAGGCAAGCAGAAGAATCGTCAAGTTCAAGCAGTGCTCATGGCAGGTGGTAGACATAGAATGGTCAAGAACAAGCACAGGTCAGAAATCCTAATGACAATAACAGATCACACCCAACAGTATCAATGCGCTATCACATGCAGGGCACCCATGCGTCCTCCAGGGTTATATAGGGCAGGCATGGATGAGCATTGCGGTGATGACAATGGTTATGTCTGCGTAATTTGCCTAGATGGGTGGACTGCGTGGCGAGAATGGAAGGGAGCAGATGTGTGCCTGCCATCCAAGCCATGGTCCCATGGCCCTGACAATATGTCAGACTTAAAGGACAATACTAGCAAAGTTCTTTGTTCACTGTGTCAGTAAGCCTAAATTCATTCATTCAGGTCAAAGTCTCCTATTCAATACTCACAACTGAATTGCAACCAAAGAACATCTTGTGTCTGCTTACAGTTGCCCAGACCACTGCCATGACCTTATTGATGAATACTACACAAAGTGGCAGGCAGAAGTCAGAAGCAATTAGAGCAACGGTCATTCACCTGGCACCCTTGCTGAAGTCCATTATAGTTTTCTTTCATCAGTTAGGTTTTTATATGGCACCAAGGAGACTTGAAACACTTTTATGTGAAGAACAGTTTTACTTCCCTTTAAATTTAGTTATCTTCATGAACATGGTAAAAATATCACAGGCCTGTTCAGGGAGTCTTCCTCCACTGAGATCCTTAATGGAGACTACAATTTCTAGAACACAAGTGAGACCCTTCAATGTTGAATACTTTGGACTAATATTGTAAAGCTTACAATTTGATATACCTCTTACTACCTTCTGCATAGTGGTTATGGTGTTACTTAGCCCATTTAGGTAATTTTTTGTGAATTATTGTAGTAACTAGTGCTGGTTGTGAAAATTCGAATTGCTAATTTTTATTGCGAATATCGGCACTTCAAGAATTCATGAAGATATGGAATATAGTGCTATATCTTCGTAATCTCGTATATTCAAGATTCTGGGGAAAGTACCATGCATTGTGTTCACAATATACGCATGTACAAGTTCTGAATGCTGTCTTGTGGTGATTACACTGCAGCTGCTATTTCACATTCTGCCCCTAGATATTAATGTAAAAATTTACATTGCCAAGACTGTCAAGTAATTGTGGTGACCTGTGTTCTTCATGGGGAGATATTCCTTTATTTCCTGGCTTAGTGAAACTAGAGCAACAAATAAGGGAATGTGGATGGCTCCATAAGAGAAGCACATACACAGCAATTAAAATCAGGACAAATGCTTTAATCCTTTTCTATTGTAATTAATAAATGTTGCTTCACTGCCAGGCTTTTGTTACTGTCATGGTGTCTCTTGTGGCTTCCCACTGGGCATACAGACCAGCAATGAAAATCTGAAAATGGTTCTAATGTTTCCTATTCTGGAGAAATAAAAAAACAAATTAGAGCAACGGCCATTCATCTGGCACCCTTGCTAAAGTCCATTATAGTTTTCTTTCACATATACACTTTTTGTGGAGTTAGCATTAAAATGTTCATGTTAAATACGAGAAGGAACTCTCCCATACATCAGTGCAAATGTTTTGTCTTTTTCTAAACAGGTGTTGAGCCAGGCTAACCGAGTTCAGTGGGCTAATAATCAGCTTATGAAGCATGGGTAGTACATGTTCATATTTGCATATACATAGGAAATAGATTTAAAATGATAATAATATAATACACATAACACATACTAATATAATTTTGATTAAGCAGATCAATCTTAAATAGGAAAACCTTTTTAACAATCTATATTCCCTTTAATAACTAAGTAATAACATCAGTACTCTGTAGATAATGGTATAAAAAAAGAATTTCCAGTGAGAGCGGTAATCTATGGTTCAGTTCTAAACTATCAGCTCACTCCCCGCTCATGCCTTTTCCTGACGGCTCCATGTCAGCATACACAATGGGTTGGCTCGACCCCTTTAACCTCATAGGACCATGTTGCTATAAATTAAACACCACTGGCTGCACTCACTGTTCTTTTTCTGTCCTTTTACCTTCAACTGATAGAACCTCAGGGGTTCCTACCTAGCTGGAGTAAATCTCTCTCTGCCACCTTTTGGTGAAGTACCTGCTGTCTAGGCACTAAATGTGTATTATGCTGTGAAGCCCTTCTGGTTGACGGGCCGGGTTGAACTGTACTTATCCCAGATTGGGGGGGGGGGGGGGGGGGGGGGGGGGGGGGGGGCTTGTTTGATCCATGGCTGCTGCATGTCTCCTTTCTCCTCTCTAATTTCTGGCTGGCTAGGGAGGGCATCCTTTCTGCGATTCCCTTTTCTTTCTTTTTTTTTTTTAAACCCTCATTTTTAAATGGGGTATTGCTTAATTGTCACCATATCATGTTATATGTCCAATTTTCTCTGTGTTATCTATCACTTATTATTGAGTGATTGTTATTGTACTACTTATTTATAAATAAGAGTTATTTTTATTGATTACATTGCTTTCTTTCAATGTGTTATGTACACTGACTCCATGAGTACAATCATGACTTACATACCTGCTGTATTTTATTATGTCTTACAGATACACTCTTATATATATATATATTTTAAACATCCTGATGAAGTGACAAAAGAGTCATGAAACACTTATATACAAGCGTACAATCGTTGATGAATTTCTGTTCTTATCAATAAAGGAGTATTTACATATTTTACGGGCGCCTCAACTCGAGCCTTTCTTTTAAAGTGGGATTCCAATTATTCAAATCCATTTTTCAGTACCGGACAGGAAGGATCTAGCAACCTATACTACCGGTCTCCCATAGTCCCACATCACATCGGGACAGCTTTGAAATCATTTCCCTCTCCACACGCCGTTTTACCACAATTGGCTGCATCTGTGATCCGCTCCTCGTCAAGTTCTTACCAGTGTCATCCTTTTCCCCTTACTTTTTGGGGGTAAAATACGCATTTTTTGAGGTTATACCTCATCAAGCTTTTACAGATACTTGTTATTGATGTGTACACATTATAATGGCCAAAGTCTGGGTAGAGATGTACTTTAACCTCCTGATCGCTACACTCGGGAATACTCGTCTATCCCAGATGGAGAGTATTGGCAGATTTTAGGTCATTAAAGGGGTCGGTGTGGGGGGGGGGGGGCATTGACCTTCATGTTATGGAGGCAGTGCAGGCTTTTTTTTAGCACATTCCCGATGATTATGACATTATCAATGACACTGGGTATGTGTGTATGTTGCGGGGACTGATGAAATGCTCAGGAGGTTGAAAGGTATACCAAAAAAAAACTTTGTGAATGTAAAATGATTGAGGTAGATTTATAATTATGAGAGTGTTTTGTGAAGTTGACATATAGGTGCGGAAGCTGCCAACTAGAGATGGTGGCTGATTTTTGACTGATTCATCTTGGAGTTAATTGCAAAGACCCTGTATATGGTATCATCATCCAAAATTGCATAAAAGATGCATAGAAGGATTGTGGGGGCATTAACATTTTTTTATTTTGCATGAATTAAGTTCAAACTTAAGTCAGAATTTTATGATACTGTACATTGTTCTGGGGCTCACAAACACAGCTACTTGAAATAACCATCTCTACTGAAGTTGAAAAATTACCATCTCTACTGCTAAAGCTGGCCATACACCTTTTAGGCTATGTTTCCACATAGCCGGCGGATGTCTAAAAACAGCATCCGCCGGCCAGCTAAAGTGTATGTGATCCGTCTGAACCCCCGCCAAACAATGCGCTGAACACAGGGGTCCAGACGGATCACGAAATTATGTGGAAACCCTCCCTTAGATCTCTCTGTCAGATATCCTTTAGATCTACCAACAACTATGTAGTGCCGGGTCCTCTGCAATTGAACACAGGTAGACTTGATTGTTTAGAAAGTCCCTCATATTACATGGTTTTGGTAACAAAAGGAGATCTAAAGAAAATCTGACGGAGAAGTCTAAAGGTGTATGAGGACCCTAACATTGGCCTGGGTTAATAAGTTTCAGTGACCTCTGGTTTAGCTTGGTTATTTTAACATATATAATGATCTGATCCTGAAAAGGAACTTTTATATGGTAGTTAGAGAAGAGGTACGCAAACACCTGGAGTTATATTGTAGGAAAATTACCATACACACTAGTTCTTTAAACCAGTTTAATTGTACCCTCCCCAAGGGCACCTATTCATAGACCTGATAATGTCATTCAGCCCTGCTTACATCTCTCATTAAGCCCAGTGTTAGTCAATGAATAACGGCAAATCCGATCTGAAGAGTGTTTTTAGCTGTCTTAGTACAGATGGAAAAAGGGCATTGCAGAAATATTGTCAACACCCTTTGAGATTCACATATCTATTACATAGTGAATTGCTTTTAACAAGCACAATGTTCTTTCCCTATAATTTGAAATCCGCCTGCATTTTCAGAATAAAAAAAACAACCCAAAACAACATGCTGAGAAGAGCGGATAATATTTTTACCCATTATAATACATCTAATTGGACCTCTTATTAGTATACAATGCTAATTGCTTTCCCACCAGCTCGTTCTTAAGTGTTCATATAATGGATTACATTCTGTATCCAAACAGGTAATGGCCTAAGAGGACACTTCCTAAAGTGTGGCTAATTAAACCTTTTAGTAGTATTTGACAAGTAGTGCTTTGGGCTGTAGTTGTAGTCATACTGTGTACACAAACAGGGTAAGAGGAGCTCAGAATATAGAAGTCCTTTCTTGAACGACCTAGATCTGTACTCTGGGTCCTAAGCTGCTAAGCGTGTTTTGTTTCCGTTATAATATTATGGATCCCTTGTGATTCCACATTTTTCAATCTGGTAATTAGTACTGACTTTGGCTCCTTTATGTTCAGTTGCCTGTCTTGGATACTGAAGACACCACACAAATAATAAGAAGTGCCTGAAGGGATTGATTTCTCTTATCTGTTTTGGATAGAAAAAAATGTCATAAACATCACCTGGAAGAGGGTACAAACTTAATGCTCTGGGTATGCATGGGGAATGAGTAGTAGACAAGCGGTCTTCAGAACACCCCTAGATAATTCTCTCCTTATTATACATGTTGCAGCATTAATATTGAAGCTCTGACCAAAAATCTTTTACAGAGGTTTTTTTTTATATGATTTGTTGTTTGATTTACAGCTGATAATAATGTTCTTTAGTTGGATGAGTGCTGCCGGCAAAGTCAGTGGTAGATGTGAATCTTACAGTGCTTGTGCTGAAACAGGAATATTAACTTGGAATAATATTAGATGTTTAATTAAGTATTGTGCACGAATCAGTGTGTGAACTACAAATGAGGGAGATAGAGATAGCTTGAAAGAGCTTTTCCATTTCATGAAAAGTGCTGCTATTGGGTTAATTTAAAGAAAACTGATATATTTTGATCTCTAGAATTATGCTAGTAACTTTCTTTTGCAGAAAGCTTCACACATGTGCTGTGACTTGGGACTAACAGTGCTCTCCAGTTAGTGTGTAGAATAAGGCTGTATATGTTATATAATAATAAATTCCATTAATCCATTCACAATGTCTTGCTCTTCTAGAGGTTTTTGTAAGATTATTGGGCAGTTTCTCTGCCTACAAGATATTATCTCTGTTTCTGAGCTTTGCCAAACATAATTAGTTCACCATTAATATGTAAATTACATGCAGACTGAAAATCATATTTGGCACCTGCAGAGTTTGATTGGCTCAGCTTCAATCTGCATGTAATTCCCAAATTAATGTCAAGATTTGACACCTTGTTCATCATCTAAAGACTTCAATTACACTTGCACTTGCCAATATTCTTTTAGTATGTTTTAAACCATTATCAGCAATCAGTATAAGCTGAAATATCAGATGTAATTGAATGTGATTACACCTAAATAATTAATAGTGATCATTGCGTGTGTTTATTTTTCCTGGTTTTTATTCTTAAAAATGTTCCAACTCATCTATTTATAGCTCCTGGGATGGTGTAGCATCCGATTTATCATCATGATGAAGAAAGCTGCAGCTCAGCTCTGTTCCTTTGGGTCATTCCTTGCTAAAGTAGCCATTAATTAACTCCATTGAATTTTAGGACAAGCAATTTAACATTTGCTATTCTTAAAAGTATAATAAATAGTAAAAATATATAGTAAATCATTGTTGTCTAGTGCATAGAAGGGTAGAACATTCCTAGTGCCTTCTTCTCTTCCTTGTGACAGTGCTGCTATGTGGTTATTGGTCACAGGATTGGAGACAGGAAATTTTGGTTGCTAAATAAAGAGAAAACAAAAAAAGAGAGAGTATACAGTGGTGTGCAAAACTATTCACCCCCTTCCTGATTTCTTATTCTTTTGCATGTTTGTCACACTTAAATGTTTCAGCTCAT
>CM070038.1:65577562-65590191 GCA_036250615.1 Ptychadena robeensis
ATATATATATATATATATATATATATATATATATATATATATCCCTAATGGGTACACAGAGAACAATAGAAATCCTAGTAATGTAACTAACTAACCCACCACCATCACTGTCAAAGAACTTTGGCTGTAATTATAGTCTAAAAGGTATATAGATCTCATTGTATTTGCATTTGATTTCCTATGTAGCATTAGCAAACTCCTTTTTAGTATCTTTCTGAGTTTGAATCTTACACAACAGTCTTTTCTCTCCATTATTGCCATCATCATGCAATTTAATATCTTCTGTACTAGGTCACAAACAGCAAATGATTAGTAACCATCATACACATCCAAACTGTGAAGAATTACAGTGGGCAATAATGTGCTGTAGTGGTGTTTAACACTGTTTAAAAGGATGACAGCTTAGGGATTTAATGCAACTTAGCACATTACGCTGCAAAAATGAGGAAATGTGAGCAGACAGGTGTTATTTATAGTGTTGAATTTAAAGGTGATATAGGAGTTTCATCTTTGGAGGAAAATCTAATTAGACAAAGCTTGAAAGGCACTTACAGGACAACAGTCTATATTTGTATTATCCCATTACATAGAACACAAAACAATTAACAGAATGGAATTGAGTATATAAATGTGAGATAAGTCAGTGAACCCTCACCAGTTTTCTGCATGGAAGGCAAGGAAGATGTGAAATAATCTTCACTTAAAAAATATACACTTATCTTGTTTATCAAAAAAGGGCTCATGACATTTTCAGTATTTTACCTTCTCTGTGGAAAATGTTAAACAATCTTAGCCACTGATGGGATTAGTGATAATGAAACATCAGTGATAATGAAATCTTGAAAAAGCTATGGGAGTTAGGCATTCAATCAGCGAAACGTTTTAATTAGTTAATTTGTGGGCTTTGGTTAATTGATAATGAGGTTGAACTGCAACTTGGACTATTCCAGAAAGATTTAATGTTTGATCTTCAAAATCAGATGAAAGGTTGGGATCACGCCTATCCATTTTATATACTTGACACAATCTCCATCTTTTCATGTGAACAGGCCCATTGGACATAATGTGTAATTGTTGAACATTTGTTAACATGCGTTGCTCATTAAAATGCATAGATAGTAGCTTAATTGTTCTGATTATAAAATTATAAAGTGTTTTTAAAACATTTTAACAATCTGGGGTTCCATATGAGGGTTGGTTGTGTAGATAGATTACAAACTGCAGAAATGCATCTCCCCTTCAACAATTTATAAAGTGGGACCATGGTGAGAGTACAAAAATAACATCTATGATGCAGTCTGTTTCTAGCATTAGAGCCAAAAATAGTCATTAATATTACTGTATTACCTGTTTCCAACAAGTTTTTCAGCTTTCTTGTACAGATCAAGCTGTTCTCAAAAGTGAATAAAAAAAGTTCATACAAACTTTATACCAAACACAATGATAAAAGCCTTGAAGCCTTCAGGGGAACCATTATGTTGAAGGTTAAAATGCCTGGGCACTGCATGATCTGGGGACCATTTTTCAATAGGAAAGCTATGTTCACCAAAATGGCTTCTGAAAGGTCGGATGGTTCTTCCTATATATAGCGGGTTACAGTGGGAAATCAGAACATATATTACATGGTCTGAGGAGCAGTTGAGAAAATAGCGAATGGGATGGATTTGACCAGAGTTGTCTGTGAACTGTTTATGTCCATGGGGGATGAAAGGACACGTCTTACATGATGTGTTTTTGCATTGGAAGACCCCTATAAGACCATTGATGCTGGGCCTAATAGTGTTGTAAGGTTGTAAAGATTTAGCTTGGAGCAATCTTGGACCTGATGCATGGAGCTTTTTTTAATACGACTCAAGGGTTTGTGGTAGAGAAACCTTCAAATGGGGGTCTTGAAGAAGGGGTTTCCAATTGTTTATCAGGGCCTTCTGTATGGGTGTGTATGCATTATTAAATTGGGTGATGAACTTGATGCTTGGTTGGCTGTCAGTAAGTTTAGGGGTTAGGAGGATTAAGGAGGTTTTGAAGGGTAAAGTCTGTTGAAGAGCAACAGTAATCTTTATCAAGAAATTTCTTCTGAGAACCTGACTTTGATGAAGTCCTCTGTTCTAGTGTAGTGTCTAGGTAAAGCCACTTTAGGTGTGGGTTTAAAAATAGTGGTGATGTCCAATTCCTGAGAGGAAAGTTTCAGATCAAGGGAAATAAGAGATGAGGGTCTGACCACATGGGTAAAGGATAGACTGAAGGTGATGTAATTACAGTATTCTACAAAGGAGATGACCGGGACCCCACTCCAGCTGATAATTATATAATCAATGAACCGACTGTAAAACACAAGGTGTGAGGCAAAGGGGTTGTTGGCTAGATCATACAATCTTCCCAGTGGCCCATAGTCAGATTGACGTAGCTGGGTGCAAAATTATCTCCCATAGCAGTCCCTTTAAGTTTGAATGTAAAATATTTCTAGAAATGTGAAGTAATTATGTTCTAAACAGAATTTGGTGGCCTCAGTGAGGAAGTTGATTTGTAAATAATTGATGTCATAGCTTTTAAATAGGTGGTGTTGGAGGGCCCTCAGGCCTATGTCATATATAGGGAGCAGACATCAAGTGAAAGCCAGAGATAAGATGGGTCCAAAGTGTAGTGTTCAAGGGTTAACAGTAGATGACTAAAGTATTTGATGTATGATGGGAGGGAAGTTATAAGCGGTTGTAGGAGAGCATCAATATAAAGGGACAGGCCACTAGTAAGGCTGTTCATGCTGGCAATGATAAGTTGCCCGGTTTTTTTTTCTAAATTCTTATGTATTTTGGGAAGATGGTAAAAATAGGGGGTATTGAGATATTTTTGGTATTGAAAACTGGCTTTAGATTTGGTTAGGATGTTATTAGTGGTGGCTTTATCAATATGTGATTTCAGGTATTTATTAAAGACAAGAAGGGGGTGTTTATGTAGAGCCATGCATGTGTCAGTATCTCATAGGAGGGGTAGGGATTCAATTATATAATCTGATCTATTGGGAAGGACTATTCCGCTGCCATTGTCAGCTTGTTTGGTGATGAGGTGTATTCTGAATGTTTAGTGAAACATGCATTGTACAAAGCTCAAACATGATTTTAATAAAATGAACGAAACTCTACAGGCATTTGTTAACAATTGTATCATTTTTGTTCTGACTGTCCCACATTTGCTAAAGTTTACCATTTAAATTAAAAAAATAGAGGTAAAAGTAGATGTTAGTAGATGTACCCACTTGTTAGGCTCAGTAAAGCAAAGAACTATAAAAAAGCATTAAATCTTTATGGTGGCTTTGAAGGAAAGTGGATAAGAAAGTACAACTGTGTACTAAAGCCTAAAGGTGACCATACACGTGCCGATTTTTCGGCCGTTTTTAGCCCTCCCGACCGATCCGGTTGGGTAGGTCGGTCGGGAGGGATTCAGAACTGTTTTAAAATCGGCTGAAAAGTCGGTCGGGTCCCGACCGCGGATGCCCGATTTTTCGGGAAAACGGCAGCTTGTATATGTCATGTACAAGCTGCCGTCATGTACAAGCTGCCGTCTTCCCGAAAAATCGGGCATCCGCGGGCGGGACCCGACCGACTTTTCAGCAGATTTTAAAACAGTTCTGAATCCCTCCCGACCGACCTACCGGATCGGTCGGGAGGGCTAAAAACGGCCGAAAAATCGGCACGTGTATGGTCACCTTTAGGGAATAAAACAATAATCTTTGGAGAACAATATATTCCAAGATGTATGTAGAAGGTAATTTAAAATATGTTAGGGTGGTTGCCTGTGAGCTAAAATAATACTAGATACTAAACACAGTGATGGAAAACACAAATATTTTAAACATGTAGTGGCCCTAATTTACTAAAGGAGTAAGTCATACTCACTTATAATAATAAATGGAAAAAAACCAGATTTGTCTCCAGAGAATGAATAATTGAAATCAACACATCTTCAACTCATTCATTATTTTTGAGAAATTTCACTTTGCTATGTTTACATGTTTTATTCCTTTCCCACATGTTGATGTAGCCAGTGGCAAGTTGGTTGTGCAGGAGACTGCAGAATGTACGGACTTAGTTCTCACACTCTACAATGCTATCTTATAATACTATAATAAAGAAAGAGTGAGCATTGCTCCCAGGAAAGAGGTAGCTGGCTATAACTAGGGTTGACAGGTTCTCCTAGTAAAGGTTTTCTTGGAAGAGAACTCATGGAGAAGCATGTGATTAATTTGACCCGTTGGTCAGGCCTTGTGTCTGCTTCCTGTGCAGGCTACAAATTTGATCAGAGTACTAATAGTTAATGAAGTCACTAGGTCTCCATACATTTTTTTGCAGAACTTTTTCTGGAGAATTTGTACAAACAAATTTTAAATACCTTCAGTTTTTCCGGAGGCCTCTCATTCTGTATCATGTACCCAACATTTTGGTAACTTAAAAATGAGAAAGTCTTGAATGGCCAAGCCCATCATCGTTAAATTTGATTTTAATTGAGGGTGCATTCCATATGCTAGAAACCTAAATAGAACAAGCCCTTGGAATAAGTAGAGAGTGGCTGCAGAAGAGGCTTGGCAGAGCATCATAAAGAAGATACTTAGTACCTGGTAATGTCTATGGTTCGCAGACTTTAAACGGTCATTGCATGCAAGCAATATGCTCATATGCAAAAGTACAATAACATAACTGCTAGAATATTATTACCTTGTCCTTGTGCCTAACATAAGGGTTTTCTTAAATATAGGGGGGGGGGTATATATAAAATGTTTTAATTTCTACATGATGAAACATGTGCAAATAATTTAAAAGTCTGGAATATGGTCTGAATGGTTCAATTAAAAAATTTCAATGAAGACCACTGTATTTATTCACAAAATTATTTCAAACTGATATCAAATGCAATTTGGATGTATGGGAAAGTTTGCTGCTTTTGCCCAGTGGCACAACCTAAAGCCTTAAGGGGGGGGGTTTCCACATCCGTCGGGACCTCCTCCCCATAAGCGCATGCTTTTTTCTCATAGAGCTGAGCCGCTCCACCGATGCAGGGCTAAATCTAGTGGAGTACGTTGAACCTCTGCATCCGCGGATGTCTGAACACAGCATCCGCCGAGCAGGTAAAGTCTATGTGATCCGTTGGGATCCCCGCCAAGCACTGTGCTTAGCGGATTAGCAGAGGGGGTTCCGATAGATGTGGAAACCTTAGTCTGCAGGTAGACATTCAGGGTCAGCTATTTATTGACATGCCAGTCACTAAACATATTTTAAGTCGAAGTTTGCTGTACAAATTAGCTTTAGGAACAATGTATATTTGTGCCTACAGCTGTAGGAGCTTTCTGGCATCTATTTTTCTTTGGTATTAGCAAAGTTTCAGCATGATCATTTGATATTTACATTTCTAATTTAAGTGTATGTAATCTTTATAAGATACCACTACCTACTTCATTAAACTCCACCAAGCATAGTATCTGTATACTAAGCACATACCATAATTATTGGCAACTTGACTTTGTGCACCATAAGATTTGGTATTTGTGCACCATAAGATTTCTAATTCTCCTTCCTTTCTTTCACATATCACTTCACGTTATTGTTCTCTTTTCTTCACTTAACCTAAGAGATAGGCTTTGTGTTATAATAACTGGGTCAACTTGACATATTAAAATACATTAAAGTCTCCTGTTTCCAAAACCCATACAAATTCTTAAAATATGACTTAACCTTTCCTTATGATTTTTTAGAGTTTATGCTCTAAAGAAATGAAAAATGTCCTCCAATGCTTACAATAATATTGGATTTCACTTTTAAATATTGGCCTCACTTACCAAGAGAACAGATAGGTCATGGACTGTTTGAGATAAATGGCTTTATAAGCAATTATCCCAGTTCTCAAAATATACTTCCCATAGGCCTGTACAAGACTTGTCAGTTTGGATTTAAAAAAAATAATCACTATTTTAGAAATATTTATTTATTCACATAGAATTAAATACAATTTCCTAATGGATACCTTTTACAATATGTGTTATTTTGATTTTTAATGGCCCCCCTTCTAATTTTACAGTCTACATGCCAACATCCCAATTAAATATACAAAGTTGGAAGTTTATACTGTATATTGTTTATGCAAAAAACTCAATAAATGTTATTGAAAACAAACAAAGTTGGAAGAAAATGTAGAATACTTATCTGGGAATATTTTCCCTAATGACATCGCTGAGTTCCAAGGCATAAAAGTATTGATTTGTGTAGATGTATTGAATACTCAAGTAAGTGGTCTTGATGTTATGCTTCTGAACTCTCCATCCTTTTTTGATGATTATGTAAATGTATTTGACTATAGATTTCATTTGCACACAACCCCTGATGAAGCAGAAAACCACAATACACATCAGAATGTATCTAAATACACCAGTATAATGTACTACGTCTATATTGTACCCACTATATGTAATGAGATTGTTCTAAGATACGGAAGATGGAATTTTTATTGTTTCAGTTGTTAAGAATTTTAACCATGTGTTTTAAAAAAACGTATTCAATAATCAATTCTCTCATGCCTTGAAAGTCCCTACCTTATCCTCTAATGTTGTATGTTTTATTATGACACGTGTGATGTTGTTACACTTATACATAGCACTTGCTCTTTTATCGTGGTGATAAACTTGTGGGGAAAAAGCCTAATTAATTGACTTCAGAAAACTCCATTTAAATATTAACCAAGGGCCACTCCACATCAGTTTCTGAGGATTAGAACTATATGAACCAACATAAATTGCACACTTAGAGACCTTTATTTAGAACAAATATGCTGTTTTATTAGATTGCACAGTTCACTGTGTGTTATTGTTTATTGCACAAGTAATATTATTTCATTTATTAGGCTCCATTATTTAGTTTTCATTTTGTGCTAAGACCAATCTTACAATTTCTTTTACAGCGGCTGCAGTTGCAGCAATACTACCGAGGTGTTCTCCCTGGAGCCTGTGTGACATAGGGTGGAAAATGACTTGGAGCTGGATGTGAGCTTAACAGTTCCAGTTCCTTAAGCGTTGGAGGTGATTTTGGGGGGTAAGTGAAAAGCCTTTGCATGTTTTTACAAGAGTAATAAAAATAAAAGTTATGGTTAAATGCTTACTTTCTTTCCCAACTAAGGGTATGTTTTCACGGATTGGAGCTGGTCCACTGACCAGAGGTTGATGTACTGCACTGTTAACCTTCTGAATGGCTCCACGCTGTGGAGACAGCTGGTGTGTTAGGCGGGTATCTGGATGGGCTCCATCAACATCCCCATGAAGGAATGTGCGGAGCCCTCCACACCGTGGAAACATACCCTTACTCAATTTTAAAAGTTACTTTTACTGAACGGTTTACTTAAGTAGATTACATATTACTTGAGCATTTTACCAAACTATCTGCTTTCTGGTCTCAATAAAAACCACTCAAAGATATACAAACCTCTGCCAGCCACCTAACTTCTTGTTGTAACAAGAAGTAATATATTAACTTCTTGTTCAAGTATAAAGCCAATTAAAAAGCAGGAAAGCAATAACATAGATATTTTCTTTTCAAGTATTTTTATTAAACACATTAACAGTACAAACTTGGGAAGGGGAAGAATCACACTCAATATTGTTCACACAACTCAACATATCCTCCCTAGCCAGACTTGGAAATACATCCATTAGGTATGAGCAGACCTCAGGGTGAATGAAAGAGTTTACTTTCAAATTGTCAAAAAGTGGTCTCTACGTGCATAGTAGTGATGACTATGTCCGACTGCGGTGTGGTAAGGAAAATTGAGAGAAGCTGGGAGTGATATGGGGAAAGGTAATAGGAAAAAGAAGAACAGGATGTAGTAGTGTATAAAAGTAAGGAAGAGGCTGTAAAGACAAATCACACCATGGAAAATTAAGCAAAAGAAAATCAATAGTAGATATTTTTTCTTTAGTATATAAGTCTAATGGCCAGCTCCCATGTGCTACTGGATCTTTCTCAGTCTGTTACTGGACAGTGAAATTAGAAGCAGTGATGTCTCTGTCACTATGCTCTCTCTTCCTATAAAATGTAACTTAGTTCTTATCACAGTAAAAATGAATACTGCTGTAATATGCTACAAAGGCTTAGCATGAGAATACAATACACCAAATCTTCTGTGTCTTAAAATCCGGGGAGCAAAATTACCTTGTCAAAAACAGTTTTTCAGTTTTCCACTATTGCATAAAGACTAGTTTTGTTCCTTATTTGTTGTAGACAACAGCTACTTAGTAGCTAAACTCATTGCCTGCAGAGAGGATGCAACATTAGAATTTCATGGTGCTAGACATGGCTATTAGCTTGTTACACCCGGTGATAATAACATTAGCAATACTGTAACTGAGCCTCAGTAGGAGATAAACAATTTCTGAAAGCCGACAACCCCTAGAGTATTTTAGAAGGAACTCAATTCACAAGTTAAAAAAGATTTTGAGGGCTGTTCAGATCATGCTAGAACTCAATGTTTGGATTTTGTAAAAATAAGTCATATTCCCAAATTACAGTCTTAAAAATAATTTCTTACATCTAACCGCATTGTTCATATGCAATTCACTTTGCAGCACTTACACAATAGCTGGGAATATTTTTTCCAAATACATTATTGCTGTGTATTTTAGACATGTATTTGACTTCCGTGATCCAGACACCAGCTAAACACAGTTTTCTTCAAGCTTCTCTGGTGGTTTAATTAATTCTGTTTTTGTTTTTAAACTGGTACAGATATTGAAACATATTACAATGTAATCTGTTCAAATTTCTTGCTCCCTCCAGCCCTTCTTGCAATGCCCTGGTTTAAATAATAAGGATGACGAAATAGATTGGGATGTTTAGTTTTGTATTTCAATACAGGTTAATAGGGAGGCCATCCCATGTCCCTGGCATCATCACTGAGACCACATACCCAGAACCAATATCACAGAGAGACACCGCTAGCTTGCCTGGAATAGGTGAGCAATCTTGTGCTGCTCTGGGTTATCACTTTTTTAATACTTATATTTTCAACTTACAATATAATGTGCAGTACATTTGAAAGGTCCACAATAAAGAAGAAAGGTGAAGTACTGGTTGGTGGATGGCATTAATAAAGATCTAGATATTGAAGCGCAAAATCCACATCACCAGGGTTATCACTTTTAATCATTTAAAAATACTGCGAGCCACACTGTGTGGTAATGTTAAGTATTTCTACGGTAAGAACTAATATATTATTTATGTATACTCACCCCAAGAAGAGAGGCTGATTATTGTTCTGGATTCCTGAATCTGCATCTGCAAAACACACAGTTCATAGTTCTTGTAAGGGGTTAAAAAAAAAAAAGATCCAGAATAGAAGAGATGAAAAAGGGAGCTTGGCTATACCAACAGTAGAAGAACAGCAGTTTTTATGGTCCTTCAACATTCCAGGAGTAAGGGCATGTTTCCACGGTGTGGAGGGCTCCATCAGCACACCCCGCGCTAAGGGCATTCCTTGATGGGAATATACCTGCCTACTCCACCGGCTGTCTCCACAGAGTTGAGCCAGTCTGTCAGGCAGAGGTTGACGTATTGCACTAGGTTAACCTTCTGACCGGCGGACCGGCTCCGGTTTACAAAATGATGAGACTTTTGAACAATGGATAGATTTGCAATCAGAAATGATTGACCACTTGGATTCAAAATTAGCAGCTAATCTGTTTGTGTAGTCTCGTTCACACTAGCTGCAATGCGGTATAATACCGTAGGGTCAATGCAAGGTCCTATGAAAGTCTGTGTACCTTAAACACTAGACCTGCCTTTGTGTTTCTGTAACGCATAATGATGCTTGTAATCGGAAAACACCCTGTAGCCCACATTTTTGCAGACGCAGTGTGAGCACCTTCAATACATTTGTATGGCTCTGTGCAATGCAAAATGTGTTTTTGGCCGGTAAAAAACGCAGTTATCGCAACCGCAAAATGCCTTAAATCTAAATGTTCAATCCTAAGACAGCTATGTAAATAGTCCTTTGTGTTGCTCCAATGATGCATGCTGCAAACTTATTTCCATGGCTACACACTGCGTTAAAATCCCTGCATTGGAACAGCACTTAAGATGATCTGTTATGACACGGCTGTCTACATAGCCCCTCATTGCTACGATCTGTTAGTCTAAGCCTCCGTTGCAAGTATGATTCGTATGACTGACATATAGCAAAGATGCCCCAGCGTGTAAGTTATTCGTCACCCATTGACTTGAAGGGGCTGCGTTATCGGATGCAAACACATAGTTTATTCCTAGCCTACAAGTCATCGTACAAATAACACAATCAATGAAACTTTGGCTAAAACACTGTAGCAAGAATAGTAAGAACATATTGTAAACCCAGGAAGGAGAGAGGAAGCTAAGCACTGAAAGTAGAAAGGTTGTGCAACTTAACCCCCTGGCATTCCTGACGAACCCAGGCTGTCCAGTGCTGACCTGCTAGTATTGCACTGGGACGAGCTGGGTTTGCCACAATCTCACCGATCCGCACGGGGTAGATTTAAAAGTCAATCGCACGAAAACTGTTTTCTGTGGAGAAAACTGTTTTTAGTGTGGTTCCCCAGATTTGCCACTTTAAGTTAACCCTCTCTCCCCTCCATCATACCAGGGGAGAGAGGGTGCTAAAGGTAATTGTAATTGAGTAACATTTTTTATTATAAACAAAAAACAAATATAAATACATACTGCTTTAAAATCTTTCATACAAAAGAAGTATTTTAGAGATTTGATCATTCAAATAATACCTTTTATTATTTTTTTATATAATTGTTTGTTTTATACATTAGTATATTCAGGATGTCTACTAGACTAGACTAGATGTCTACTAGACCCTTGTATGGATATATTTTGGTATATGGTGACCTTTTGGTATGGAAATCTGGACCTCAGCAGAGCGCTATGGAGGTTAATGTACAAAAACGCACCCAAAAATTATAAGCATTGGAGCACAACAGTAGATTGCTGGGATTAGGAATTCGTTTCACCACGCACACCATGACAATTAATACAGAGACACACAGATGTTGAGACGGAGTCACAATGTTTAAATGTGCCAGTTGAGTGATTTAATATAGGGTTAGCTCAATTCATTATTTTCCATTTAATATATTTTTGTAAGGTCCATCTTTGTCCCATCACACATATAAGGTGTTTTTATGTTTCATTTCTTTCTTAGCTTGCTATTGATTTTTAGGAATTAGGCATGCTATAGTTAGAATACAGCTGAAACGGCATTGGGTATTTCAGACCGGTGCCAGAAAATAACCCCTAGCTCTCAAGAATACGGCAAAGTGTCTTGTGTAGTGTTAGTGGAGCTAATTGGCTTAGGGTGGAGCTTTTCCACCCTCCACCCTAAGCCAATTACTGTTTTTTTGGACAATAAGACGCTTCCCCCCAATAAGTGCTGCCACCCCACCTCTCTCCTATCGTGCTCTGCCTGTGTGTAAGAGCTGAACTTTGCCAGCTGCCAGCTTTTATACACACAGAACTGAGCAGTGTGTAATCAGCCAGTCCGACTGATAAAACAGTGCATAGGAGAGATCCACCCATGGGCAGATCTTTCCTTTGACTCTGCTTGAGCCCAAATCACACAAAGTGCAGATGGAAGAGTTGCGCACGAACGGCTCTTCCGTCTGCTCTCTATGTGAGTTGGGCTGAAGCTGGCCACCTCACATATAGCTCGGCCAGTCAGGGCTAGAGGCTGGGCTCCTTAACCTCCCTAGTGGTTGAGACAAACCCAGTTCATTCGTCGTTCAGGCTCGCCTCAACTGCAGGGGAACTGGGCATCGGGTGTAAGCGATATACCCACGGAAAGCTGCAGCGATTGTCTTAATTGTTGCAGCATTTCTGGTTCCATAGACTTACATTTTAATGGAGGAGCGCCGGCTTTCCCGCCCACACAGCCGGCGTCAGTAATGACACCGGCTGTGTGAAGAGTGGCAGAGGAAGGGAGGAAATGGCTCTGTACACTGCTGGTATGGGCAGTGTGCTAGAGAGGTTAATTCATGCTCTGTCATTTGGGAGTAGGAGAGAGACTAATGGCTGCCATACACATGCCGATTAGCGGCCGATTTTTCCGCTGACCAGCCGGCGTGCCAGTCGGCGTGTGCCCACATGGGGTGACAGATCCCTGTCGCCCCACAGCTCGGCCGGCCAGAGAACGGACATGTCGGATGTTCTCTGGCAGATGCCAGCCAATGCCATTAACTTCAATGAAGACCGGCGTCTTCATTGAAGATAATGGCCGGCACACAAAGGGTGTCCGGCCGATTAAAGCAGCCCCAGAATGCACCGTGATGACGTCATCACGCTGCAAATCGGAGCTCATTGGAGCTCGTCTGTCTGCACGCGTCTGTGGGTATATGGCAGGCTTTAATCTTTATCAGCCATCAGACACTCCAAAGTAAATGGTGCGTCCTATACATCGGAGCTACTGTATATAGCAGGGCTACTCAAATACAAATTTGAAAGGTCCACTTACCAAATTTTCATTCAGTCTGAGGGCCGGAGTTTGGAATTTTACCGTGCACTGCTGGGGGATCGGCAGTTTTCACGGCGCTGACCCAGTCTGCCGGACAGAAGGCTGACGTAGTC
>CM070038.1:65621497-65639989 GCA_036250615.1 Ptychadena robeensis
ACAAACAGTGACCATGTCTGGAGGGTTCACATACTTTCAAGCAGCACTGTATATATCATACTGCTTTAAGGAGCTGTTCAGTTTTAAAATAGGGACAATTCTCTAAATGAAATCTTTAGGGATATAGACGTGTGACCACTGGATTTTCTTCTGTTTACTACCCCAAGAATATCTGGAATTCATATCACATTGTGAGAAAATGATGAAGAGGGTCCTGCTGAATGTAAAAATGTATCCTTGACCTTCTCATCATCTTGCTTTGTGGCCAGCTCATATGTCAACCACTAGTTTTCTTCATACACTGTTGGCATGAAGCTGTTGATCTCTCAATATTTAATTCTTAAGCTGTAGATGAAAAAGAAAAGGTTTTGACCAGCATGGATTTCTGACTAGGAACAAGGAACATACCATTCTAAAAATGCTATATGAAACATTTACTGTGTGGGTTTGACATTTGACATTTAACTACACCTCATCTCACCTAATGTACTTTGTGTCCCTCGCTTTCAAGCACCTTATTATATGGGTGATTTGTGAAAATATGTATAAAGCCTTACATGTAATAAATAAGTTCTCATTGTCCTGTGTGACTCCTCCCCTCCGACCAGTAACTGGCGCTGCAGCGGAAGACAGTGGGAGGGGACATGTCGTCTACTTCCCGTTCCCTTTACAAACTTGACCATTAATAATTATCATGTAGTGCCATCTAGAGGCCATACACATTACTGCAGGTACTTAACCTTTCCAGTAAGAGAGAACTTAAGATGGTCAATGCCAGGGCTGAAGGGAACATATTAAATATTGTGGATTAATGCTCTGAGGTCAATTTGTTTTTTTTTTCACTGTATGTTCACTTCAAATTACCCAGTTATGTTTAAGTTAAATAGAAATGCATTTGGTGTCAAACTATAGAAACATTAAGTAACATTTTTAATAAAATTAGGGAATATTTTCTAGAGTTATGGCCATTAGTCATTATAAGGCCAAGACACCAAATTTTGCATGACCCCTGAAGAAAATGGTGCTCCATGGTGCTCCAGATTAGGAAATTTGGGCATACTAATGGGGCATAATGTTTTTAGATGTTGGCCTAAATGTACACATAATTTAAAGCTGTTCCACTTACCTCCAACTTTATATGCACAATGGTTATCATCTCAAATTTACACCAACCATGGATAAAAGCCAAGTTCATTTATTAGAGCTAACAAATTGTATAGACAGCAATAGACTGCATTGAACAATATATGAGTATTAGATGTAACTGTAGCTGTCCAGAAGATGTTAATAGCGAGGGAAAAATTATGGCAATTTGGAGAATCTTGTTATGATAAACGTAAAGAATATAAATGCACTTCAATTTAAATTACCTGTGAAAGTTAATGTTTTATTTTCTTTGTCAACTACTTGGTGACACTCTCCATTCCCCTGGCTCTTTTTGTAACCACATCACCAAAGCATATCCATAGTGGATAGGCTAGTTTGCATCCCTACATAAAAAACAAGTGTTGCGCACATAGAGACAATCTGCACACTCCTGCCCAAAAAGCTGCAAAGGTCTATTAACAGGGTGTAAATTACTAAGTAAAAGTCAGAAAAATAGACAATCATAGCAGAGGGAAGTCCATTAGTTGTAGTTAGTGGTGTGCAGCTCCAGGATGGAAAGCTTGTGCAATATCAACAGGTTTATTAAAACCAAGAAAATTGAGGTGATAAAATTGATAAATTCCAAAGCTAGAATGAGGTAGAATGTGTGTTACAAACACTCGGGTGCAGCTCGATCCCTGCAGTTAGCTGGTCCTCCCTAGCCAGTAGTAGAGAATCTTTTTGGACAGACTTGTAAAGTTACTGAGAAGCACTTAAAAGGATTGTATTGTATTGTATAGGGAAATGTGTACTCATCAAGGCCTCTAACTGAAGAGTGTAGACCACTTACCGTATATGCCGGTGTATAAGACGACTGGGCGTATAAGACGACCCCCCAACTTTTACAGTTAAAATATAGAGTTTGTTATATACTCGCCGTATAAGACTACCCGGGGTGTAAGTAGTAGTAGGTGAGAATTACTGACCCTGAAAGTTTCATCATTATACTACAAATGGTTTTTCTGCTATGAATGTAAAAAGGTTAAAACAGAGCTACAGCCTGTGTTCTCCGTAATCATTGCATAGCATCATGTATCCATGGCAACACTGCCCTGTTCTTCCCTTGCTCTGCTCTGATACAATGTATCATTAGTCAGCGTGGCAGATTCAGGCAGCACGGAATCGTACAGACAGTAACGGCTTCCAGAGATGGTCCCCTGCACCCCCCAGCCTGCAGCACCCGGCGTATAAGACGACTCCCGACTTTGGGGAGGATTTTAAAGTACTGAAAAGTCGTCTTATACGCCGGCATATACGGTATTTGTGTTTGCCCCAAGGCCAGAAGATGCCAACTCTCCTGTTTTGAATTCAATTAATCAGCAAGTCAGGAAATTGCTCGTTCTCACTTAACATGTTATCTTTCTGGTCTGATTTCACTCAAAGCTTTCAGCCCCCTGCGTCCCAGTATTTCTCAAAGATTTTATTTCATTGTTGATAATGAAAGCAGGTGAAATGAACCTGCAAACATTTTAATGCCAGGCTCTTACAATAAAAGGCAGCAGCAAGAAACTACATTTGTTAGGCAAGTAATTGGCTCACAAATTGACACATAATGCTTGTTTTCTAAAAACCCTCAGGGTCTACTAAGACAGAGATTACAGAGAACATATAATGGGAAAACACTGCTCAGCAGAACTCAAGGGCTCTTTTGTCAAAGATCTATTCTCATCAAAACTTATGAATACATGGATGGACCCCAACTAACTTGTAGGTGTAACAAATATACATTAGCCTAAAAACGGCGCCACATGGTATCAGTAGAAAAATTTTTATATGTCTAAAACAAAATTACTACTGCAGAGTAAAAAGAGAAGGAAACAGTTTATATAAAGTACAGTATGAGATTAATTATGACACATTTACCATTCGTTTTTGGATTATCTTGCAAATTTCCACCCATATTCCTCAAATACAGCTCGAATAAGTGTTTTCCTCCATCAACAATATTTGATGTCCTATCTGCAGCTTGATTTACTTTATTGGTTTCCTTCCTTTTTTTTAGTTTTTTTTATTATTTATATGTATATGCATCTTATGAATGTCTAAGTAGAACTATAGTCATTGTCATGTATTTTAGATACTACCTGCATGGAACTAAAGTGACTGGGTAGCATCCTACAGAAGACTTTCTCCAATTGCCGTATGGTCGTATTTAGCACTAATGGGACCTGGAAAAGTAACATTTTGAAACTTTTTTATAATTGGCGCAATGCGTCGCAAAGTGGTGCCAACCCTAAACTGAATTCCTGGTTCTAAATTAGGTAAATAAGACATTGCTTTAAGTTCTTATTGCCTGAAGGTCAAAGAGAATGAAGCATGACTGAAAGGTCTCTTGCTTGGTCCCTTTTGGTAGAGTACATTAACAATTTTATTTTCTGATGATGACTGACAGCAGCTCGAAAAACAACCGGGCACAGGCATCTGCACACTCTGCAGGTGCTCGGGGGAGGTTATTATCATCCCCCATGTTATCTCTATGGAGCAACTGACTAATAAGCATGAGGCTAGCGAAAGATTGAGAGAGTACTAGGAACTAGCTCTCCAATTGCAAATTGTTCCTCGTGGAAAGCGAGGTACAGGGACTTTGAGGCCACCTACTAGAGTAATTATAGTCAGTGAATAAGCAAATTTAAATCAAAATTTTTTTGATCAGTGATCAGACTGACATGTCCATAAAAGAGTACATTTTAATAAATAGTCCATAAAACGATTTGGGATATCATATATAGAAGATTCTTGGGTATCATCCGGCCTTAGAGATGCCTGTTGACCATGGTTTCATGTAAACACTGTTTTAGCGGGGATATATACACCATCGACGCGAAACGTTTCGAAGACGCTTGTCTTTTTCAAGAGGTGTCGGCTTTAGAAAACAAGTGACAACACAAGGAGGTAGTTATGTCTCTCCATGATCTAAATAGAGCGTCAATTTGGGGATCATAGTGTATATTGTCAGCCCTCCACTCTCTGGGGGAATGCGGCGCATCGGGGTCCCCAGTATGGCGGTGGGGTCCCGGGCGTCACAGTGTCGCCCCAGGAGGGGACTAACCTGTAGTGTTGGGGATCCCCTGCCATGGGGTACCCCAGGTCGGTCGTGGGCTCTGCACGTCTGCTGCGTGCAGAGCAATGGTGCTCGCTGGTTGGCGCTTCTGCGCATGCGCGGGCCGGCGCTTGCTAGGCGTCGCGCGCACGAGAGTGCGCGTATTTAACGGTATATACCCCTCCTTTCTGCAGGCACTCCTGCAGAGGGGAGGGGTGCTCAATTAGTGAAACTCCATTTAGCATCAGCACAGCACCAAGTAGGTGCTGTTGTATTGCACTTTTATCAGAGACCGTGAGTTAGATGCGATATACCTTTCCCTACTTCTGATCGACATCCCGTGTACGACCCTTGGCTTGTCTACCCGTTTACCCAACATCCGGAACCCTGACTCTAGCTCGTTTTACGGTTACTCTATTGATTGCTCCTGCCCTGACCATTCGCTTGTTTTGAGATCCTGACTTCTCCAACCCTTGTGACTTTGGCTTCGGATTTTGACTACGCTTGCTCGAGTGTTAGCACCTCTGCATTGGGGCAGTTTTATCCCTTACCGCCTCATCCACGGGGTGGCCGACCAGTTGGGAGACCTGTCCTGCCTGCCGCAGAAACACCACACGGTGCCCCCTCCTGGGACATCGGCCCATCTCCATTAGGGGGGCTCTGGTAGCAAGACCAGGCTCCACGGATTAGACTCCTCCCTTAGTGGTCGGTTCATCTGAGTCCATCCATAACCCCTGGGAAAGGCTAACAGATATCTACTCACCCTATACCCATACTGGAGTAAGAAGGTATGTATGAAGTATGGTCGCCGACGCAGGACTCTAGGACAAGAACGGAGGGGCACTGTACAGAACCACGCACGGTTCAGAAGAGCAGAGAGAATAATAGTAAATAATGGTAAATAAATGGACTGCGGTAATACCATTAATTGATAGAAGGTACAAGGAAAAACGAGCCAGTTTGTTGCCCTATATTATTCCTAAGAGCAGGGGACTTATGTAAGTATAAAAAAATTAACAAAGTATATTCCTGAGGGGAAAAAAAGTTTCCCTCAGGAATATACTTTGTTCGTGATTATTGTGGGTGCAGCATTTTGACTATTCAGTAAGACATTATAGAGGCCCCAATCAATTATTTATAAATAGCTAGTGTAATAAACATGCTTTGCTTTTCAAAGTTGCTAATGAAAGACTTTACCACTGCTGCTACTGGATTTTGCCTTTTTTTACTATAAAACTTTCATTTTTTGACACATTATAGACTGAAATGTTTGCTTTCTAGAACTGTACAATTTAAAATTATTGCCATTGCTTTTGTTCAACTATATTTTAAATAGATTCTAAAACAGTTAATAGTAAACACCAGCACAGCATAATATGAAAACAATTATATAAATTATAAAACTATAAAACTGGAAAACAAAAACGTTATCAAATAACTTTATTTAATGTCTATTAATTATAGATGTTTAAAAGGTTTTTTAGTTATACTTCTGTCAAGGACTCCCTTAAGGCAGCCATACATGGGCTGTTTTGTTACCGATCGATTCCTGATCCGATCAATCCAGGCGATTGGAAATCGGCAATTGATCGGTTTGTGGAATCGATGCAACACCACCTTGGGAATCCGATTTGAGGCCGATTTTGGCATGAGCCAATCTCCAAAATGGCCGATTACACAAAATCCATTGATCGGAAAGGCTGCTGCATAGGGCAATGGGTCCACCAATGTACTCCAATTGCCAAGCGATCGACCAAAAAAAACAACATGTCGGTTGTTTGTTTGGTCAATCGTTCTGGGTTAGCAGAACCTGATTGATCCCCGATCGATCTCGTGAACGGTCAAAATCTAATGAAAAATCGACCCGTTGATGGCTACCTAGATAGATTTACATTTATTTCTTGTTCTTCCCTTAACATGTGCTGTGCACAATATATTGACGTTACCATTTTTTTAATATTACTAATAAATTGTAAAAGAGGTTCAAAGTAAGGTTTTAAACTTTAAGGTTTTAAGGAAGTTTCTAATCCAATTGTATCTAGCATATGTCATTACTTGAGATGCCAAACTCCTCTTGGAAGTTATGCTGTGGGAGAACTCATGAAAAAAGCACATGACCGATTTGATCAGCTGATTTGAATTATTACTTAAGGCATGATCAAAAGATCCTGACCAGCAAATTACAAATTCATCAAACTGATCATTTGCTTCCGCACTAGTTCTCTGGCAATAGAAAGTTTCCTTTGATCCTTATTTAATATGCATGCAGTAATTATTTCACTTTCAGTTACGGTAATTCAGCAAAACATGTAACATGGAATGACAGAAATGTAAGTCTTTCCAGTTTCACAGTCTGGCCACACACCAGACTATGTACATGTTCACATAAATAAAGTTGCATCACAGTGGGAGCTTCCTCCTATCTTGTGACGTATTGCTGCAAAATGGCAGCATTTGCATGATCAGTAAGGAAGCTGGAAAAATGCTCCCAATTTTAATATTATATTAAATAATTTAAAGAACCCTCCTTTTAATAAATTATTCTGATGTCCACCTTGTTCAACAATATGCATTGGAAGGAGGTGTCTTGATTTTGGGTTTGTAGAAGTGTCATTCAGAGCATTGCAGTAACTGACCTTATTAAGTCTACAACTAACAGAATGGCCCTTTAGTGGCATGCATATTTTTCTGCATATAAACAAAAATGCATGCCTTTTGCATGCAGATGCGTTCATGTTTTTGAACAAAGTATGAAAAATGCATGTAGCAGGGTGAATGGTAACATTTGTTTTCTATGAGAAAACACAGTACTGTAAAAACACAATGCGTATAGTGTGAAAGGGCCCTTAACACTCTAATCTTTTTATGGTCTTGTGAGGTGAATCATTCTCTACATCTCTCTCACTTCTCTCTCCCTCTTCTCCTCACTTGTTCTCTTTTCTCTTGTGTCTCTCTTCTCTCTCTTTTCTATTCTTCTTTCCTCTGTCTCCTTTCTTTCTTCTCTCTCTTTCTCTCTCCTCTCCTTACTCTCTCTCTCTCTCTTTTCTCTTCTTCTCTCCTCTCCTTGCTCTCTCTCTCATCTCTTTTCTGTCTCTATTTTCTCTTCTTTTAGCATAATTTATAATGTTAACAATCTATGCATGAGACAAAACCAGTAATTCTTGAAATATGAAATCTTACAACTGGAATCTACAAGTTGTATGATAGAAGTAAAAACTCTTTCCGGGTTGTCATTCTTGTGATGTATGAGCCATATAGAGTCCTGTCATTTCAAGTCTTCACCCTTCTTTAAATGTTTTACCTGGACAAGACCTTTTGTTGTCATCCAGTTGATAAAGGCTACAATTCTGTATCTATAGGCTTTAGAGCAGTTTTTATGGTCCAATACCCAGAGATAAAATCATACAAGTTGCAAAAATATCTATAAATCTTATAACTAATAGGTTTGTCCTTCATACAGAAAGTGGTACAAAAGATCTTGCCTTATTTTGTCCACTTCATAGTATGCATTAATATTAATTTCTATGAACAAATACACACAGCAAAAATCATTACTCATAAGTGAAAATTATGTGTGTGCCTGCTGTCTGATTAATGAAATCACTAAATCATTGATTAGTCCCCACCATAACTTTAAAAGAGGAACATGTTGTTCCTGTGACAATTGTCTAAAAGGATTCCACTTAGCAGTGGAAAGAAAGCCTCTTACATCCTGTTGAGCATACAGGACAGGAAATTAAGAAACATTTTGACAATCAGATGCCCCCCCCCCCCAAAAAAAAAACCTGACACTTTTAATCCCCCTGTACTCTATCCAAAACGGAAAAAAAGTTTTTGCTTTAGATATACTTTGAAGCTTTGGAGATCAATCAAGAAAATTACATTTAAGCTGTCAAACTCATTGCTCAGTTTGGACCTAGGTATAAGTGTGGACCGTTTCATGATGACAGAGTCTTTTGAAATATCAAACAGCTTTTGATATGTATATAATAGAATCCATCCCTAAGTCAAGCTAAAAAGATTTACTGCTTTAATTTAACACAAAGAGCCAAAAAAAATGTCTGCCCTCTAGGCCACCATGCACAATATCTTGTTTTTGAACAAGTTTAAATTCATTTACACTCTCTTAGTGTTTTGATATTGTATCAAAAAGATTTTCATGATTCACTTGTTATTTGTGTTGACTATCACTCCACTGCCAGGATGCAACCTAAAGTGAGCATACCCCTTTTCCCACTTAAATGAAGCTGGTACTAGGTTATGCTATTTTGCACCCCATTCTTGTTTCTCATGCCCCTGAAGCAGCTGTACATTTCTCATTGTAGCCCCCACACACACACAATAGCTCCTTTAGCAGTTATGTATACAGTTGTGTCTCCTACCACAGTGAGGAACATAGGTATTTGAGCACCCTGCAATTTTACAAGTTCTCTCACTTAGAAATCATGGAGGGGTCTAAAATTCACATTGTAGGTACATTCCCACTGTGAGCGACAACATTTAAAATCACATTATTTGTAAACAATTTATTTGTATTGCATTGCTGCACATCAATATTTGAACACCTGGCAATCAGCAAGAATTCTGTCTCTCAAAGACCAGTTACTCTGCCTCTAAAAAGTCCACCTCTACCCCACTCACTAATCTAAATAAGTGGCACCTGTCTGAGCTCTTTAAAAACTCCTGTCCACCCCACAGTCAGTCAGAATCCAACTACTACTATGGGTAAGACCAAAGAGCTGTCAAAAGACACCAGAGACAAAATTGTGGATCTTTTAAAAGTCACTGATGGTAGAACACTACGCCGTTATGGTTTTTAATTATGCGTTGCACAGAAGGTTCCCTGCTAAAGTCATCACATACCCAGGCCCGTCTGAAGTTTGCCAATGACCATCTGGATGATGGATGGGGGTAGTAACATCATGCTTTGGGGTGTTTTTCTGTGAAGGGGACAGGATGACTGCACTATAACAAGGGGAAGATAAATAGGGCCATTTTTGAGAGATTTTGAGCAACAGTCAGAACATTGAAGATGGTTGTCATGGTTGGGTCTTCCAACATGACATGGACCGAAAGAAGCATATTGAGGTTCTGGAGTGGATTAGCCAGTCTCCAGACCTTAATCCAATAGAAGAGGGTGCTGAAAATCTGTGTTGCTCAGCAACATCCCAGAAACCTGCCAGATCTAAAGGAGATCTGTGTGGAGGAGTTGGCAAAAAACCCTGTTTCAAATGTTTGACCTTTGTAATTGGAAACAAAAGCTTGTTGAATTAATTGCACAAGAAAATGTAAACCAGGGTTGTCCATCTCCAGACCAAAATGGCCATTAAAGAGAAGCATACCCTATAGTCAATATTTAAGAATTAGAAGAAATTGCTCGCAAACATCAGAATTTTAAAGTAAAAGCAGGAGAATTGAGAGACAGACTAACTAAAAGGGGTTACAGTAAAAAGACACTAAAAAGGGCATACAATAGAGGCTTACACAAAGACAGGAAAGATCTACTCTTTAAACCAAAACAAAACAAAGAGCTACAGTACACAAACTTGATTTTACCATTTCATAATCAAAGTAATAAAATTAACACCATCCTTGAAAAACATTGGTACCTTTTGACAGGAGATCCAAAAATACAAAAGCATATTGGTCCCAAACCCTCCATCACCTATAGAAAATGTCCATCATTATAAGACAAACTTGTCCAAAGTCACTTTGAAACCAAAAAACGAGAGACAAAGCCAAAGGGCCTTTATAAATGCCACAACTGCCCCCAATGTGAATTCATATGGGAAGGGAACATGTACACTCTCCCAAACGGGTGCCCACATAGAATCTCCCACTTCATTAATTGCCACACAACAGGTGTGGTTTACATGATGAAGTGTACCTGTGAGAGATTCTATGTGGGAAAAACGAAGCGAAAATTAAAACAGAGGATTTATGAACTTCCCCCATAGCACACCATGTGGCGTTTGCACACAAATTCGATACCAACGCAGTCCGATTTATGGTCCTCGACAGGGTCAAGGAAAATTTAAGAGGGGGAGACCTAGATAAAACTCTCCTCCAAAAGGAGGCAAAATGGATCGTTACACTACAAGCCAAAAAATTCCCAGGCCTGAATGACTCCCTCAGTTACAAACCTTTTCTTTGATTATTTTCACAGATATGACGTGAACCATGATAACAAATAGAGGAAAAAAATATGTCCAAGTATAGTTGGACATGGATATAAAAATGAACTTCAAATAAACTAAAATAAATTTGTTTCTATTTAACTGATAAGAGAGTTTTAAAAAAATATATATAATCAAAATATGAGATCAAAACTTGATATCTAGTGGGTCCCCAGACGTCAAAAGCATAGAGAGTGGTTAATAAAATGTAGGGCTCAAAACAAGACGCATATATTGATACTATATATATAATATAAGAATCTCGTGTATTCCCATTCCATCAGATTTTTATTTTCAAAAATATTCTAATATATATCTATTTGCAATTCTAAATTACAATCTTTGGTCTTTCTCTGTTCCAATTTACTTCGTTGTGGGCAGAATAGACATGATGCGATCCCCTATAATCAATATGGGGATCGGCGTGATGAAGCTCCGGTAACATGTAAAGTCTCCTTCATATGTAAGGGGAATCCCATCTCCCTCTTCATATTTTATGAGGAGTAGGGTGGGCATAATAGGGCACACTGGGATATACCACTCTTTCCCAGTCCGTACCATCCGGAAAGCACTTTGCGCTCCTTGGAGCGCAGGAACACGGAAGTTCCGTGTTTGCTTTCCAGGGACGAATACGTCACTTCCGCCCACAAGGTGGTGACTTCCGGACAGACTCCGGATGACACGAGGTGTGTCTAACACACCTCCCAGCACGGACGCCGTCCATTCATTGGAGGCGCTCGTGTCAGCAGCCACCCGGAAGTGCAGGAGATCGGACGCCCTCACAAACTTGGCGCCGTTTCACCATGCACACCTGAAAGGGATAACCGCCCCAAACAAATATAAATGTGAGGCAGAGAAGTGTGCTCAGTATAGACCCTGCGACAGATATGGAACAGACCCTCTATGGATACCACTATGGCTGAGATCTAAGGCATTACCTCTGAATACTCTACCAACTTTCTCAGATTAGCACCAGGATATTGGGGTATGTAAATTAAAGAGAAGACTGTGTCTCTTATACTAGCAACCATGTTTGATAGACAAATGCCTGCCATACACATGCCGATAAGCAGCCGATTTTTAATCTGACTGACGGGCATGCGCGCTCGCGCCGCCGGTCAGGTTAAAAATCGCCCGCTAATCGGCATGTGCCCACATGGGGCGACAGATCCCTGTCGCCCCACTGCTCGGCCGGCCAGAGAACGGACATGTCCGATCTTCTCTGGCTGATGCAAGCCGATGCCATAAGCTGCAATGAAGTCTTCACAATATGTTGTATGGGATTTCAAGACAAATATTAACTATCAAAATTATAGATCTTCATGTAGATGGAAATAGCTTTATTGCGCCATATCTGGGGCCATTTTCTGGACGCACGGATCTGCCTTGAATTTATATCCTAGGTCCCTCAATTCCCAAGGGGTGCACCTCATCTGTTTGGTGAAGTATTGGTCATTCTGAGAACCAACATCCAACAAGGTAATAACACTATACTTATGGTACTTATGGCATTTATGACAGCAAAACCCCTAGAAATGTGATGCATTTTTAAAGAAACAAAAGTATTTAGAGATACCAAATGGAATGTAGTGAATCTATATATAGAAGACAACAACACCCTCATGCAGATGGAGGGGTAACACCTCTCCCAGGATACCACTATAAATGTCTGGTTCTATACTAATGTACTAATGTGCCCTCTTTCTATTCTCCTAGATGTAAAATCTCTAATATCTAGGAGATAACTTTCTATGCTCGTTCCACCAAACAGACGTCAAGAGACACCATTGAATCAATACTCCTGGAGAAGCCCTTAAATAAACAGGGCGAAACGTGTTGAGTTTTTAATGTTTTTTATATGTCTGTTGACTGACATTGTACTGCATAGCACTTTATGTATCTTGTTTTTATATGTGTATTAGGGTGAAGACAAATGCACTTTACCCCATTCACATTTGTGTGTATATAACTGGTTAAATAAAGCTATTGAATTTTTAAATGAATGTTTAAAGAAATCTTATTCTCCGGCTCCATCTTTAAAGTCCCAGGGTATGAGGGTACCCATACAACAGGTGTTCCAAAATACCCCTTTTCCGGTCTATACACCAAAAGGGAAGAACATCAACCAAAATTTCTGGCCAGCTCTGCCTGCATTTGAAAACTTTTTCAAAGGCATGTTCATTCTTAAATCATGGAGTCCTCTGAATAGCCCCTCCACAGTCCAACATATAGTTTCTCCCACCATATGCCTCTGTGAGGAAGCTCTCCTTTTGCATGTTGACTTGTAACAGTTTTTTCAAAAAGTTGGACCAGCTGGGTCCCTCCTGAAACTTTCTTCTCTGAACAAGCTTTTAGCAGCCTAATAATGATATAAATTCCACGTTTGTATTACTCAAGGTATTGACCTGACTGTGCCTTGTTATGCAAAGTTATTTGGTGCACATATAAAGTCGATTCATGACCTTAGAGTCAACTAACAAGTAAACTTTGGATGTAAAAACATATAATGGATAAGTGTCCCACAAAAAAACTGCCTTGGGAGTTGCCATCTCTAGGCCTGCAGTAAGGTGAGTAGTCACTAGATGACACTAAATAATGGGTTTCATGCTTAAAAAACATATCTCTGTAGGCTTGTAAAGAAAGTGGCATTTCTTCTCTACCCGGTTGTATCTGCAAGATGCAGAAAAATAGTTTTTTACTGATTTTAGTTAGTAAAGTTGTAGTTATTGCTTATTAATTCTTATTTGCACAGATAATGCATGTAATATAATTGGGGATTTGATTGCGAGGGGTATGGAGTACAACAGGTATTGTCGGACTTTAAAACACACTCAAAGTTTTTGAGAGAAAATTAGGGAAATAATCAGAGACACAGCCATTCAGATATCAAGGCAATATACAGAAGGACCCAGCAAAGTAGGCAGGACTGGACTATGCAGTATTCACTATATATTCTTCCAGCTAAAAGGCCAATACCAGGATGGAGGTCTTGGCTGCAGGGCTTAAACTTAAGCATGTGTCTATACACTAGCAGTACACATTCTCTGAACACACTGACCAACTTTTAAAGAGACAAATTTTACAATCTGGTACTGAACAACTTACCCATGAGTAGCTATTTACATATGGGAGGAGATATAAGTCTTTGTTACAAAATGTATTTATTGCAATACAGAATGTCAATGTAAATACACAAATCATGCTATCCAATTGTAAGATGTATCTCTCCATAAGTTGGTCAGTGTGTTCAGAGAATGAGTACTACTGTTTTTTTGGCTTGGCTGGAGAGAATGGAAAACATTTCTGCCTCCTGGGATGCAGCTATTGCTTCCAGGATAATTGGGACTTAAAAGTATTTTATTTTACATATTCTGCCCATAAGATGCAGGGACATTTTCCTATTGATTTTAATGGTAAAAGAATGTATAGTCCGAAAAATACAATATAGGTCCACTTTAAATAAAAGTTGTTCCCAGCATCCCAGCATTTTACAGAAATAAAACCTATCTTTGTCTTAGTTCATTGTCAAAGCCATTAAAATCCAATAATCAAAAGTCTGTTTATGCTAATGAATTCATTATAGGATGTATAACAACCCAATAGCACGTGTCTTGCTTAAAGAAATTGCAAACACATAGCCCAGATGCCGTTTTGACATTTTTAACCACAGTTTGTGTCTCCTGTGGAGAAACATTAGCTAGTGAGCTGGAGTGTGGAAGGGGAAGCAGTTGAGTTATTTTTGCAAATATTCTCTTATTGCTGAATCTCTCTGTAGCTAAAATGACAGAGCTAATGTTTGATGTCAGGCACAGGCACAGAATCTGATGAGAGGGATTTACAGACAACTGGGAATAGACGTAAAGCCTTTAGTGTGCAAGGCAGATGTCTTTTAGAGGACCTTGCTTTAATGTCATGGACATCAGACACTTTTGATATGGACACATTGCTTTCCCACAACGCATGTGCTATTGCTCTTATAAAATGTGATACCGAGCTTAGCATAGTCCATCAGCAGTGAAGGATTATTTTAACTAATAATTCCTCTTTTATGTTTTCCCCCTTTTTCCTGTGTCAGTAAGTAGCGACAGAGCAAGTTAAGAAGTATTTTATTTCCCTATATCTTTAGTGTGACAGTCTTATCAAGTACCAAATCCAGGTATTGTAAGATGTGCACCATTTGCAAGAAAAGCTAACTTTTTTTGCCTGAATCCAATCTTTCTTAAGCCCCCCATACACGTTCCGATTTTTCGTACGAATTTTGCCCAACCGACCAATGTGGTCGGGAGATTAATCGATCGGGAGATTAATCAGATTCGGAATTATGTACCCGACCGATCCCGATTTCTCAAAATCAGCCGAAAAATCGGTCGGGACCGCTTCGAACCTGTCTGTAAATTTTAGGTCGATCTGCTGTTAATAAATAGGGTCGGGCTGATGGATCGGTGATAATTCGAATTCCGATTTTTCATGCCAGCCGACCGACCGACCATAACATTTTAGGTGAAAATCGGGTGACAGGATCGGACGAAAAATCGGTCGGGAGAATAATCAGAACGTGTATGGGGGGCTTTAATTTGTGTCTCTGTGCTACTGTGCTTCTTGTCCCAGACACTGCTGTATATAGAGGGAGGCTTTTAGCAAGAGAGGCAGTGGTGTCACCCCTTTAACCTCCTGGGCATTTAAGGTTCCCACACGCGTAACGAGCGGGGACCAACAGATGAGCTGTGCAGAGCAACGTGATGACGTCATCAAGCTGCTCTCCATCGCTCACAGTATCGGCCGGTACCCTTTGTGTGCCGGCCTTTAGTATGGATGGGGACGCCGGTCATAATGCTGGGGATGTGTAGGGGGGCCCGTGGCACACTTTTTAAAAAGCATGCCATGGGTGAACCGCCCAGGAGATTAAGCAGTGATTTGGACTAAATGTGGTCAGGTTATAGTTATTATTATCCTTTATTTCTAAAGCGTCTACATATTACGCAGCACTTTACAGAGGTTATGCTTAGCAAGCTACTTACTTGTGAATCAGTAGTGTCAACACTTATCTTTATCATTTACTTTACAACATCCTCTTATCCCCTATTCTGCTTTATTAAGGAGCAGAGCAGCATCAATGCCATTCCATGAAATTAATCTGCAAAAGTAACTTTACTGGTAACCATTTGAGGAACTTTTCAAGGAGAATGATTAGTTGATTTTAAACAGTTTTTAAATGTTGCAAAAATGTCAAACTATTAAAAAATTTGCACACAAATTAGCATACTTTATTAAATGTAAATTGTATCCTAGCATGGATCTTCTCCAAACAGTTCAACAGGCTGGAGACATGATCAGCACTGCCAGAATGTTAATTCCTTGCAAATGATCTACCCCTGGGATACCCACCATTAGAGACTGGATTAGTTTACTGAAGTTTGTACATGAGATGGAGCAATTGCTCTATAGCACAAGAGACCAACTGTAGGTCTTTAACAAGATGTGGTTGAGGTGGCATCTTTTTGAAAATGCTGTTGAATTTGGCAATCTTGTACTAGTGTAAGAAACACAGCCTAATGTTTGTACTTTTATGCACAATAGATTTTCTGTATGCATATTTTGACATATCTGACTGCTCAAGTCCCTCTCTATGGTCCCCACTATGTAACCTTTCTGTACACCTTTACCCCCTTGCCATTCCTGATGTCACCATCTCGTCCAGCGATGTCCTGTCAGCACTGCACTGGACGAGATTAGGCCGTCCGGCGTAGATCGGAGCCCCGGCAGCGCAGGCTCCGATGCAACAAGGAGGCTGCTGCAGGAGAGCGCCCCCCACCCTGGAGTGACGTGGTGACGTCACATCAGGGAGGCAGAGGGAAATTCAAAAGTAAATCTCACGAAAACAGTTTTCTATTAAGAAAGATGTTTGATCTTGCCAAAATAAAGGCTCTGGTGCCCCAGATGTGCCCCTTTGCAGTTAACCCTCTCTTCCCAGGTGTGTCCATCAAAAGAAGTACCTATTATTGTTTGTTTCAAACATTATTATATTCAGGATGTCTACTAGACCCATGTACGGACATATTTTGTAAAGTTTTAGGCCTACAACATGAAAAAAAATCCATTTAAGTCTATGGTGCGCTTTTTGTATGGAAATCTGGACCTCGCAAGAGCGCTCCCCCCTCTCCCTTTAGTTTATTGTTCTCATATGGTATAGTTATACTTTATGCTTTAAATATTTTATCCATATGTATGTATGGAAAATATTTTCTTTTTCTTTAATAAAACTTTTATTGAAAAAAAAATAAGGCTGGGGAAGTAGACCCACCATGCCACCAGGCAAATGCATACTGAGGTGCTGAATCCACCAGTGTTCACCAGAGCACCCTGCAAGCAGTGATGTACTTTGCTTGAGGAGACTTCCTTGTTGAGGCCCTCAGCTTCATTCACCAGCAACTGCTGACAGCAGAAGGATTCAGAATGCAGTACAATCATCAGAGACAAAGTTGGAAGGCAGACAAAAGGTCAGGGCAGGCAGCAAACTGCAAAGACAGTAAGGCAGCTACTAGTTACCAGACACTTAAGTAGGCGGTCATGTGACTTGATTGGAAGAGACTTCCATGCAAGTTTCCGAGGAGATCGGGAAAGGGGAATGCTTGTGATGAGAAATGAGAGAATAATAAAATAAAGGCCACATCAAGGTTATTAAGGTTAAGGTTGTTGCTACAGCCAACAGAGGGAGCCGATATTCAATAAAATGCATTGGTCCTCTGTGGTTTAGGGACAGGACAATAACAGGGAGAGGGTACTTCTAAACATCTCTGGGTTTAGTAATATTCATGTTCAAGAAATAAATGTAGCTTTCAAACCAACCATCACTGACCTTTAAAGCTGCAGGCTCTATCAATTATTAATCCTTTAATTTTAAATATACTGTAAGCATTCAAGTTATTTCAGTCATATTTGTATCACTTCCCTCCAATTATTTTCAGCTATTAAGTAAGTATGATGTATGGCCTAAATCTTTATTCACAATAATCTACATGTAGTACAATGCAAGGTTTGTTTAAAATGTTGGAGTCCATTGTTCTATTAAAATAGGTATTGAATAGTATCTCTATAAGATTGATTGATGAATAGTATCTCTATAAGCATTAGATTGATGTTTAATTTCTCTTCATCCATTTATGGAATTGTACATGCACAAAAATTTATATTTATCCTTTAGTTTCTTATTCATATTGCATCTCCACAATAACAATTCAATTTGTCTGCACCAAAAAAGAGCAACAAAACTGCATCTATTAACAAGTATCTGTTTATTAAATACACAAAATGCACATGGACAACCGACACATTGCATGGAAATAATTAATTCCACCTCATTATCTATAATGAATCTGAAAAAGTGACAACTTGAGGTGGTAGTATGATTAATTCACAGTGAAATCGATACTTACAATCAGCAAAAAGTGACAGAATCTAAAGGCAGACATGTGGTTGAAGGAGCAGAAGGCACAACTGCAGAGTAAACTTGAAAACTGCAATTGAATATAACTAAAGACAGTTAAAATGCCTTTTTAAATGCAAAATTCTTGGCTTATGTATAGCGGTTTCCTAGTCCTACATTTTTGGTTCTCAGATTGATTCAGATAAATGTTTAAACAGTGAAATGAATATATATGTGATCCTAAACTACAAACAGGGGCAAGCAATAGTGGGGTTTTTAGGCACATAAAATCATATGAACATATCATATAGGCTAAATAGGTCTTTATTAAATCTGACCACATATAAAAATATTCTAAAAAAAATTCTATAATACATACAAATATACAAAGAATTATATACAGTGGATATAAAAAGTAGTGATGGCTCGAACCCGGAATTTGATGTTCGCGAACGCGAACTAGCGCAAAAGATTGCGAACCCGGCGAACCCGCCATTGACTTCAATGGGAGGCGAATTAAAAAAAACAAAGGGACCCTTTCTGGCCACAATAGTGTTGGGAAGTTGTTTCAAGGGGTCAAACACCTGGTCAATGACATGACAGAGGGGAATCCATGGCAAAACTCCCAAGAAAAAAGTTTTTTCACACACTAAATCCGCACGAAGGATTTCTACAATGATAGTCAATGGGAAAATAAAGTGCAATGA
>CM070038.1:65645837-65666903 GCA_036250615.1 Ptychadena robeensis
CACGGCTCTTCCTCCAATTACAATTACGCCTTGTGCCAACACTGTTGATCGTTGTACGTCACACTGCCGCCAGTGCCCATCCCATAGTTATCTGTGTGGCCACTTGCGTGTTAGACCCCAGGGGATTTTTTGCACCCTAATTGGTAGGATGTATTAATTATATTGCAACGGCTTTCTGTCCGTTTCACAGCCTTGGTGCCAACTGCTTGTGTGCTCCCACACTGTGCCCATGGCCCACCCATAGTTATCTGTTGACACTTTGTTACCCCAGGGGAATTTTTTCACAACCCTATTTTAGGGGCCTATTGACATGGCTTTTCATTACGTACAGCTTCGTGGCCAACTGTGGGTGTGCGCCCACACTGCCCAGTGCCCACCCATAGTTATCTTTGGCACTTTGTTACCCCAGGGATTTTTTCCCAATAGCCCCTAAAATAGGGTGAAAAAATCCCCTGGGGTAACAAAGTGCCACCAGATATGGCAGAATCACTGCCAGCAGCCTGGCATGCCAGCCAGCAGGCAACAGAGTGGCAACAAAATAGCCCTAAAAAGGGCTTTTGGGGTCTTTTCAGGACTCTGTCCTGACAGCAGAGTAACAGCAATGAGGAAGAGTACACTGCAGAAGACCACAGGCAGCTAATTGTTCCTTATGCAGCGCAGCTCTCTGATCTAACTCCCTCCACTCTCTCAATCAGCATGTGAAATGGCGTCCTCTCCTTGCTGTGCTATAGGGGGTGGGATGGTCCGTGAGGTGGTGGGTGCTGATTGGCTGGATTATGTCTGCTGACTGTGACTCACAGGGTCAAAGTTTCTTCAATGCAAAAACAAGGGGGCGGGTCGAACTCGCCATATGTTCGCGAAATAGCGTGAACGCGAACATGCGATGTTCGCCGCGGATAGTTCCCCGGTGAACAGTTCGGTCCATCACTAATAAAAAGTCTACTGGTAAACACCCCTGGTAAAATGTCAGGTTCCTGTGCCATACAAAAATGAGACAAAGATAAATAATTTCAAAACTTTTAATGTGACCTATAAACTGTACCACTCAATTGAAAAACAAACCAAAATCTTTTAGGTGGGGGGAAGAAAAAAATAAAATAATATGGTTGCATAAACTAATACTTTGTTGAAGCACCTTTTGATTTTATTACAGCACTCAGTGTTTTTGGGTATGAGTCTATTAGCATGGCACATTTTGACTTTGAAGATTTGCCCACTCTTCTTTGCAGAAACACTCCAAATTTGTTAGATTGTTGGGGCATCTCCTGTGCACAGCCCTCTTCAGATCACCCCAGAGATTTTCAATTGGATTCAGGTCTGGGCTCTGGCTGGGCCATTCCAAAATTTTAATCTTCTTCTGGTGAAGCCATTCCTTTGTTGATTTGGATGTATGCTTTGGGTCGTTGTCATGCTGAAAGATGAAGTTCCTTTTCATGTTCAGCTTTCAAGTGTAATTTATGTGGTACAATTTATAGGTCACATTAAAGGTGGAAAAAGTTCTGAAATGTAGCTTTGTCTCATTTTGGACAGCACATAAACCTGACATTTTACCTAGTGTAGACTTTATATATCCACTGTATAAAACCTCTTCGGCTAGTATACATACAAACATTTGCAATAACCCCCAAATTTGGAGGGTCTCCCCTGGAATTTTGTATGTGAGCTTTCAGTTATATTTGAATTTACATTCTACCTTTAACCTCCTGGGAGGCATTTCGGAGTCTAGTTCAGGGTGAAAAGAACTTTTTTAAATCAGTAATCCTGAGCTGGACTCGGCTGGTAAAATCTAAATACATTTTGGCAGCAACTTCATCTTGTGGACATGTAGAGATGGTGGAATTTTATTTTGAATATTCCACTATCTGACTGTGTGAGTTAATTAACATGTGTACCTCTTTTGGTACTGGATCTCAGTGGACTGCTAGGGTTATTCAATTTTTCTTACTGCTTTTGGCGCAGAAAACCAGATTGAATCAGACAGCAAGGGGAGTTAAAGAAATTACCAATATTTGTGGTCACTGCTGAAGTTATCCTGTAGTATTACAGTTTCACAATAGGTAAAGAACATAAATATTTTTCTCTTTTTCTTTCACCAGCTGCAGTTCTGGATGACCCCATGGAATGCAGTAGAGGAGAGAGACTTTCCATTACACTAGCCAAGGATAGAATAAATCGAAACCCTGAGAGGCAAGGAAAATCCAAGCTCGAGGTTGACATCTTTGAGCTGTTGAGAGACAGCGAGTATGAAACAGCAGAAACAAGTATGTATTTTTTTAAATGCTGCATATAATTTTTTGCTACAGACCAGCATTATTAATGTGACCCTCTTCAAAAAAGGAGTTAAATGTCTTCTTCAGTAGATAACTTTTAAATCAAAACATCAAATCTTACATAACATGGGCACGGTTTCTAACTCCTACTTAGAATCGAGCGGGTTTCGATCCATGTATGCTCGATCGATGAATGCTCAAGTGCAGTGTAGTGACCGGCACGATGATCAGGGATTTACCAACATATTGGTTCTCTGTTTAATTGATCCCGCTCAAAGAAAAGGTGGCCTAGTTCAAATCCTAAACAATTGATCACTGCATATGGGTCGATAGCCGTGAGATAGATCAGTCTTCAAGCTCAGCGTGATAACGTCATCGCGCTCAGTGGGATATTGAAGGAGCTCGTGGGAGACCACTGTTGCCCATCCAATGCAATGGACATTGACCGTGATTTACAATCATGTCCGATAACCCTGTCTTCGAGGGGGATTGATCCCACTCGAAGACAGGGGTGGCCGCATCAGATGGGCGCTTGATAGATGGACGTGAGTGTGCACAGCGTCAGCACTGACGTCAGCGCTCGAAACAGCCATCTATTGTCTAGTCTTTTGTTGTTTATGTTCAAGTGAATAACATTTTTTACTGACTGGGCCAAGCAAATGCATGACTGTTTAACAGGATGTTTAGTGTTGAAGAGAAAATAAAAATGTCAGTCCTGCTCAGTGTGGCCAGTCCAATGGTGATATAGTTTGATTACAACTCCAGTATAGAGATGGGCATAACATTTATTTGTTAACTGCAAAGCCCCTGAACATGGTACCCTCACCAAACTTCCTGGAGATGTAGAAAGGGTTCCACTTAACTCCCCCTTAATATGCTCGAAATTCCGACTCAAAAACTATATGTGATAGAACAATACTTTTTGTTTTGTAATGTTGTCTCTCCCTAACCCTTACCTGCATTTTGTTTGGTGATGATACAATGTTCTGATGCTTTGCAATAAGCTCACAATCTCAGCTAATCATAATTTTAAAAACATTTTTGAACCATCTGTAATCCAGACTAGTATCAGAAATTGCTTAATGCGGTCAGAAAAGATTACATAAAATGTTCATATTTATATTGAAGCTTCTCTTTAGAAGTAAATTCTAAATTAGATTTGAGAAAGCCAGACTACTTCAGGCAACCTACAGGTGTGTTTCAATATATTAGAATATCCTCAAAAATGTTTGTCAGTAAGTCAATGAAAAGAGTAAGAGATCCATTAATATAGAGTGATATTTTTCAAGCATTTTTATTTTCTTATTATACTGAGCATTCCCTACAGTTAAGAAACATTGATCATTACAAAGAAAACTATTGCATTAGTTATAGGAATTATTACATTGGAAATATTATTCTTAATACAGCAATGTTTCCTTACTGAAAAGTATGTACATGTATGTTGGTCAGGGCTCCTTTAGTGTGAATAACTGCATTTTTGCATCTGAACAAGCCATATGACTTTTGGAACAAAAACATAGCCTTACGGACCTAATACCAAATGTCAAATGCAGTGGTAGAGGGTTCATAAATGTGGGCTTGTTTTGCAGCCACATGACCTTGCCGTTAGCGAGTCCACCATAACCTTCTCATTCTACATTGACCTCAGCGACCCCAGGGTTGGCAGGCAGTCTCAAGGGAGGTCTCGGCATCATCCGAGGATGAGATATGGCACTCCACTCTGGCGGAGGAACCTGTTCTGGCTAAACCACACCACTGTGGTTTGGCCAGAACAGGTTCCAACAATCCTAAGTCAGGTCAGGCAGGTTCTAACAACGTAAGAAATTTGTGTTGACAGCAAGGCAGCAGGACCCCTCAACTGGACTGGGCACAGCATATCCACAGCATAAGACCTTTTGTGTATGACCCATGGCATGTTTTCCAGATTACCCAATAAAGCCTGTTAACAGGATATCTATACTTGGTAGTAATTGTGTACCTAGGTGTATTACAATTACAAAGTATTTTAGAGTCAAAACTGAACAACAGCTAAAATTGCGCTGAACCCAGTTCACCAGTGACACAATAGCTTAAAAAATTCAAATTTAGACCACAATTGAAATTTTTAAGCAGGAGCTTAAGGCTTAATCAAGACAGTCCATTTCGGGCGAAATCATAACCCAGTCCCTGTTTGCAGCAGTTGCACAAAACTTCTCCCATTCAACCCTAATGTAGAATCTCATGTAACCAACCTGCAATTTATGGTTGAAACAGTTTTCGAGGGATTACCAACTAACTGTGTGAATAAGCGTTAAGAGCGCTGTGCATAAATATATGTCCGAAAGAATCAATGAACTGAAGTAATGTTATAAGAAATAACTGTCCAAAATTTCTTTACAATGATGAATGAGGCTGAAAGTTATACAAAGAATGATTTCTGCCGAATGTGACTCTACAGTATATTGGTTTATGGGGTGCACTTAGATTTTTACACATGTATTGTTTCGACCTTTTTTTTTGTTTAATTAATAAATAATGGTGCTATGGAACCTCTTTTGTGTAGTTTTATATTTTTTATGAACCTGGTAAATAAACAATGATTACATTATGATTACATATTAATATAGCTGTTAAACCCAAGGAGTACTTTTTTTCTCCTACAACTATACATTATGTTATTTCCCTTTTTCAGTGTGCCAGATTTTACCCAAAGGAGTTTTGGGAGTTCTGGGCCCATCTTACAGTCCATCATCCAGCTCCATCATCAGCAACATCTGTGGAGAGAAGGAGGTAAGGTCTTATATACAATGTTATACTCATTTTGCATGCATTATTATTTGTGTATTTTTATGTCGCATGCTAAGTGCAACTAAATATATAGAAGTATATTGAAGTCATCTCTGTCTCTCATTAAACTTTAAAAAAAAACTTTTTATGCTGAGCAAAATCTACAATTAAGATGTTTTTTCCTATGGGCACTGCACTTTATACATCACACAATATTAAGAATATTATAAAAATACATTTAATGGACAGGGCCTTGCTTACCTCCAGGGCTTTAACAGTATCCATTGTGAGTGACACAATCTTAATATGACAAGTTTACCATTGAAGTGAGGTCCAGTCAATTATTAAATAAAAGTCTAACCAGCAGAAGTTTCTAAAAAATATAATTGGGAATTGAAAGTGTAGGGCTTTATTTCACATTCGTATTCAGTGAATTACAGAGACTGTGTCCAGAAGGTACAGAATTCATCAGCTGCCATTACTTGAGTGCTGGAGTAAAATCCTATTGTGTATATTTATACCTTGGATTCCATTATATTAAGTTTAAGTGTTCTTATAGTCAGTCAGTCATTAGTGAACATATAATGGCGTGTAACTGCAGTGTTTACCTTAAAATTACTTTCATATGACTTTACCACTTTTACAATCTTATGTATAATATTGCATTAAATATAGAGAATTATAATTTAACTGCTGAGTTAATGTGTAGTTACTTTGTCTCCCTTAACAGTTGGAGAGATAGGATATCAGCCGCACACTGAGTGCATTGTAACCATAGATCAGCTGACTCATAGACTTGCAATATTTGAAGCAGCAGTACAGAGCGACTTTTGTGTAGCCCTGCACAGCAGGAAGAAGTACATTCATAGGTAATATGCTGATATGGAAGCGCATACATACACAAACACAATCAAGGGCATTAAAGCCTTGAAGCACATTTTTAGAAGTGTTAACATTAAGCTGGCCTCCTCCATGTGTGCCTACAAACTCATAAACAGTACACTTCCTTTAAAAAAAAAATTCAGAAAAAAACAACAAATAAAAGATAAGATAGGTAGGGTTTTTGTTTGTTTCTATGTGATTTACCATAACAATAAGTTATTGCGTTTCAAAAGTTTTTAAAATGCCTTTCTATCATTCCTGTTAAACTCCTGTCAATTTGTTTCTATCTTTATTTCAATAGAGAATTTTCCAATAATTAACACTATTGTGAACTCAACAATAAGGTGTCCTATTTATTTGTATTTCTAAAGCAGGGAATACATGGCTTGACTTTCTGTTTGATCGATTTAAAAAACAAGTTTTAAAATGATCCTTTGAAAAAACAAAATTTGATCGACTCCTTTCCTTAGTTCTGTGCACATGCTCCATAGTCCCATCAGATACAAATCCATCGAAATACAAAAAAAAACACATCAGATTTTTAAATGATCTACTGAAATTTACCAACATGTTCGATCACTGCTCAATCGATTTTTGTTACATTTAGATTACTTTTGGTTGATCGATTTAACTAAAAATTTATCCATTTTAAACGATAGACTTAAAATGATAATTTTTAAGTCTATTGTACGAAAAAATTTAATAATGTATACCCAGCTTAATTTAACTTAACTTTAATGAATCCTAATAGATGTAAAAATATTCTGATTTCTTACTTGTGTTATAATAGAATGTAAGCTCTTATATATGTTCTGCATTGTGAACATAATAGATTGTAATCCCTTTAACCTTTTGTATCCTTATATCCTAATATATTCTAAACCAGGGGAAGGGGCAAACATTTTGACTCTTGGGCCACAACGGCTTCTTAAATTGGACAGAGGGGTCAGACCAAGAGCCTGTAACAGCCACCTAGCATAGGTATCCCAAGTCCTCATGACCTTTTTAAATTTCCTGTACCCTTTCCTGTTTCAAGGAGAAAAAAAATCACTAGGCAGGTTAAAAAAAAAATATATATTTTAAAAAATGGAAAACATTGTTTTCCCATTTAAAAAAAAACTTTTGTTATTTAAGTATGTAAATTAACAAGATGTGTCCAATCACACTTAAAAAAGCTCACCTGCTGTATTTTGGTCAAAATGCGAAGACCTTAGTGACAAGAGGGTCCAGCTCCCCTCCACTTGTTCACTGCAATGAGCAGTGATAATGCCTGGAGGCCTCCTGCCATTGCCAAGGGGACACACCCACATTTTCATATGGTCCTGCTTCTGTGTCATGGAGATGTTTGGACACCTCTAAGAAGTATCTATGTTCGCTTCAGTGAACAAGCAGTGGGTAGACAGAACAAAAAACGAAATGGGCCATATATGGCCCATGGGACCACTATTCCACTATATCCTTCATTTTACATGTATGCTCATTATATTAAAATAAACACCTAAACAGATCAAGCATGCACTTTGTTAAGGAAGTACATTTTAGGAAAAGTGTATTGTGGTTTGCTTTATTGCATTATGTGTTGCCCGCGGCTGTGCAATGCTTTGATGATCATTCACATGGTTCTCACTCACATGGTTACCAGTATAACTCTCTGACCTGTAACCCTTGTTATGTCTGGCATAGAGGAGAGTGTATGTATAGCACAGCAAGCCCAGGGTCCTCATCATACATACATATAAAAAGTAACAGCAGTACTTTTAAGTCCCCATGATCAGAACAGGAAAATAGACAGTTGTTTTCATAGATCAGTAACTGGGAAGACTTCAGTAATTGGCATTTTATCTGTTGGTGAGAAGGCGCTGGTCTCTGCAGTATCTATTCTACGTAATTCATGTAGAATTTTGGTGCAATGTCAGTATACTTGATATGACCCTGCCTTAGGTATCTGAATGTCAATATATAAGGACACATCTTTTTTGGCAGGTTCCCTGAACCTTTCAGCAGCTGTTAGTAACTTTCTATAGTGAATCACGAAGGAGCTAGAAAACAGATTAGGCAGTATGCGGATAAGAAGGTAATGGAAGCATTCACATTGTCACCTGCTAGGAACAATTTAGCAGCAAAGTACACACTCTGTGTACTATTGGAGGGAGAACAATGCATGTTATACAGTCCTTCACATCAATGCTACTGATAGCCATACATACATCAACTGAAATTTTTAAATTAATCAACCTGTGCTATTTACGTATTGACTTTTTATCTAATATCACTTGTATGCACTTCTACACAGTGTAATGATTGCAAAAATTATTCCTAAAACAAAATTTCCTTTCCAGTTATGAAGATAAAGGTTTGTGTTCATACTCCAAAATATGACTGCATGGAAATTGATGGAAACGCCTAAAAAAACACGTCATATACTTTCCAAAACAGAGAAAGCAACCCCTGTATGGCCAAATGAAGGGCTCTGTAGTGTTAGCTGGGGGTGGGGACAACAGGAGATTGTGGACACCAACCAACACCTTGCGGTTTATTCCTCCATGAATAATTAGAGTTCAGCTGTTAAGCAATTAATTTTTTTTTGCATAAATTAAGTTCAAAATCTAGGCAAAATTACGACTCTAAATATTTCAACTAGACTTTAAACTTAAAGCGGATCTACCATCTATTGTGGTGACAACAGGGCAGATCGGAGGTTAAATGCAAAAAAAGAAAATTTACCCGGTAAATCTTTAAAAATCCAAATTAGACGTCACCTCTGACCTCACCTTTTCCATGTTCTTCTGCACCCTCAGCCAGCAGCATCTGAATTGGGTGATGCCGAGGGGCGGTGCGTAACCCGATTCAGATGCGGATAGGTGGGTCTAGCGAAACCAGAAGAGTCCTGCTCCTTCATCTTGAAGCGTGGAGGAGCGGGCACTACAGGCATGGTGGCGCGGAGTGAGTAGCCAGGATGTGTAAGTATTTATTTTTTCATTTTAGGCATCGCTGTCACTGTATCAGGACCAGATGTAGGTAATTAATGTTTTTTTAAATGTGTTTCTTTTTTTTGTTCAAATCTGCTTAAATTGTTGCTTAAACCATGTGCTAGCAATGTGAAAGCAAACATTTTGTCAGCTAGTCTAAACATCAAAAACAAAATTCAACCATCTCCAGCAGAGACTGTTTAGTAAAAACTACATAGACCTGGCAACCCTCAACACATTATCTCTGCCAGGGCATTACTGGTAATTTTTCAAAATGGCATTAGCCGTAAAGAATTGAAAACTCATGTGTCACAGTAACCTGAACACATTACTTTATCTAATTAGTGAACAGATGCTGTCCAAGTATATCACCATGTTATTATTTTAATTAATATTGTTGTTATCACTACAGTAAGGAAGAGTTTATTCAATGCAATATGCAGAATATTTTGTAAAAGATTTAGAACCTGGATAAGTGGAATATAAATATTTCCTTTACACAGCAGAATGCCTCGAGTAATACATAAACACCTTTCTATTAATTATTCATTAATCTAAAGTAGAGTGATCAGTGGTGCACAGAGACTTCAACTCCTCCAGACTATAGTAAGGAGGAAAGACAAACAATGACAGTAACTGCAATGGAACGGTCATTATATTTTATCTTATTTTATCCTATATATCAGGGGTCCTCAAACTATGGCCCACGGGCCAGATCAGGCCCTCCATAGCGTTCTGACCAGCCCAGCATGCCCACCCATGGGTGCCAGTATCACGCACCTGCTCCCGACAGACACAAAGAAGCCACAGACTCTAACATATGGGAACTAGGACTGAGCATACTAACCTGCATTATGGCTCTGTCATTAATTATACCCAGGGCTTTTTTTCTCAGAGAAAAGGTGGTGGAACTCACCCCCCTTCCCTGGACATGCCCCTACCCACCCCTAGGACAGCCCCCTAAAACCAGGTGTCCGCTCCATAAATAGCTACCCATTGGGAGAACGGGGGAACGTCGCCCACTAGCGCAGGCAGGCGCAGGTGCCCCTGCACCCCCGTACGGGCGCGCCGCCTCCCCTCCCTCAGGACGGCTAGAACTTCACTCCCCAGTCCATGCTGAAGAGAAAGTTCTCTCCAGCATGGATGGGGGAGGAGACGCCCCGTCATAGGGCCACCGCCCATAAACAATGGGAAGGCGCCGCCCCTCCCTCGCTGCACATTGCGAGTGAGGGGAAAAGGGGAGGCACAAAATCGCCCACCCGTGGCGCGCCCGTAACCCGTGCTGAATAGCCAACACTCCCCCCACTAAACAACACACACGGGGGCCCCCTGGAGGGCCACCCACGACGCACTGCAGCAGTGCCCTTATTTTGGGGCCAGACTTAAAATAGGTGGCGGAACTCCGTTCCTGTGCGTTCCCCGAGAAGAAAAGCCCTGATTATACCTGTCCACATTCTACCCTTTTCTAGAAGTCAGGCCCCCCAACTATCTCAGGAACCGGGAACTGGCCCCTTGTTTATAATGCTTGAGGACCCCTGATATATATACACACACACCATGCAGTTGACCTGGATAGACGTGTAAACGTAGGCTCCCCAGACTGGCACTTTGGACCTGATACTTTAAACTTTTAACCTGGAAGTTGCTTCTAGCACATATACTCCCTGATCTTTAAAACATTTCCATTTGAAAATGTGGTGGAAACATCATGTAGTGATGTGAATGCATTTGGTTTATTGTTTATTGTTGATTCTTTGTATCTAATGTAGAATCAGAATTTCTGCTGCTATTGTTATTTATGTTTTTTGTGTGTTATAAAATTATCTTGTTTATTGACATTGTCACATACAGTGGCAAAAGTAAGTATTTGGCCCCCTAGAACTTTTCCACATTTTGTCACATTACAGCCACAAACATGAATACATTTTATTGGAATTCCACGTGAAAGGCCAATACAAAGTGGTGTACACGTGAGAAGTGGAAGGAAAATCATACATGATTCCCAAATTTTTTTACAAATAAATAAATCAGACCAAAGGGGGCTGAATAATTACGCACACACAACTTTGCAGTTATTTATTTGTAAAAATGTTTGGAATCATGTATGATTTTCGTTCCACTTCTCACATGTACACCACTTTGTATTGGTCTTTCACGTAGAATTCCAATAAAATTTATTCATGTTTGTCGCTGTAATGTGACAAAATGTGGAAAAGTTCATACAGATACTTTTGCAAACCACTGTATATATTCCTTTAGTACACCAGAAGCCCTTAAAGTCCCCCTGCCTCTGTTTATTCAGGGGAAATTGTTTCCCAGGGTGGGAGTGTTTCTCTACACACTGAAAGATTCTCTGTTGTTAGTTTATTTTGGGATGTTGGCTTCGCACATTTGAAAGAGGAAGTATTTTGTGTTCACACACACTGGGGCACTAGACCTCCTTATCATTTTTACATTTTGTTATGCTGCTGATGCTACAAAATAATTGTTTGCCCATTTACCAAACTAAGTATCCCATATTGATTAAAGTGAAAATTGAGTTTTAGCCAATTTTGTGAATTAGTTAAACATTAAAAAGTAGATCACATTTACATAAGTATTCAGATTCTTGACTTAGTAATTGAAGTACCTTTGCCAGGAATTACAGCCGTGAGACTTTTTTGGGTATGGTTTAAAAAAGCTTTGCACACTTGGATTGGATTGACATAGTTGGTTGACCATCAGTGCACAGCCATTTTCAGGTCTCTCTGGAGATCTGCTCATTCTGGCTGGGACAGACTTGGAAGTTCTGAGTTGCCCATAAGCCTCTACTGTAATGTCTATGTGCTATGTGCTTTGGAAAATTGTCATTTTGGAAGGTGAACCTTTGGCCTATTTTGAGGTTTTTATTGAGTATATATATTTTTTTTTATGTGCAGAAGTGGTAGAAGATGAGTGTGATAGTATAGTTATTGTTTTGGTAAATGTAAATGGAAGGTAGAGGTTCCTTGCAAGTTTGGAGCTTATTTTTGGCTCATGAAACTGGCCATTTAGTCAGCTGTGAAAATTACAGGCAGATGCTTACAATATTCTGTATGAAGGACCATCAGTGGTGCATTTGATCAAACCCAAAGCTGTTCTGCAGGATAAAATGTTTTGGTGTATACAGAGCCCTGAGCTCAACATAATAATCTGGTTTTTCATAATGTTATTAAAGCAGCTGTCCTAGATGTATGGAACAACTTATCCATCTTTGTCTTTTTAGGCACTTAGTAACTCGTTAATTAATTACAATTAATTACTATGAATATTATTTTCATTAAAGGCATCCTCAGTAACTAAATAACATTGTAAGTGCTTAAAACGTATGCATATGTTTGTATATAAATCCCTGTTTAAAAAAAAGGGGCAAACGAAAAACTCCTTTTTTATTCACATGTCAAGAAAACCATTAAACTGCTTTGAGATGGGTTCATTTTTCCTCATCTCGTTTAGTTTTTTCCTTTACTCCTAATACTGGCCATTCCTTTGGGCCATTCTTTGCTTCTTACTGCTTTCGGTTTTATTCATAAGTTCTTTGTATTTCACCTAACTGTTAAGCTAACAGCTGTTGATATTTTTATTTCATTAGGTACCACACATAAAAGTATCCCCGGAGGAAGTTTTAAGATTGCAATTTCCCAGATTCACAACACTGAACCTTCATCCCAGCAACACAGACATCAGTGCAGCTATTGCAGCTTTATTAAATTTCTTCAACAGCACCACTGCCTGTCTTATCTGTGCCAAAGCCGAGTGTAAGTAGTTGTAACAAAAACATTCTGAATTGAAATGTTTTCTGACCCTAAATGTATAAAATAATTATTATAATAATAATAATAATAATATATAGAACATTTGTGTGCACTACACCCTATATTAGATACTATGATATGATAGATCATGGCTGGTGGGAGGGTATGGTAGAAGTAAAGTTAATTAAAAGAGTGGATCTGAGAGCACAAGTAATTACTTAGTGACAGCTATCTAGCAGGAAATTCACATCAATTGCTAGACATAGGGTTATATGTTTCACAATGGACAATGCCCCAATCCATTCTAATACATAATACTTCTAATAAAGCAATTATTGGTAAACATATATTACACCAACCAACTAGATTTAGAGGTAAAGAAGCAGTCTAATTGTAGCATGGCACTTCCTCTGTTGAACTTCCAGTTATGAAAGGGTCAACACAGTACGAGTTTCTATTTCTCTAATGAAAGTGGAAAATCATTTGGTATAGGAATATGTATAAATGTATACAGTGGTAAGTGGTTTGCTGAAAATGACCCCAAGCTACACTTGGCTATCATTTCTGGGTCTTGGGTGACGCTGAAGAGGCTGGGGACAGCACCATTGATGTCACAGCGCCACATTGATGATGTCGGGGATGTGGAAGGGGGTGGCAGGAGGGCGGAGAATCTAAGCAGATTACATCCGATTTACTCCGATTGCCCTAATGCTCGGCATACACACACCGAGCAGGTCAGACAGACCTGCTCCGATGTATGCCGAGATGCTAACGTGATGACGTCATCACGTTAGCATCCCATTGCATTATGGGGCCCCTTCTATCGGCCGGGCACCCTTTGTGTGCCGGCCACAAGCTGCATGAAGACACCGTCTTCATTGCAGCTTATGGCATCGGCTTGCCTCGGCTTGCATCGGCCAGAGAAGATCGGACATGTCCGTTCTCTGGCCGGCCGAGCTGTGGGGCGACAGGGATCTGTCGCCCCATGTGGGCACATGCCGATTAGCGGCCGATTTTTAACCTGACCGACGGCGTGAGCGCGCATGCCCGTCGGTCAGATTAAAAATCGGCCGCTTATCGGCATGTGTATGCCAAGCATTAGTTTGATTTTTTAAATAAGGACAGAACACCCTGGAGGTTAGTGTTGATTATTTGATAAGGTTTTGTATTGTAGGTATTGTATAATATAATGAGATTATTACCCAAGTTAAAAAGTTATTCTGGTACAATAGCTGAAAATATGGACCCGTCACATTTGTCCACATGCTTGGATGATTCTGTTCATGAACAGACTGGCCAGGTCAAAAGCCTAAACTCATTTAAATGATTCAGTCTTCATAAATGTGAATATTTTTGCAGAGGTGGCTACTGGCTGATAACATTTAGATATTTTTCATACAATTTAGCCTCACATCCAGTCCTGCTGTATCAATCATTTAGGTAGTAGGGACCACCTTTGGTATTTCTTAGAGCAAAGCTCATGAGTAATGATATCATTAAACATGCAGACCATGCAAATTTAGACATGGATTGATGAGAATCTATTATCCTATTTGGCTCAGTAAGCCCTAGGGAGCCTACAGGAGCATACTTTATTCCCAAAATATCTTTGGATGCTTATCTGTCTGGGTTGTAACTGTTATTACTATTTATTAATGATACTTATGTGTACTCAAAGAATTGGGAAAAAAACTTCAAGTTATAGCTAATAAAAATTTATATAAATAAATTGTTGCAATACATTTTTCGGAATTTATGTCTGCTATGTCTGAAGCTAGGTTTAGATTTAGAGATGGAATAATGGCATATCCTATTGCTTGGCTGTATTGTGATCCTAGCATTTTTTCTTTCATTATTACCAACAGAATGAGTACCCATATGCAGGTATATATGCCGTATACTCGAGCATAAGGGTCCCACTTACCTGTTCAGTTGTTCGCTGAGAATGGTCCAATGTGTATATGGTATTCTATCTATGGCATTGCCGAATTTGACAGGTGAAATGTAAACACACTTGGGTGGCTACGCCATCTAGTGTACTAATTTTTACTGGAGATGGGGGAATTTCAATTAGAAAACTCGACTATATGACATAGTTGCATATATTGCATTTGCCCACCCTCTGCTTATACTCGAGTAAATAAATTTTCCTAGTTTTTGTAGATAAAATTACTGTATATACTTGAGTATAAGCCGACCTGCATGAAAGCAGAGGTACCTAATTTAATCTACAAAACCTGGGAAAATATATTGAAGTATAAGCTGAAGGTGGGAAAAGCAAAGTCAGAGAGTGGAGTTTTCTAAATGAGAAAAATAAATAGAAAGCACCCTAGCACCCTTTACTAGAGAGAACACAGATTTATTGTTATTACAGGATGGTTTTAAAGGCACTTTGATTGAAAATCCACCTTCTCCACTAAAATGAATTAGGTGTCCACTAGATGGCATTGTGGTGCTTTTTGTTTACATTTCAATGAGCCGATATCTGAAACACATGGGAAACACATCGGAATTCACAGAGGCTGCCGGTGTAGGTCTACCTACCTAAAACTGCACTCCTTTGGCAGGTACTCCAATAGACCCCCTTGTTCATTTCTTGTTTGCCCGCACTAAAATGTATCTAATGTCATCCCCCTTGATGCAGAGGATATGTCTTTACATTGGGGAGGCAGGACACCCAAGGTCCAGAGCTCATAGAAAAAGAACAGATTTTACCTGACCTCCATAGAACCATAAACACATTGTCGGGAATCCACTGCATGGGTTAATAAAACAAAAATAAATATTTATACTGATAGTAGGGTATTATTTGGTGTATATGTTATTAATGTCCCCTTGTCTTTTTGCAGTGTTTTGCATAAATTTTATTATAGACCTTAGATATATTTGCATGTTAATTAGGTCACCTCTACCTTGCATTTTTTATGCTAAAGATGTGTTTTAACTGCCGACCTGTCTTTGTAATCTCTTAAAATGCCCTTTTTACAGCATTTTGCCGAACACTGAATGCCAAAATCAAGCTTTACAAGTGATTTACAGCAGCATTATAAATGTGAATTGGGTGTTATCTCCCTTTTATACACCACAAGATTGGAGCTGCCACTTAACACTAAGTGATGCTGCTTTAGCAAGCTAATATTCAGTATTCCCAAGTCCATATGTGTAGGGTGGGGGTTGCCATTATCATGATTTGTAAGTATAACCTCACATCTATCTATGTTAAGGTCAACCTCCAATTCATGTGCCATTCCTGTCAAGATGCTTCTGCAGTGCGTTGTTGTCTTGATATTGAGCTTTAATTTTGTGTCATCAGCAGAAGTGCCCAGATCACTCTCTACTACTTCTACCAAGTAGCATATAAATGTAATTTCATCTTATATGTGTCATTAAAGCACTTCCATTTCCTTCTCCTTATCTTATTCTCTGGTTTTCTCTGTTCTCATTGATTGTAAGCATCATTTCTTTAGGATTCATACTGCCACCTAGTCTTGTGAAGGACTCTTTGTGGATAAAAGTATGCATAAATTAACAAAACTGGTAGGCAGTGAAAGTTTATAATGAAATCAAAACAAACTAACCAGAAGAATAAAGTTACATACAACTGAAAAGAATGCTGCAGATAGAGAAGGGCACTAAGAAGTAAGCATGATTGTAAGTGCGATATGGCAGGGTCCTCTCCTCCTCTGGTGTTATAGTTTTTTAATGTTTGATTTTTTTACTCTCTATTTATTATACAGCACTGCATATACATCCTATATGTTGTCCTGTTAGAACCCCACTCCTGCTGGTTTAACCTCCCTAACATTTGAGACGAGCCCAGTTCGTTCGCTTTGGATGTACAAAAAGTGCACTAAATGAACTGGTTTACATTAACATTTTAATGCAATTTTTTTTTTCTTAATTGTTTGTTTCAAACATTCTTATATTCAGTATGTCTACTAGACCCTTGTACGGACATATTTTGTGAAGTTACAGGCCTACAACATAAAAAAAAATTATTTTACAACATATACAAATTCAATAAAGTCTATGGTGTGCTTTTGGTACAGAAATCTGGACCTCAGCAGTGAGCTAGGGAGGTTAAATTGGCTTATATTCAAGTATAAATGCAATTTATTTTAGACTGAGCAGAATCAATAAAATCGTGTTATTTCTTAGCCTTAAATGATTGAAAGGCTTTATACATTTAGATCTAATTTGAAATATTTGGTTCTGGGTAAAAACATTTTTATATAGATCCGAATATTTTTTGACAGCCCTGGACTACTAGATTTGTGAAATAAATGGCATATACTGTGGATGACAATTAAATTTTTTTATTTATCCAAGCCATGATAATATCATCAGATTCACTAAAACTAAAATGATATCAAGTGAGCCTTTTACCAGCTCTTCACTCATTAGTCTAGGTCCTTGAATCTAATTGTTATCCATATAAACCAGTGGTTCCCAAACTTGTTTTCCTTAAGGCCCCCCTTGCCTGTGTCCAAGACAAGCCAAGCCCCCCACCAACTTCTACCCACATACACACATTAAAAGACATTTTCCTGGAAGTGATTCGACAAGGCTCCTGCCCTGAGGTAACGTCCCCTCCCTCCTTACTTGCACATGACCCTTCTATATACCGCCAGCAATTGTGATACAAAGTTCAGGGGCTTTGTAATTCACTCACAAAGTCAAATAGTGACATTTTCAAAAAAAAATTTCACCATCTCTAGGAAAAATGTGTTAAACATCCACAAGATGGCAAAAAGGAGCACTGAGTTGAGCTTGCAGCCCCTCTCTGCAGGACACAGGGTGTCTCCCCCCAACGCCACTGATGCTGCGCCCCTCCCTCCAGGGGTTTCCTTTAATATTTGTTAAACCCATGTTTTAGTTTTTTGGAATTTTAACAGAATGATAGAATAAATCAGTAGTTCCCAACCTCTATTTTTAAAGGCCCCCCTTGCCTGTGTCCAAAACAAGCCAGGCCAACTCATACACGTATAATCACAGTAGAAGCCAAGTACGAAGTGATGTCACAATGCTCCTGCCCTGGGGTAAAATCCACTCCCTCTTAACTTGCACACAACCCTTTGTTATATCACCAGCAATGTCCTCAAGATACTGTTGCTTACATTACACCAGCTTGGGATTAAAAAAAATGTTTTTACCCTGAGCTGGACTAATTTTTCAAGGCAGGGGGAGCACGGAGCTGAGTTTGCAACCTCTGTCTGTCAGGGGCCGCACAACACAGGGTGTCACAAACCCCCCAGGTAGTTGGTAAGTCCGCCTCCCCTGCGATCTCTAGCACCCCAGGTTGGGAAAAAAAAAGAAGCTAAATTTCATTTATTACTGAGTTGAATGCCAAGGAGGAATTTATTTTAAATTCTAAAAGTCAAAAGTCTTCTCATAAACTAAATAGAGTAAGTACTGTAAGCCCCGGTTTCATTTAACAAAAAATAAATAAACGTTGATCCTCTATTTATATGTGTGATTATACTATAAGGCGGCAGCATCCGTACAAGGAAAAAATCATAAAATCCTATAAAGAATACTTTATTGATCAGTATCATTCCTGCAGAGAAGACACAATTAGGAGTCTTTCTTTCTCACAGTTCCTGGATATCTCATACCTGTCAGATCAGGATTTAGCAGTTTTAAATAAACTCATCTCTATTTCTGAGATAGCATTGGGTACCTAGTCTTCTCTGCAGGGAAACGACCAGTCCTAGATGGGTGCGGTGCAAAAGTTTTCTGTATTAATATAAGTAAGTGCACTTAATGAAAACATTTTGATATAGCAAAAATATATTTATTTTAATTAAACTGCACTGATTGTAGATATTGGAATCAGTGACGGCACAGACTAAATCAGGGATGGGCAAATCTTTTTGACTAGTGGGTCATAATGGGTACAGCAGGCACAGCACACCACAGTTGAAGGTGAAAACACACATGTAATTTATTGTCCAAGTCTATTTACAATATGTACATAATCCACATCGATTAATGCAGAGCATACAATTGAGCCTATTTACCTCAAAAACATAGTCATAGTTTACCCTACAGGTAGGTGCTGCTCCCCAGTTTGCCACACTTACTAACTGGTTCACCCTTAACCAGTCCCATCTGGCTTTAAAGGGGAATTTCCGCTCTAACTCTTTGGGAGAATTTATGTGCAGCGGACCAGGCCCCGACTTATGTCAAAGCCCTCTTGTACCAGCTTCAGTTAGGGAGGATGGATATGCAGCCTTATTTCTTATGGGAAAGAGAAGTGGGCCATACCTTTACCCCTGACTAAGCTGAGGCTGTGATGCAGCTACAGCATGTCTCTTCGGTGAAGACCCAAAGCATTAGCCTCACCCCTCTGTTGGAGGGGATGTAGTTCTAGAGGCATGTTCCTAGATATTTGGTGGGAATGCCCTAAACTTCAGCCTTATTGGCGGCATTGAATGGCTTTTGCCTAAATGTACTACTAATGATATCCTAGAAGTCCCAGTGTTTTTTCTGTTGCACTCCACTTCTATCCCCTTTTGTTAAATATAAGAAGCACATTTTGCCACATCTCCTTAACGCTGCCAAATCGCTGATCCCCCTCTACTGGGGAACACTTGTGTTCCGTATGGTTAGGAATGCAAGGTTAGAGTGAATGATATTATGGCAGCAGAGGAATGGAGGGCCAGGAAGGATGATAGACATGAGAAATTAGTAGATACTTTGACAGCCTGGATTTATTACTCAGCACATAATAGCGAGTGAGGGGCAACACTACATCCGACTTTCACATGTGTTTGGGCTAGATCTATAATGGGCATGATATCCTTAAGTGTACCGCATACATTCATTATCATAATTTTAGTGCGGCAGTTTGTTATGTTTGTTAATGTTTTTCTGTATTTGTTTTGGTTGTATTTCTTTTTTATGAAAGACTTGTTGTAAGATTATCAGAGTGGGCTTTTTTTTTTGAGCCGCCCTTGAAGGGAGTTTATGTACTGCCATTACATAGCTTTTGTAGATTTTATTGTTTGCCATTTTGCATTTAAGAACGGCCTATGTAAACTTCCCCTTGTGATCCTTTATGCATTAAGTTATGATTGTAATGTTTATTTTTTAATCTGGAAAACCAATAAAAAAATATGTAATTATTCAAAAATGAAATGGGCCGGATATGTCCTGCGGGCTGTAGTTTGCCCATCTGTGCACTAGATGCATGCAGAGCCTTGTAAAGAGAATGCCAATTGTATAGATCACAAACTAGTTGATGGCTTACATAAAGGAAATTTTCTAGCAATTACAAATATAATTCATAAAATGAATAAAAGGAAATTCAGCCCATTAAAATTGATTGAATAAATTATTATTTTCAAATAATTTCTGTTACAGAAATTGAGCTATTTTTAAACGCACCATTTCTCCTTAAACAGAACAATTTAGTAAATTTTCAGTAAGTCCTAACTTACTTATTCTGCAATAATAAGAAACCAAGTATAGCAATGAAGAAGTGATTTTATCCAATTAATAGGAAAAGCTAAGCTTTGCCAAATTTTAAGTCTATTAATATATCTGCATCTGCATAAGTGAATAGAAAAAAGGACGATGGAAAGTATTATTACTAGTAGTATTTAGGACAATGACTTGTGTTTAAAGAAAACTTTACAGATAATAAAATAATTACCCATAATTTTATAGAAAGATGAAAGGTTGGGGGGCAGAGAAAGACCAAGTAGGTCATCGAGCATGACTTTTATTATTATTTAGATACTTTAAACAGTTTTTGTCATAAACTTTTTTTTTATATACAATATGTTGATTGCACAAGTTTGCACGCCCTTAAACTAATTCTTTGTTGAAGAACCTTTTGATCTCATTAGATCATTTAGTATTCTTGGATATAAGTCAATCAGCATGGCACATCATGAATTTCCTCTTTCTTGTAAAAGCTTCCCATATCTGCTATAGTGCAAGGGCATCTCTTGTGCACAGTTCTTTTCTGGTCACTCCACAGATTGTAAATTTTTATTCATATTTGAATCTGGTGAAGCTTTTCTTTTTTTGGTTTAGACAAATAATTAGGGTCAATGTCTCCACCTACAGTAAGGCCCAAGTTCTGCTGCCAAAAACAAATTGTTGTCTTGTGCCAAGCTTACTCTTTTTATTGAAGCAAGAAATGCAACCTTGGTCTTATTAAACTATGACATATTTTTTACATACTTTTTTTCAGAACAGGCTTCTGGCTTCCAATGCTACCTCATGGTAATTGGGATTGGTAAAACTTGTGGAAGCTTTGTAATGTAATGACTGTATTTTTGGACCATAAGACGCACTTTAATAAAATAGGCATCTTATGGTCCGCATGCATGCCTTGGCTTCCCGCGTCAGATGAGAGATGCAGCCACAGTCAGATTCCTCATCTGTACTGTA
>CM070038.1:65685550-65709284 GCA_036250615.1 Ptychadena robeensis
GAAAAGTTGGGGGTCGTCTTATACACCCAGTCGTCTTATACGCCGGAATATACGGTAATCTTGTTTGATTTATTCCTAAGGACAATGGTGCTTTCTTAATTTATTTTTCATTTAGAAAACTCCACTATGACTTTGCTTTTTCCACCCTCGGCTAATACTAGAGGAAATAATTTCTTTCAGTTTTTGTAGATAAAACTAGGTACCTCTGCTTATACTCAGGTCGGCTTATACTCAAGTATATATGGTAATTTAACACATGTTATAGTATTATGCTTTGCTTGTTCTAGATTCAATGTTTAAGTTACTTTCCATATGAAAAGATCCATTGTTATATCTGATGAGAAGGAAAAACGTTCTCAACTGTAGACATTTGTTAATAAATATCAGGGTTGGCCCACAACTTTTTTAAAGTTTTTCATTTCTCTGTATTGTGTATTTGAGTTTCACAATCCTGGTGCAAACCCCTGTTCTTCTGATTTTGCCTTTGATTAAGTATGTCCACTATTTTCTTTATAAGCATTACCCAGTTTTGCTAATCTTAGTTAAAGCAGACCTACCACTAGTGATGGCCGTACTTCAGCCAGGTCCGCCACTTTAAAAGAAGTCCGCCATCTGCCTGTTCAAATTCCCCGTCTCTAGGCGTCAGTGACGTTACATCCGGTACCTGGAACTCATACTTACTGTCACTGACATCACTTCCAGGTTAACGAGTTGGCTGCTCACTAGAAGAGCGGCTTCATGCCCGGTCTTCTAGTGAAAAGATTCTTTTGAGGAAGGTAAGTACATTTTTTTTATTCTGTAGCAGTTGTCCCATTCCCATATGTAAACTGCTGAAAGATGTATATTATGCCAATGTAATGTAGTTGTGTGTCCATCTGCAAAGTGCAAAACTAAGAAATCTATGCCTTCCTGGGCACCCTGACCTTCCTGCATATGATATCAGATAGATGAAGTCTGAATTTAGGTTCAGTGTCTCTTTTGACGACTTGGCTCTCCAAGACAGTCCAGCTTATTTGAATGATATTGTAACTTCCAGTGAGCTGATTGTATTTTCCCATTTCTGGTTGGCTGTCTAAAATGCAAGATTTCTGGAGGGACAGTAAAAAACATTATTGTTTATTATGACTTTGTTATGATATTTGCAAACCAGCTCCAAGTATACAGAACTCAATCCATGCTAAACTCTACTTGCCGACAGATTTCTGCAAAATATAACGACATTCATTTTCTACAATGGGTTTGACCAAGCAAAAACTGCAATTTGTTAAAACCATGAAGAGACTTACATCGCTACTGCACGATCTTGCAGTTATTTTAAAGAACTTGACCTCATTACAACCCAATATGACCTTTCTCTTTGTCTCTTGATATTCAGTCTAGATAGATTTAAACTGGAATGCAGCTTGTTCTCCTTCAACCATATAATGTTAGCTTAGTTCCACCTTCCCTCTCTGCTCTACTTCTCTCCATGAGAAACATTAACTTTAGCTGCTTTATAATATAAAAATTATAGCATTTGTATTGTTTGAAATGGGACTTCTGTACAATTGTCAATGTTTTTTTAATATCTATGAATAACTTTGCTTTTTGCATTTTTGTCAATTGTAGGGATTAGTGAAATACATATTCACTTGGCCATAGTCATATAACTCATACAAGTTGGACAATGTATCTGTTCAATTGACCTACAAAATGGATTGCATATGTTAATGGTGGGCAACTGAGTTGATATGGATGACAGCATTAGGGAACACTGTAGTATGATAATGTATATTTTGTGTTATATATATCATCAAAGGTTATGTGCCTCATAGATATCATCAAAGCCATTGGTTATATCACAGGGGTACCTTTGATTCAAAGGTTTTGTGCCCCTATTCTTAGGTTATGTGCCACAATATATATCTTATACGATCATCCCGAAGACTTATCAGTGGGGACAGGTGAGTTCCTATGCCCTTTACATTAACAGTTATGTTTTGTGGAGGACTACAGGGGCCACTGAAGAACGCCCAAAGGGCCACAGGTTGGGCACCTGGGGCATAAGTGATCATTAAGCATAAAATAGAAAGAGTCATGATTGGTCAGATTGGAAAATTAATGTTTGCCTTATCCTATTTTCGAACCTTCACATACATGTAGAGGAATCAAATGGTTTTCCATTGATTACAGTGAGAAAGTACAAACTATTGATGTTAAACATTATTGAAATTGCATATCAAATCGATCAAGCGAAAGTGGATGACTATATGGCTACCTGAAGACTCACAGCAATCTGTATTTATGTGCATTGGGAAATAATGCCAACGCAGAACTTTGCTCTTTTTGCATGTTAACATATGTTAACAGGTCCATTGGCAATAATATGGACATTTTAATCAACTCAGGTTACAACTGATAGGTGTAAACCAGGCAGGCTTTAGTGAATGAGGTGTCGCCCTGCTAACTTCAGTGATCCATGCCATGGAAAGACATAGAATCCTAAATCCCATTAGTATTTTCGTAATACACAATAGAGCGCTCTTTGGAAAGTGATGATTAACCACAACTTTTTGCTTTGCAATGTGATCATTCTCTACATCTTTAATAAATCAACCTCAATATTTCTGGAATATTCTGGAATATAATTCTGTTTTCTCTGTATTTGAAGTGTCTTTAAAGAATAAAATATGAGAACATTTGCAATAGATGTATTATGATTTTTTAAATCAATTGTGTTTTATTGCAGGGTAGGAAGCCTGGCTACTTTTCCTTCCTGGATCCATTTTCAGCTGGAGTATGGCTCTTTATGCTTCTTGGCTACTTAGCTGTCAGCTGTGTTTTATTCTTAGTAGCCAGGTAATGTTTTCATGTATTACCTTCCTGTTGACACCTAATAATGTTTATGCCATTACTGCCTGTAACTGGGCGGATACAGCCCAAACCTGGCTGCTAACTAACTCAGCTTTTTCCATCTAGATGGGATTTTACCACTTTCTGCAACTGTTATTCGGGCTGCATTTTAATTAATGTTAAGTGCAGGAACAGCAGTCAGTCTTTTCTGCAGTCTGAACATGAATAAAGAAAGAAATAGGAAATGGAGAAGGAGAGGAATATAATAAAAGAAAATGGCTCACATAAAAACCAATCTTCTGCTCTTCATTCTAACATAGTCATTTGGAATCTGTCACAGCATCTCTTGTACAGACAGCGTTTAGACAAATAATCATTTATAGCTAAATTTGTTTTCCACTGGTCTTTTTGACCTTGGTTCGCGAGACTGAAATTGTGGGAATACCCAGAGACAAAACTTAACGAAATATAGAAACTGTCCCCAACTATCTCCAGCCTCCTTCTTAAAGGTATAACCACCACTAAGTGTAATGTCAGCTTAGTGACTTGGTAGATATCTAATACAGAAGCTGTACTGAAAACATGGTAAATGTATTCTACATTATCTGGCAGATGGCGTTGTGAAATTAGGGCCACCATACTCCTTTAGATCTCCTTTTGTTTTACCCAAACCATGGAATATGAGGGACTTTCTAAACCATCAAGTCTACCTGTGTTCAATCGCTGAGGACCCAGCACTACATAGTTGTTGGTAGATCTAAAGGGTATCTGACAGAGAGATCTAAATGTGTATGGCCAGCTTTAGAGTTTTGCATGTATTAAAGCCACAACATTTCTAGGCTTGTTTTTAGTTTGTTGTGGTAGTTAAAAATGCCAAGTCTTCGCTTGGTTCCAACAACTAGAGATGGTCAATGAAATTTGGACAGAAGCATGCAAACTGTATGCAAACGAAGAGCCCCCATACATCACCACGCGGTGAATGCTTGCTGGTGGAACCTACTGTGTATGGGTAGTTTAAGAGTTAAGCCAATCAGTTTAACTGTTGCTGTTGTTGATTGACTCATTTTAGTTTGCATACAGTTTGTATGCATTTATATGCCAATGTTGAAAATTCGGTATCTCACTGATAATCTCTACCAAAAAGAAGAAATGAAGAGCATGGGGTTCCTGTTAGAGACTAGAACTACCTCTATATGTGTTCAAGTGGTTTTAAACTTAAAAAAGCACATACATAAAAAAGGCACATTGCTTACCTGTCCGCAGTTCAGATCCAGGAAAACTGCTACAACGTACTTACTAAAAACTAATAAAACATACTTACCTTCCTTAGAGTTTTCACTGATGGGAAGATCTTAATTTAGGGCAAGAGTAGCCACTTCCGGATCCATTCTTCTCAGGGCAGCTGTCACCAGCCCGCCCCCCCCCCCACTCCTACACAGACAGATACTCACTCCAAGGGGGGGGGGCTCCTCTCTCCCCTCTTCACCAATCACAAAATCTTGCAGATGTGATGCTGACGTCACATCTGTGAGACTGAGCCACAGGGACTTTTGGGACAGAATTCCCAGATACCCTTGGAGCTTGTGACATATTGCCGAGGCGATATGAAACACAGTGGGAGGGGCTGTCTCTAAAAAGACGCCCCTTCTGTTGTCAGAAATAGTTTTTTTCAGTCTGGGATCTCTGCAGTATCGGCTTTAAGTCTGATAAGTGTTTTTGATAATATGTATTCAGTTGGGTTGACAAAACAAGAATTTGATCATAACAGAGCAATACATGCTAATATATGTATACGTTTATATGAACTGCCATATATGTGATTTACAGATGCAAAAAAGCTAGTAGCAGAACTATTGTTTCTCGAATTAATAAAGTAAAGAAATCTATGTCTCATTGTGAAACAATGCTTTGTTCAACAGATTCACAAAAACATCCATTCGCAGAACCATTAGTCCCTTACTGACCCAGAAAAAAAAAATTCTTTAAAACATGGCTTAGTATGTAAGTAGCAAAGTGATTCCAAAGCCAAACATATTACCCCTTTCATCAATATAGTCCTAATAATACTAAAATGTGAGTGGTTAAGGGTTAGAAATATCTATTAAAATAAGATGATCTGTTGTATAGGACACACCCTATCAGAGCAGCCGATGTCTGAAAATATTTTGGCTTTCTCCCACTTGGTGGCCGGTGCTCTGTGCTTCAACCAGCAAAGTAGGAGTTAAGGAGGTGGGGAAGCTGTCTCTGAAAGATTTCCTGCCTCCAGCCTAGACAGCAGAGCTGTATGTGAGGTGGGCAGCTTGAACCTTAATCACATACAGTGCAGATGGAAGAGCCAACCACTGTCTGCATCTGCCACTGTGTGTGAGTTGAGCTCAAGCCCAAGTATATGTTATGGTGCAAATAATACGGTAACCATCAATACACATTTCAGAGTTGCTGCAAGATCCACATTAAATAGTGAATATTCTAGTAGGGATTTCTATTAAACTATGTTTAACCAAAAACCTTGATATTTTCTTTTGTTGTTGTTATGACGACAGCTCTTAAAAGAATCAATTTTTTACTCTTTTTTGTGTTAATTTCTTGTGGTCACCGGAAGAGCAGTACAAATCCCTAATAGTGATTTAGACAGTATCATTTAGGTAACCCATAACTGAATTATTACTTTTTTTCAGAGATACAGTTGATACATGCTAACTCTTTCCTGATTTATCCTTTGCTTTAGGTTAACTCCATATGAATGGTACAGTCCCCACCCATGTGTCCAAGGACATTGTAACCTTCTTATTAATCAGTACTCTCTTGGCAACAGCTTATGGTTTCCAGTTGGGGGATTCATGCAGCAGGGCTCTACCATTGCACCAAGAGCTTTGTCTACAAGATGTGTTAGTGGAGTATGGTAAGATTATTTGAATTATTTTGCTAATTTCCCTGAACTGATAATTTTGGCTGATGGCTAAAGTCATCTTACCAGCTGCAGTACCAGCACCACACTGGCAAACAAAGTAACTATGTGTATGTTTGTAGCAGCTCCTCCTCCTATCTTGTATCTATCTTGCTGTTCCATTTGAGCAATGACTGGGACCTACTGTACATGCTCAAGTTTAAGCCGACCCGAATATAAGTCAAGGCACCTAATTTTACCTACAAAACTATGAGACGAAACATATACGGTGCTGTTGACCCTGGGTTCCTCCTAATGCAAGACAATCCTAGACCTCATGTGGCTGGAGTGTGGCAGCAGTTCCTGCAAGATGAAGGCATGGATGCTATGGACTGGCCGTCCATTCCCCAGACCTGAATCCAATTGAGCACATCTGGGACATCATGTCTTGCCCAATCCACCAACACCACATTGCACCACAGACTGTCCAGGAGTTGGTGTAAGCTTTAGTCCGGGTGTGGGGGGAGATTACTCAGGAGACCATCCGACCACCTCATCAGGAGAAAGCCCAGGCGTTGTAGGGAGGTCATACAAACTGGTGGAGGCCTCACACACTACTGAGCCTCATTTTGACTTGTTGTAAAGATATTACATCAAAGTTGGATCAGCCTGTAGTGTTTTTTCCACTTTATTTTGAGTGTGACTCCAAATCCAAATCTCCATGGGTTGATAAATGTGATTTCCATTGATCATTTTTGTGTTGTCAGCACATTCAACTATGTAAAGAACAAAATATTTAATAAGACCAGTTCCTCCAAATGTGCATAGGTACATTACGTTTTGTAACAGTATCATATTATTATTCACATGTTAGTGCTAATGTAAAAAAAAGTTAAACCATTAAATAATCAAAGATATATATTTTTTTAACAGGTGGGCATTCACCTTGATAATTATTTCTTCATATACAGCAAATCTTGCTGCCTTTCTAACTGTGCAGAGAATGGATGTGCCCATTGAGTCTGTGGATGACTTGGCAGATCAGACCACTATTGAATATGGTACCATACATGGAGGATCCAGCATGACTTTTTTCCAAGTAAGTTTATTCATCATAGATTGAACTAAAAAAATTTATTCATCCTACTCTACCAGTATACATTAAATAATAAGAGGTCAGCATTGTTCAACATTGTTCTACAGTGGAATGCAGCACAATGATATAAATCTATCGCAGATATTTCATCCCTTTTTCTAGCGTTTCAGCTCCCTTGTCTCATTTTGCTATATTTAAAATACATTGTCAAAAACGTAGTAGCAGAAGTCAGACAGAGGTGGGAATTTAGATGCACGGATGTTACCAGCATCCATAAACTTGCCATAATTTGCAACCAAAGTTATAGACTAAACCTTCTTTTCTATATAGGTAGTCAACCATTGTAGTTAGTGCATTGCTATAGTTGTTGATTTTCTGATCAGTGAGGTGTTGTGTGTGCTTTGATAGTACTGCTGCTAATATTTGGCAGAATTTGGTATTGCATTGATCCAATTGATTTTTTTTCTGGTTTTCCTGCACTAAAAACAACCCTCAAGTGCCTGCACAGGTTTGCAGATGCTCACCTACAGGAACGCCCAGTGTAAATCTAGCCTAACTTTGAAAATCATTACAACACTTTATTAATGTGTTGCATAGCAAATACTCTTCTAAATTCAGTATATTCGCTGAGGATAAAGTTTTTAGGAATTTCAATGGGTAGACACAATGACTAAACAATTGCCCATTCTTTGATATTCAAGAACCATAGATATTAATCCAGTATCATACCATCAATATTTTCCCTGTCAGATGGATTATTCTGCATAGGTTTACTGGGATAAATATTCAACTGCCAGATAAGTCTAGTTTAATAACATAATTTACTTTTATAAACCAAATGCTCAAGCTCTAGCAGTAAGAAATGGTGCACAAAAAGTTGGAAAATAACTGCTTATTGCAAAACCCACCCTGCATGTGGCCCATGTGGAAAGGTGAAATTATTTTCATTATGTGATTATTTGAACACACATTATTTGTGCATAGGTAGTACACACAGGGACCCAACATATAGTATGTTACAGCAAAAAGCACAAATTAACAAATATTTCAGTGTTTAAGTGATTCAAGACTTTGATTTGTCTTAACTTCACATATTTTGACTTTTTGCCTAACCTGGAACAGTCCACCTGATTATCAGTGATTAGTAAATCCAGATTTAAATTTTCAAATCTGTTTAAAGGGTATAAGTACATTTTCTAAACACCAGCTTTTCTCGTTATAGTTGTTTAATAAAAAGAAAACTTAAACCATAAAAAGATGTGTTATTAAATTTGTGTTGTCAAATGTTAGAATTCCAGATATCAGACCTATCAAAGGATGTGGAATTACATGCATTCAAAACAGCCCAGCGTCTTTGTCAAAAGCACGGAAGAAGGGATTGCCAGAGTGTTGAACTCAAACTATGCTTTCCTTCTGGAGTCCACAATGAATGAGTACTATCGGCAACGGAACTGTAATCTCACTCAGGTTGGAGGACTGCTTGACACAAAGGGCTATGGCATAGGAATGCCTTTAGGTATGTATAGCAGTGAGTTGATGCACGTTTTTTACCTCTTTGAGAGTGGACAGATAGACCATTTTGCAAAAATGAGTGAGATAAAAGTGCAATATTAGTGATTGAAACCCAATTTATTAATCATATGTATTAGTACTGTATACGAAAATAACAAGGGAATAATGGACATCTATGAAGGATTTCATGGAATATAATACCTAAATAGTACATTTATATCTCATACCTAAATAGTACATTTATATATAATACCTAAATAGTAAATAGCACATTTATGATGGTCTCAGCATAAGAAGCATAATTTAAGTTACATCTGTACCTATTTTAACAGATGTACTAATAATCTCCTGCTGAGAATGTTATTTTTAGAGTCCCTATCACAGTGGTTCTCAACCTTTTAAGAACCACGACCCCAGAAGGGCAGTTGCAAAATATCACTTCTGTGTTACAAATACCAGAAGTGACACTCCGCGACATCACTTATTGCATGATTAGGTAAGTGTAATGCCCCCTCCTTCTATTTTCCTACCCCTTGTGGGGATGATGTGTTAGGGTCCCCATACACCTTAAGATTTCTCTGTCAGATTTCCTTTTGATCTCCTTTTGTTTTACATAAACCATGTAATATGAGGGACTTTCTAAACAATCAAGTCTACCTGTGTTGAATTGCAGAGGACCCGGCACTACATAGTTGTTGGTAGATCTGAAGGATATCTGACAGAGAGATCTAAAGGTGTATGGCCAGCTTTACTCTCCCTGCTGACTACCCACCCCACTTGTGAGTATCAGTGCTACCGCTTGTTTGCATTTTTTAAGTTTGCCAGCTAATGGGAGGTAAGCCTCCCGATATCATAAGTGACATCCCTGAAGTCCCTTCCTGTATTTTCCACCTTTTTAGAAACAGAAAACTTGACAGGTATAACAAAGAGCAGTTAGCAGATGGTGGTAACATTTAATAACTAATAAGTTATCATTTATTGTCATCAACAGATGAAGGCTGGAATCTTTTTGGCTTATTGTATTTTGTACTTAGCTTTGGAATGGAAACAATTCTAAAGCCAGGCATACGCAGTTTGATGAAGAAACAGAGAAACATCGGGTGCCATGTGCGCTCACAGCACCCGATGTTGCTCTAATCTGTTACAAGATTTGAGCCATCCACCGTTCCTTCAAGTAGGAACGCAACCAAACTGGTTTCCAACAAGTTGGAAAACCTTGGTCGAAATCCATTACTTTCAATGGCGACTGCAAGTGATTGCAGACTGCGTGTGATCACTAGCTTTGATCAGCTAGCTGCAGTCCTGGGAGTGCGAAGGAGGGGGGGGGCAGGCTGGCTGACTCTTTCTCTCCTGACCCTGAGTCTCCCGCTCTCGCTGGCTGGGGAGAAGCAGAGACCCAGACGACCCCAGGCGGAAAACCAGGTCCCCATGGAACAGGAATTGATGTGTCCATTGATTTCTGTCCGATTGACCGTGTAGTGATGTCACCACACTGTGATTGATCGCCAAATTATTGCACGGGAATCTACCCGTATATGCCCAGCTTAATACTCTAGTTTGTAAAGCATCTCTACTTCTTTTTTGTTTTTACAACTTATTTTCTTTATCTGAGATGCACAGCCAGGGAGGAGATTAAATCTTTAGCATAGATCATTAGCCAAGAAACTGAGATTAATTGGTCTGGCACAGGTCTTCCCAGTCTTTGTATTCTGCACATATTCAGTCGATTATCCCAAGTGCTATTGAGGTCAACATGAAACTCTAAACTTGTAAATTGTTACAATTAGCTCATGCACAGCACTACATTGGAATATTGACAAGGCACTAACATAAAAAAAAGTATATAAAAAAAGCTAAAATAGTTTCTGAAAATTCTTTTGTTTTAGGATTTTCCCATTAATTGTTTTAATAAAACAAAATCATTTCAATGATAAAGATTAGAGGGTGTTCACAGAAGTTATTTCTGGGCAGTGCTTGTTGTCAATATCCTGATGTAGAAGTGTAAATGGGATAACTGAAACAATTTCCTGGTATAGATCACAAGCTTGCAATCTTTGATTTGCCAAGATTATTTTAGCACTCTAAGAAAAGAATTTATTTATTTTATGACTAAGGTATCTTTATGTATTTCTCCTTCTCTTGTGTATTGCATAATCCATCTTTTGCTGCTAGAATACATGTCACAAAACTTAAGGTCTTAAAATCTGTTGTATTTAATTCAGGTGTATGTTAAGGGTAAACTTTTCTTTAGAAGTTTGTGTGGAAGGGTTAGACACCCTGGAAAGTTTTTTGTTGGTTTTGGTATTTTGTCTGTATCCTCTCAGAAAGAATTTAGTCCTTGGATGACCATTGTAACTGAGACAGAAAATAAGGTGAAATGCGTAGAGTTCTCAAGAGGTGAAAATCTCCAATTGGTTACATTTTTCTAAGAATAAAATTTCCACTTCCACCTTTCAGGGATTTTCTCTTGCACTTGAGCTTCTAAGACAGAAAGTACAAGGAAATCTCCCCAAGGGCTTGTTACTACTATGTCTTTTCCCCTGCATCCAGCATGTGCCAACCATTGGGCAAAAGACACGGACAGAACCCATTTCATTCATTTGTATGGGATGGGATCCAGTACTGCGTTGACAAAGTGGCTCGTCCATTGAATATCAATGGACATGACAGTAAAAAGTAAAAAAAAATGATGCTTTTCGGGACACAATTGAAAATAACGTGTTAGGGTTGTTTGTGCTTCCCAACAAGCATGCACTTTAAGCCCCATATCTATGTTTGCTACAGGCTCTCCTTTTCGAGATGAATTTGACCTGGCAATTTTACAGCTACAGGAAAACAACTGTCTGGAAGACCTAAAGAGAAAATGGTGGGATGGAGGTAAATGTCCAAAAGAAGAAGACCGCAGAGCAAAGGGTAACTGTAATTTTAGTTTTCACAATTTGCATTTCTTTTTTTTTCTACATCTATTGAAAAATGATCTGACATGTTGGAAAATTTTCGGCGATTGTACAGTAATCGAACTTATATCGTAGCATTTTGTTTGTTGGTCGGGTCGATTGTATTCAATGAACACATTTATATATGACTCTTTCCTGTGTTTTTTTATCTAAACTAAAATCTGGGATTTTTGTTGTATCACAATCGAACCTTCCATGTGGTACTACTTTGGATTCGCTTACAATTGGTGTCCGATGAAAATATCAAGATTTAAAATCAGATCCGAAATTGATCGTACTAAAGTGTATGCCTAGCTTTAGACATCTTTTCACCAAATGTACCTTTCCAAACACACCGAGCAGACCTAGTCTGTTTAAGCTTAATTTTTTGTTTTCTCCCTCCCCCATCAAATTAAAGGACCTTTATCCTTACCTTTACCCGTTCCTTCCACCCCTTCCTTTCTCATAATAGGTATCCAGTTAGAGTGCAATGTATCTGGTCTTCTGGGGTCTTTCCATTTCTGGAGATGATTTTTATTTTAAGTTTTTGTAAATAAAATTGAAAATTTGCTGTATTGCATTGCAACTTAAATCACATGTGTACCTGGAGACTTGCCGTCTCTGTTCTATTATGAGAGAGTTCTCAATTCCCAAGAGCTAAATTATAATGGTTTAAATAAGGTAGCATATATATATATATACAGTCAAGCCCATAATTATTCATACCCCAATGCAAATTTTGACTTGAAGTTACTTTATTTGAACCAGCAAGTTCATTTTTGACGGGAAATGACATAGGTGTCTGGAAAAAGATAATAAGACCATGTACAAGAGGCATTTTTTTTATTGGCATTTTAGCAAAAATTGTCATGTCCAAAATTATTCATGCCCTTCTCAATAATTAATAGAAAAGCCTTTATTGCCTATTACAGTAATCACACGCTTCCTATAATTTCAAGCCAGCTTTTTGCATGTCTCCACAGGTATTTTTTTCCCATTCATCTTTAGCAATGAGCTCCAAATCTTTCAGGTTGGAGGGTCTTCTTGCCATCACCCTGATCTTTAGCTCCCTCCACAGATTCTCAATTGGATTCAAGTCAGGACTCTGGCTGGGCCACTCCAAAATGTTAATGTTGTTGTCTGCTAACCATTTCTTCACCACTTTTGCTGTGTTTTGGGTCATTGTCATGCTGAAATGTCCACTGGTGCCAAAGGCCAAGTTTCTCTGCAGACTGCCTGATGTTGTTGTTGAGAATCCTCATTTATTGTTCTTTTTTCATGGTGCCGTTTGCTGTGATAAGGTCCCTGGTCCATTGGCTGAATAAAACTAACAAAGCATTCGGTTCCCACCACCATGTTTCACAGTGGGGATAGTGTTCTTTTGGTTGAAGGCTTCTGCTTTTTTATGCCAAATGAAGGAAACATAATTGTGACCAAACAATTAAATTTTTGTTTCATCTGACCATAACACAGAAGACCAGAAGTCTTCTTCTTTGTCCAGATGAGCATTTGCAAAGGGCAAGCAAGCTTTTGTGGCTGGAGAAGTGGCATCCTCCTTGGTCTGCATCCGTGGAACCCAGCAGTGTGCAATGTCCGTTTGATTGTCTGCCTTGAGACATTGCCATCAGCAGACCTTGAGACATTGCCACCCAGATTGACCAGGATGGCCTTGGTGGTGATTCTTTTTAACTGCTCTCACTATCCTCCTGGCAAGCACAGGTGTCACTTTTGGCTTCCGACCATGTCCTCTGAGATTTTCCACAGTGCGGAACATCTTGCATTTTTTAATAATACTTTGCACTGTAGCCACTGGAACTTGATAACATTTAGATATGGCCTTGTAGCCCTTTCCTGACTTGTGAGCAGCCACAATGTGTAGCCGCAGGTCCTTACTGAGCTCCTTTGTCTTAGCCACAACTGTCCACAAACCAACTGCAGAGAGCTGCTGTTTTTCACCCGTTGAGTTGATTAAAAGAGATGTTCCCAATTAATCGGGGTAATTAGGATGCTTTAGAACAGCTTGGACTATTTGTAATGGTATAGAACGTCGAAACTATGACAGTTTGAATAATTTTGTACATGACACTTTTTGCCCAAATGTAAACAAAAGCTGAGAAATATTTTTTTTTCCACAAAAATGCCTCTTGTACATCGTCTTATTATCTTTTGGGAGACACCTATGTAATTTCCTGTGTCCACATTTTTCCATTGGTTTGTTAAAATGACAGGAACCATCTAAGTGGGTTAAGGCCTTGGATGCTATAAGACGTTTCTAGTTATCTGAGCTACAGTGAGTAGTAGCTATAGGGAATACATTGCCTCACCTTGAATACTTGATATCTTGTGCTGCCTGTATGAATACTAACTTCACAGAATAGCTTGCAGCTAGTGGTAAACCTTCACGACATCAACTACATACTGCTCTGTTTTTCATCCACCCATAACAAAATCTAGAAATTAAATGTGCAGACTTTACAATACAATAGGATATATAGAGGATATAAAGCATGCTCTGAAAATGTTAAAACATTTCAACATATTTTCTTTTTTTTTGTCAGGTTTGGGCATGGAAAATATTGGAGGCATATTTGTTGTGTTAATCTGTGGTTTAATAGTGGCTATATTCATGGCCATGCTGGAATTCTTGTGGACAATAAGACATTCTGAAGACACTCAGGTAACACTGTCTATTTTACATCTTTTGTTAAGAAACCATTTGTATATATTGCATAAATTCTATGTGTATAAAAGAGAGAGAATGAAGAACCAGGGCATTATTATCCCATAGGAAAACATGTTTAAGTGGACCTACAGTGAGGGAAAGAAGTATTTGATCCTCTGCTGGTTTTGTATATTTCCCCTCTAAAAAAAACAAGTCTATAGTTGCTATGGGAGGTTTGTTGTAGCCGTGAGAGACAGAATAACAAAACAAACAAAAAGTGCTTGCAAACCCAGTGCACAAAGGTCACAGATTGATGTTCATTGCAATAAGGAAAATAAGTGTTTCATAACCTGTTAGATATCACCATCTAGTGACCCTTCATGGTACTGCAATAAATAAAGAAAATTACGAAAGGCAGTTAAGCATATCTTTTTAGGATTGTGGAGGACTTCTTACCCACTCTTATGGTTTAGCAAATGCCAAGAAAATTCATCAACTGCAATAGATCTCAAAACTCAGCTGCTTCATGTGCAGTGTGGTTTATCTGCTTACAGAGTGTAAATGATGTTTTTATTTAAACTTAATTACAAATTGAATTGCTGTTGAATTTTTACTGTCAATTTGAAGTGTACATGAAGTCAAACACTTTTTTTAGTTTTGGATAAAATAGGCAAAATGATTTTTCTACAATTTATTAGAATATATAAACTTAGATAAAATCCAACTTGAAGTTAATTTTAAGTTCAGTATCATTTTTATTACATTTTGCAAAACAAAAACTAATGTTTTGTTCACATTGATACATAGTCAGGTTGATAGTCAATTACACAGTATATTATACATTGGAAAGAGCAGGTCAATGCCAGGAACCATAAAGACAACGGCAGGAAGACTTCGGGAGTAGACAGACACAGTTCAGAAAAGACAGTGCCTAGTAATATAGTGAACAGAAAAACAATAAACAAAGCAACTGTAAAGCCCCCCATACACCTTTAGATCACTCCATACAATTTTCATTAGATCTACAAACATACCAACAACTATGTAGTATAGCGGCCTCCCTGGTAAAATACAGGGTTTGGAAGGTTTAGAAAGGTCCTCATATTACATGGTTTTGGTCAAACAAAAGTTGATTGTACAGAAATTGTATGGCAAGATTGTAAGGTGTAAGTACAGAAATTGTATGGCAAGATTGTAAGGTGACAGTAAGATCTCTTGATAGCTGAAAAGGAAGAAAAAGGGGTAGAGCGAAATGCCCCAGGTTATAAGGTACCCCCCTCTTGGCTGGGTTTAATGGACCGGAAGGGAGTTCCAGTCTCCCCAGCGACCCCTTCAGTTGTTCTAGGGCATACAACGCAGTGTACTTAAAGGCATGAAAGTATGTAATTGGGAATCTAAATACTCTGTTAAAAGGAAACCACGCCAAAACGAAAAAATAGCTTGGTCAGTGTGTCAAGCTCCTATTCAACACACAGCCTTAAGAAGTGAAACAAGATCAGCTTCCAAAGGGCTAGTAGGGGACATTGTTTTTCCATCTCAACAAAACATATGTTCCCATCTGGTAAGTGTGGGGGATTAGTAAGAAGTATTGCATGTTTTAATTTTCCCTAATTCCTTAAATCTACAAAATCACATTTTATTGTGAATTACGTTATGAATGATTGAAATTGGGTTCTTTCTGTGCTGTTGCAGGTCTCTGTGTGTCATGAAATGATGTCAGAGTTAAGTAGCATTATACTGTGCAAGGACAATTTCCTGCCACGTCGAAGGCGGGCAGGCATCATGCGCTCCAGAACAGCCGTTCCGGAGGATAAGAGAGGACGCAATACTAGCATTCTTAGCAATGGTAAACTGTGTGGGGGCAGCGGTCCTGACCCACTGGCACAGAGACTGGCACAAGAAGCAGCACTAGTTGCCCGAGAATGTACTCATATCCGAGTTTGCCCGGAGTGTCGCCGGTTTCAGGGACTCAGAACACGCCCATCTTGTGGGTCTCCAGCACAAAGTGAAGAGAGTTTGTGGGAAAAGACTACAAATAGCAGTGAGCCTGAGTAGGAGCCATGGCGGATCCTGTAAGAATGAAACACACCCAGTGCTGTTGTATTCTCTGTCCTTTTTTTAATACCATATAATTATAAAACTATTTTTTTTAACTAGAGGAAAATTCTATGATTGGATTACCCACAGTATAGGACAGAACCTCCCACAATGGGTCTTCATGTTTCCGGCTGGCATTACAATCTTGGCATCATAAAAACTGGTATGTTGTTACCCAATTTAGTGGTGGACTGTTGTATTGTTTCATTGGATCGTGAGGAACGTTGTCTTCCTTTAAGTCTTTCATGCTTCTCAGCCTTTATTAGTTCAACGCCTACAATGTTTGTAGTAATAAACATTTTGTCAAAAATCATAACATGGTCCTGGTAGGAGTAAGGTTGTCCTCCATACATGAACTAGAAGACAGTTTTGATGTGTTTCTTGGTTGAGATTCTGTGTGTCTTTGGAGGTTGTGTAATGCCACAATTCATGTTTTGTATGAAAAAAATACCCCAACATAACCTATTCTGGTCACATGAACGGCTCCAAAAAGAATGTTTTGACGGTTATGTAAATATATAGCTTTGCCATAGTGTAACTGAGATGGAAAGATTTACCACACCATCATTTATGAAAAGTGACTATTGTTCTAATGTGCTGCAGGGTCTCATTAACATGTGCCAACATTACAGTACAACAAGAGTTTTTGGAATGTTCTCCTTGGAAAGATAGGCACTGTAGTGGTAAGGTTTTTCTTTTGTTTGTTTTATTTATACAATGAACTCAAAACTTTGTCATTCATAAATTATGTTTTAGTAAATCTATCCATTTACTGTACAAATTGTCTTTTTTTTCAGGAGTCCATATAAACTGTACATGAAAGAACTATAAGGATATTTTTTGATGAAAAATAACAGTTCTATGCAATTTCTGTAAAATAAAGAGAATCATTCTTAATACTTGTTTGTGCTTTGTAATGTTTACATAGTTTCCCTAAAATGTCAACCTGTCATACTGATCCTTTCAAAACTGCAATATGGAGACTTAAGTAACGCATAGCAATTTGAATTATATATTACTAATCTGACTGTAGTAATCTAACATCTCAATGGCCACCATGGGTTTCATACATTTTTACTTCTTAAATTAAACAATTTATTTTAATTTCAGTATTGTGTAGAGTCACATTTTGTACTAGATCCCCGCATTAACAATTAGCCTTTTTGGCTATCTTTGCATCTATGGTGTGAGTTTGACATTGGGTTGTGAAGCTTTAAGGTGCCAGCCATACATGGGTTTGATTTTTAAATTGATTCCCGAACAATTGACCGTCATGCACATTTACAGTGATCGATTGTTCACGTATCGAATCAGTCAGTGGGATGAAAGGTTGGATTGCGGTTTCCATTACCTTGCAAATCCCTCTCTGCATTCATTTGCCCAAAAAATTATATTGGAGAACAGGCACTCGACCTATTCTACAAATAGTCACATACAACAACTAGCCCTGTCCATTGTCCATGATCAACTCCCTGGCCCTCTGGCCTAGCCACAAAAAATCTAAAATTCATTTGTGCCTGAAATCAGAAATCTCAATCAGTTTTTAAATGTTATTTATTGTTCTTCTTGTGCATATTGTTGATTTATTACATTGTTTAAAACTAAACTCGTAGTGAGGGCTTGTTCACACTATCTGCGCTGCGCTCGCAGCTGTGGTACCAGTAGCGGTAATGGCGGCAAAAAAAAATGCATTTTGCAATGTGCTTGCGTCTCCCATAAAAGTGTATGGGAGATGCGTGCGCTGTGCCTGCAAAAATGCGTACTGCAGGGCTTTTTTGGTAATGCGCAAAACACAGTCGCATGGCTAATGCGAAAGGTTTTCTATGGAAACCTGTGTACCTTGCGGTGATGCTATAGGCACTGCGTTGTAGTACTGTACGTGGCTAGTTTGAACGAGCCCTTAAACCACTGCAGTCTGTTTGCATGCTATTATAGCATCGTTATTTTCCACAGAAACATTTAACCTATATGACACTCGTTTTCCGAAGCAGTCTATATGAAAGAAACACCAGTAAGATTAAAAATAGAGTTGAGCGGACACCTGGATGTCCGTGTTCAGCGAGTGCGGCCGAACTTCGCCGAAAAGTCAATGGGGAAACAAACTTTTCAGCACTAAAATCACTCAGGAAAGGTGCTAGAGGGCTGCAAAAGGCACCAAAATGACCACAAGATCTGGACTAATGATCTGCAACCAAATGAATGGATAGAACCAAATGGATAGAGAAATTACTTAAAAAAGCAACAAATAAAGACTAATTGTCATAAAATTCCCATTGAAGTGAAACAAAATTAGGAGGAGGAAGAGGTCACTATGGAGGAGGGGACAATGAAGCCCACGGTGGAGTCAATACCAGAAATACGTCACATTTCTCACCCACCAGGAAAAATGGCCATTTTGTGGCATAGTTGCCACTACACCACAGGCAGAGAAGGATGCAAAAGCCATGACACGGAAGGACAGCATTTCAAATGGCAGCAATTTAGAAATGCTGGCATTCAGGTCCTCCTCCCAAGTGCACTCTTGGACAGTAAAGCTCCAAAAAGTACACACATTTGTGGCATACTTGCCACTACACCACCAATGGGGAAGACCGTAGTACAGTAGCATTGGTCTTTGCATCCCATCCACTGCCTGGATTAAGCCCCCCATACACCTTTACCAACTCCATAAAATTTCCTTTACATCTACCAACAACTATGGAGTTCCGGGTCCTACCTGATAGAATGGAAGGTATAGATCATTGCTATGTAGTGCCGGGTCCTCCCTGATTGTACAGAAATTGTATGGGAAGATTGTAAAGTGTATGGGGGGCTTTAGAAATTCAGGACCTCCTGCAAAGTGCCCAAAGCCTCATTTTGTGTTCCCTCTTGGAGACAGTAAAGGGGGCATATAGCCCCAGCTCCAAGAAGGAGACACATTTGTGGCCTAGTTGCCACTACACCACGGTTAATGAAGACACTGACAATAGTATATACACATAAAGTGGAATAGACCAGCCTGAAAACACCGAAATAGTGAAAGCCTGGCCTCGCAACCTCAATTTTATTTCCCTCCTGGAGACAGCATATAGCCCCAGCTCCAAGAGGTAGACACGTTGTGGCCTAGTAGAAATGACAACCACTGTGAATGCAGACACTGACCATAGTAGATTGGAATAGACCAGCCTGGAAACACTGCAAGAAGTAAAAGCCTGGCCTCACAACCTCCATTTTATTTCCCACTTGGAGTAAAGGGGGCATAAAACACCAGCTCAAAGAAGTACACACATTGCCGCTCATCAGTCGCAGACAATTTAAAGAGGCCACAGCCGCCGGCACAAAGGGCCTAAACTTTGTTGTATTTTTCTCCTGAATTGGAGACAGTAAAAGGGGCATGTTACCCCAGGGCACACAGTCGCAGAAAAGACCGCATAGCAGTCTAATGGGTTTTTCGAAAAATTGGCACCAGTCAAACTGGCTGGCAATAAACTTTTTTGTTGTCTTGCTTTGGAAAAATTACAGGGTATGACCGCATAGCAGTGGCATTGGTTTTTCCAAAAATTGGCCAGGCACCAGTCAAACTGGCCGGTGATTAACTTTTTTGTTGTCTTGCTTTGGAGACATTACAGGTTACTAGTAACTCTAGGCCACCAGTTAAAAAATTGCACATTACTTTGAGGTGGGACCACTAAGCAACAGAAATAGATGGTCCTTAAAGCCAAGATGCGCCGATAATACAGTGTCGTTTTTGACACCCAAAAAATTTCATTGATAATCTTGCACCACTAGGAGGAGGTGCATAAGGAGTAAGAGTTTGAGGATTTGGGAGAAGCCGCTGTGTTGGTGGAAGCGAAGGTGGAGGAAGTGGTCGTCAACACTGTTTTTAGTTGAAGGCGAATTTGGGCAGAACCCAAAACATGGGGAAAAGTACATAAACCAGATTACACTACAGGCTGGATGAGGCTTTACTCTGCACAAGGTACGTTAAAGTCTTGCAGGATGCATGCCTGGTTCATTTTAAGGAATGTAAGCTTGTCCACGTTGCCTGCGGACAGGTCACTGCGCCTGTCAGTGATGACGCCCCTTCCTGTGCTAAACACACGTTCCGACAAAACACTTGCCGCAGGGCATGCCAGAACCTCCAAGGCGTAAAGTGCAAGCTCGGTCCATGTAGACAATTTAGAAATCCAGAAAATGAATGGGACCAGACCCATCAGTCAATTCCTGTAGGCGTGTGCACACATACTCATCCACCATGTTGATAAAATGCTACCTCCTGCTAAAACGTGTGTTATCTGCCAGCGGTGCCGGTTGCTTTTGGGGGCCTAAAAAGGTTTTCCACATGTCGCCTAACCCTGCTTTCAGCAGTGCTGGCCATGCCCGTTTGCTTTGGTGACTTGGTCCTCCACCTCCCACCCTATCTCCTGTTCGACTGGTGGCAGTCGGGAATGTCGACAGCAGCGCCTCCACCAGCGAGTGCTTGTACTCTCGCATCTTGCGCTCACGCTCCAGTGATGGGATTAAAGAGGGCATGCTGTCCTTGTAGCGTGGATCCAGCAAGGTGGCCACTCAGTACTCAGGACACGTGATGATGTTAGCAGCACGTTGGTCGTTGCGCAGGCACTGCAGCATGTAGGCGCTCATGTGTGCCAGGCTGCCCATAGACAATGACGAGCTGTCCTCTATGGGAGGGGTATCATCTATGTCCTCTGTGTCCCCCCAGCCTCGCTGCAGTGATGGTCCTGGTTTGCTCTGGGTGGCACCCTGCTGGGTACCAGGTTCCTCCTCACCCTCCTGCTCTTCATCCTCGTCCTCCATAACTGTGCCATGGAGAGAGAGTTGTCTACCCTCCGAGACACTTGGGACTGACTGTTCCGATAAGTTTCGGAATGATGACGACATCTCGTCCTCATCCTCCTCCTGCTGCTCCTCCTGTACCACATCCTCTTCCATCAATGCGTGCAGTGTTTTTTCCAAAAGACAGACAAGTGGGACAGTGACGCTGAGAACAGCGTTATCGGCACTGGCCATGTTGGTGGAGTACTCAAAACAACGCAGCACATTGCACACGTCCTCATGGAGGCCCACTTGGCGGTAGTGAAATGTTGCTGTTTAGCAGACTGACTGACCCGTGCGTGCTGCAGCTGAAACTCCACTATTGCCTTCTGCTGCTCACACAGCCTCTGCAACATATGCAAGGTGGAGTTCCACCTTGTGGGCAGGTCGCATATGAGGCCGAAGGTACGCTGCAGCGCAGACAGGCGAGCGGCAGCAGGGTGAGAGCGCCTAAAGTGTGCACAGACTGCCCGCACTTTATGCGACAGCTGAGACATATGTGGGTAGTTCTTTAAGAACTTCTGCACCACCAAGTTCAGCACATGCGCCAGGCAAGGGATGTGCGTCAAACTGCCTAGGCCCAGAGCGGCAACCAGATTTCGCCCATTATCGCAGGCCACCAGGCCAGGCTTAAGGCTCATTGGCAGCAGCCAGGAGTTTTAAAACCGCTTGCTGGCGCTTTCCCTTGCTGAAGTCGGTGGTGCAGGGCATGCAACGCTGACTGGAAGAAGAGGTGGCAGAGGAGGATGCCGCAGAGGAGGAAGCGGAGTAGGAGGAGGAGGCAACAGGAGGCAAAGAGGAATGTCCTGCGTTCCTGGGCGGGGGTAGGACATGTGCCAAACTGGTCTGTGCCTCCACCCCATCTGCCACTACATTTACCCGGTGTGCCATCAGGGAGATATAATGCCCCTGCCCATGCTTTCTGGTCCACGTATTGGTGGGTAGGTGCACCTTGCCACAGATGGCGTTGCGCAGGGCACACCTATTTTTGTCCACCACTTGGCCATTCAGGGCAGGGATGGCTCGCCTAGAAAAATAGTGGAGGCTGGGAACAACATACTGTGGGACAGCCATCATTTCTTTAAAACTTAGTGTCTCCACGAGACAGAAGGACAGCATTTCCAATGCCAGCAATTTTGAAATGCTGCCATTCAGGGCCAGGGATCGCGGGTGGGTAGGGGCAAACTTCCTTTTCCTATCCAGCGTTTGGGAGATGGAGAGCTGAACGCTGGCATGAGACATGGTTGAGACGCTAGGTGACTGTGGCGGTTATGTTGCTACCAGATGGATTGCTGGTGGGGTGACAGGTGCAACAACAGTGGTGTTTAAAGAGACCGCAGCAGAAGAGGGAACCGGGAGAGCAAGAGATCCTTTGTCTTTAAGGAGCTGAGTCCACTGCAACTTGTGCTTGGCACTTAGATGCCTAGTCATGCAGGTGGTGCTAAGGTTCAGAACATTGATGCCTCGCCTCAGGCTCTGATCGCAAAGCGTGCAAAACACTTGTGTCTTGTCCTCAGGAGATTGTTTAAAGAAATTCCACGCCAGGGAACTCTTGGGAGTGGCCTTTGATGCTCTGGGTGCCTGGTTGCTGTGGACAGCAGCAGGCTGAGCAGCTAGGCCACGGCCTCTCTGACTCTGCACCCTGCTCCCTCTTTTGCTGTTCTGGGGGATATGTGCTACCTCCACCTCTTCCTCCGAAGTGCACACGTCTGCCACCTGACCTTCATCCCATGTGGGGTGTAGGACCATCATCCTCACCATCATCCTTCACCAAGTTTTCGACCCTTCTGCCGTTCTTGGGCACATTGTACAAAGGCGCAGCAGTTGGTATCTGTGTCTCGTCATCATCCTCATCAGACACCTGCTGCGCAGGTCCTTTCATCTCCACATCTGGCGAGATAAGGGGTTGAGCATCGGTGCACTCAATCTCTTCCACTTCTTGGGCAGGGCTAGGTGGACGGCCCATTGGCAAAACGCTCATCCGTGTCATCAAAAAGCAGTAGAGACTGCTGCATGACTTCGAGCTCAGGTTGCTTATCAGTTTCACCAGAATTCATGGAGATGGATGGATGTCCAGCTGCAGAAGGTGCCAGATGTGGAGAAAGGGCTGGAGCTGCTGGCAGCAACCCAATCTACTATGGCCTGCACTTGTTCTGGCCTAACCATTCTACCAGCGGTATTGGGGCCTATAAAATATAGGTGATGGATGCTTCGAGCAAGTGAAACAGAGGAAGGTGGTTCATTTCCGCTTGGAGATGGCAGAGATGGACCACGTCCTCTGCCTGCACCAGCAGGTTCACCACCAGCAACACCACAATCACGGCCACGTCCCTTATTAGTCCCTCGCCTCATTATTTCTTTTACCTAAAAATGGGACAAAATTATTTTTTCAGCCCAGATATGTGCTATCTGACATTCTCAATTCTATTTGTAATGTACAGCAAGCAAATACAGTACACTACAAATATATGAAATGAAAATACCTTTTTTTCCCTAAAATTGGGGGAAAAAATTATTAGCAGCCCAGATCACTGGTATCTGACACTAAATTCTATTTCTAATGGACAACAAAATAATTTAGTGCAATAAAGATAGATTAACTGTGAAATACTTTTATTTTTTTACCTCAAAGTGTGTAAAAAAATATACTCAGGCCAGATTAGTGGTATTTGCCACTGAATTCTATTTCTAATAGACTACACAATAATTTAGTCCAATAAAGATAGATTAACTGTGAAATACTTTAATTTGTTTACTTCAAAGTGTGTAAAAATATATATTCAGGCCAGATCAGTGGTATCTGGCACGGAATTGTATTTCGAATGGACTGCAAAACACTAGTCCAGACGTGTCAAACACAAGGCCCGCGGGCCAAATCCGGCCCGCCAGGCCTTGAA
>CM070038.1:65715387-65742725 GCA_036250615.1 Ptychadena robeensis
GGAGGCCAACGCCCTCTGCTGCCTCTCCCACCAATCACTCTAGGAGAGGATGGGCTGTGTACACCACCATAATACAACTATTCCTGTATGTCTATTTTCGCAAAGGGGCTACAATGTGAGATGCTAAGTCGCATTCACAGACTCACACATGTGTGGAGTGGTCAACAGTGTATAAGAAAAAGCGTGTAATATGTGACAGAGAAGAAAGCAAGTAGCGTACTGATGGCATTATGTGGCATTGCAGGTGCTACAGCACGGGCCACCTGACAACTTAAAGTGACAGAAAGAAGACACAGGGGAGCACCTCTTTGTGTAAGCACCCATAGGATGACTGTATAGATGGTCGATGACAAACGAGCATGTAGAGATCGGTGCTGAGGGCAGAGGGGTAATCAAAGCTCACCTATTGTGGTTGTACAACTAAAAACTATATCCATGGAAGGAGAATGCTAGGTCTGCCGAGTGAGGGTGCAACCTGGGGTGTCAGTGACCAACACAGTGAACTTTATAATGGAGACAATGGGATAAAGAGAAGTGATGCAGAGCATAGGATACTGTAGGGCTCAGCTTGAATGCCAGTGCCATCTAGGCTGTATAAGACCGTGTGAGTGATACATGTATGCATAGCACCTGCATTCTTTAGGGGCCACAAGTGATGTTTATTATAATTTTAAGAAATTTTTCAATGTAATCATACAACACCAAAAAATCATGTGTAAAGCTGATCCCAATATTGCAACCCTCAGAAATTAACCTCCAACCACCCAGCTATCAAAGTACAATTTTTTAATCCATGTATGTTAAACGTGTATGTATCACTAAAGATGATTATCTCTATATTATAATAAAACTTATTCAATCCTATTGTCCCTATAAATACAACCATGTTGCTATACCATAAAGTGTCCCTTGGTGGCCACACCAACGGTATATCATTTAAACCCACAACATTAAACCCACCCACCCAGAAACACTTATTACGTATACTTACTTTCTAGTCTGGATTAGTAGAAATGCACATTTTTTTGGACTTAATTACCCAAAATGTGATCAGTTTTCCCAGAAATGATTATCATTAGAGAACAACTTCTCGAATTGTCTAACTTTACCAATTGATTTCCCTTGCAATCGAATACGACCCAAACGATCAATCATAGCATGGTATGACAAATCAAACCCAAACTGTGATATGAATCGCGGATCAGTCGACACCTGATAATCAATCATGCACAAAGTGGCCAACCACAATTGCCGTTCGATGGTGACAAACTGACAACATGCCGAACATGCATTTCCACAACCCAGTTTTATTGGTGAATAGAATTTATCTGGAGCCAACCATGGCTGACAGCTGCATGAGGAGGAGAAAGGCAATAGCCACTCCCAAAGCCACCAGCATGAATGCTGGAGATCACCCCACAAAAATCAATGTGACCCCCCAAAAAACCAAACCACTGAATGACCCATGCCCCCACCCCCTCTCCTTGTACACAGAGATCATGTGAACAGCCCCAACCCCTAGCATGATCACAGAATGGTCTGTAGCTATCGCTGGAAGGAATTGGCAGGAGTCCAGCACTAGCTGCCGGCTGCGCGCTGATAAAATCACTAACACTGAACATCCTCTTATTGCCAGCTGACTGGCTGGTAGATGGCACATTATCGGCCGGTCACCGATTTGGGCCGAGCATACCAAAAATCGGCCGATTCCGGTCTCTGGCCGGGCAATCGGTGCATCTCTAGTCGCAACTACAGAGGTGCCCACCTTGAGGTTCCATCCCAAAAACCCGGCAGGTCGGACAGCACGGCGATCCACCCGGACGGTACTTTCTGTGGCCAATCCTGTTGTAGGCAGTTACTGTGGATGGGGAGTCTCCTCCCCCTCCACATTTATTGGCTACAATCTGCCGGGAATCCCTGGGTTAGTGGAGCACACAGTATTCCTGTCAGTTCTGTAGCCGACTCCTCACAGCATGGTGACATCACTACACTGTAATGAGTCTGCTACAAGCCGGCCATGGATCGAGGTGTCTATGGCCAGCTTCAGCATATATATTGTATAACTGTTAAGGAAACTTATTGAGGTTTTGAGCATGAACTGAGAAAACAGGTAACCTCATCAAAACCCAAAGTGATCAAGTCTGAACTGTGAGATATACAAGATATTGCCAACTTATTTAAGGGAAAAGTTACAGGAAATTACATCACAGATGCACTTCCGGCATCGGGGAGTTTACCATCCCCTCCCTCCTATTTGCTAGCTGGCTAACTTAACAAAAAGGGGGCATTACTCTCCCTCCTAACTTCTTATCCCAAATCATCAGCACAAGGGGGTTGGAATTAAGGAGGTAGAGTAACTCCCCCTCCTTCCTAAGTTACCCCTGGGAAATATGTGGGATTTATTGAAATCTGAATTTGGTGGGGAAAGTCACATAAAAAAAACGTGACTTTTCCAGTATGAAAAGTATGAAGAAGTATGAAACTAATGGGTCGCTCTCGGGTTCTTAGTGAATTCCAGTGTGGTACCATGATAAGCGCAATAAGACCTTTAGTGAAATGTCATTGTTGCTATAGATTCCATAGTCACCTGGTATCATACAAACATGAAAGCAATTGGGAACAGCAAAAACACATAAAATGGTATGCCTCAAACACAGGCCACAGGGAGGGATCAGTGCATACTGAGAAACACATTGCTCAGAAGTCACCTAGGTTTGTAGAGAGCTACAGACCACCAAACCTTGTATGGCCATCAGATTTGACCAAGAACAGTGAGTAGAAGGCTCTCTGGAATAGGTTTACAGCAGCTACATCACCAAGTGCCTTCCAAACGTCTGGATGCAATGGTGTAAAGCACACAGCCCCTGAAATGTTTTTTGTGCCTAACTGCATGTGGGTTGTTTTTCAGACTTAGCCCTTTGGTTGCCGTAACAGCAGTATTGAAAGCTTTAGGATACCAAGACATTTAGTACAATTGTTCCCAACATTGTGGGAAAAATTTGGGGATGAACCCCTCCAGTTTTAACATGACTGGCACACCAGTGCACAAAACAAGGTCCATAAAGACATGGATCACTAAATCTAACGTAGGAGAACATGACAAGGCACTCAGACGTCATCCCAACAGACTATCATGTTAACTTAACCTCCCTAGCGCACGGCTGAGGTCCAGATTTCTGTACCAAGAGTGCACCATAGACTAAAATGGTTTGTTTTATGTTGTAGGCTTGTAACTTCCCAAAATATGTCCGTACAAGGGTCTAATAGACATCCTGAATATAAAAATGTTTGAAACACACATTTATGTAAAAAGAAAATTACATTTAAAATAAAATAAAGGTATCATCTGAAAGATCAAATCTCTACAATACTTATTTGGTATGAAATATTTCAAAACAGTATGTATTTATGTTTTAATTATACTAAAATTTGTATTACAATTGGAAATGTGTTTTTAAATTTGTATTGGATAAAGTTATCACTGTATCCAGTACAATTCCCTCTGGCACCCTCTCTCCTCTGGTGTGATAAACACAAGGGGGAGGGATAACTTCAAATGGCACATCTGGGGAATCACACTGAGAACTGTTTTCTCCATAGAAGACTATTCTAGTGCGATTTACTTTTGAATCTCCAACCGCCGACCCCATACCCCCCATGTATCATTATCACCTCACTCGGGGGGGGGGGCATCCTCTTCAGTGCAGAAGCCTTTTCAGATGATCGGAGCCACCAGGACAGAATGAAACTGTAAGTATGTGCTGCTGGGGCACCATCTCGTCCAGAGCAGTACTAACAGGACAGTGCTGGACGAGATGGTGCCATCAGGAACGCTAGGGGGGTTAAGGTAGCCATACGCACTACGATCGACAGAAGATCTTTGCAAATTGGATGCACCCACCTGGGCAGATTAACCTGGATCGCACCATTTGTAAATTCCTGGTTGATGGCATTATTTTAAGTGGGATCCCCATTCAAAGTAATGTCCGGCACACAAAGGGTGCATCATCTTGCGGCAATCAGCTGCTAGAGAATCGGGAGGGGATCGTAGAGTGTATGGCTACCTTTAGAGTAAACCAAGCCTTCTCATCCAACATTACCTGGCCTCACAAATGCCCTGGCAGAACGTTTGGTAATATAGTGTACAATGAAATGCTGTATAATATAGGTTCTGTATATGCTCAGTTTGAGTACAATGATTTGAGTTATTTTATGTATTGTATTTCAGTTATGTATTTAGATGCAGATGTTTTTGTTTTTTCTAATACCGTATTACCCTTCCTAACTACTTTATACATGTCCCTATTATAACACCTCATTTTCTTGGGTTTCTACCAATGGCCAACTCCAGACAAGCAGAAGATACTGTGATTACAGCAACATGGTCCCAAGCCTCAGTACCCTCACAGCATAATGATTCAGAGGGAGGCTGGCTGCTCCACTCTTGGCTTCAAGCTTTGCCCGAGGGAAGAAGAATATACTGCATGCTACAAATTCATCTTGAGGACTTTTAAAATGTTTAGATGTATGGCTTTGTGTGCCAGCAGTTACTTTGGATGGGGGCGCTGGTTTAATTCCAAAATAATGAGATCGATCTAATAATTACAGACATGTCGGCCAAAATACAAGTTTAAGCTTTAGATTTGGGGCCCATCGATCGCCCTGAATGCGCAGTCGATCGAAAAATGCAAATGCCGGGTGCAAATCTAAGCCTGTATGGGGGGCTTTATTTTGAGAAGCAGGAGTTCACTAAATGGCACCTGGCAAGGACATCCGACATGGTGACATGGTGAAACGCAGCTCATGATGTGTGCTGGGGAACCAACACTTTGCACAGCACCAATGGTTTGGGTCCTGTTTCTAGAGACACTTTACAGGATGATTTATCATGAAGGTTGCAAAATGGATTAACCCTTCATATACACAAGATTACTTACTACCAGGGTCACTTTATGGCAGACCTTTTTCCACAATTGTCCTTTACATTAAACTCAGTTCAGGTTGTTTAGTTTGCACATGCCATGTAACAACGTTGTCTTCTCTGTACAGAACTTGTGTTCCTCATTGCACCACATTACCTCACAGGCAAACTACAGCTACCACACAGCGCATCCCGGAAGCATTTCCCGTGCACGCGCACCAGCCACAGCGTCGATGCTGTATAATGCAGGAAGGCGTGCACGGCGCATGCGCGGGAAAACTCGCTGGTCTGCGCTGTGTGGTGCCGCGAACCTGTGTGGCGCATGCGCAGTGGGCACGGTGAGTACTCGGGAGGTAGTGATATTAGGGCCGATGGGTACCGGACGGAATACTTGTATTGCATTAGTGACATAGTATGTATATGTTTTGATTCGGGGGAAGTAGCAAGGGGCTGTATTGTATGTGCTTTGGAGGTTGTAATGGCTTGCATTCCCTCTCAATCACCTCACAACACTTGTCCAGTGTGTAGGAGGGAGTCATTGGGGTGTGCTGCTCTCAGGCTCTGTGTATAGTATGGGGGAGGGGAGCTATAGATATAATAATACTTTATTTAGTAACAAGCTCCATAACATTTATTTCATGTTGTTTATTTTGCTCCTTATTAAAGGTGACATACATGACTGGCGTGAGAGAAGACCTCCGGACAAAGCAGCCAAATACACAACTAAAACACATTTATGAGGAGTTGTTACCACATTTATCATTTTGTCCATCCGGTCTTCAAATTTACACAACTTTGTCAGACAGCAGAGCCAGGTTGGTGTCCTGCATTCTCTTTGCTGCCATTTAAGTGTCACTAAGGGCTCTTTCACACTATGCATGCTGGAAAAGCATTCCTATCCCTCCATTGAAATTAATGGATGGGAATCAAACATCAGAACAGCACACCATGCATTTTCCAAACATAATGTCACCACAAAAGTGAAACCACACGTACTCTGCAAATGTTCCATGTTTTAGCAGCAGATAAAATTTTCACTGTAAAAGAGCCCTTAGGGTAAAGGTGATCTATATTACTATGGTTATGCTCATCTCAAGGTTTGTTTTGCTTCTAATGAGATTCCTTTGTCCAGATGTTTATCCATGGCTTAGACCAGTGGTTCACAAACTTTACTTGCAGGCCCCCCCTCCCCATTCAAACACAGGTTCAGAATGAGGGCCAGTGCCCCCCTGGAATACCTTCTTGCCCCCAGTTTGCCAACCACTGGCTTAGACATCTCTGATCTTAACTGTCAGTCTTAACATGTCATCAAGTTCACATGCGTCAGAGTATTCATTCACAAATACGTTGGCTCCATAAGCCCTTCAGGATGACTATGTAAAGCAACAGTAGCCACCATCACATGAATAAAAAGACTGGTATGTTTGAAAAGCAGTCTATATGCATAAAGAAACAATAAGGCATTCACACGTGTGTCTAGAAGTGCTACATTTCCAACGAATGTACACCTGAAAAGTGCCACAGCTGGCAAACTCGAAATGTTGCGTTCGCCACACATGGGTGCCCAGAAAGCATATGTGTGGGTGATGCCTTACCGCTAACTGAATTATATATGTTTTTGTTATTGTGAGTTTAGCAGCCAGTCACCTTTCCGCCCTTGTTACTGAACTGGAAAGGAGCAGAGGTATAGAGGTGAGGCATACCTCTGCTCTTTTTTATCTGTCCATATAAAACATGCTATATCTGGCTGCCGCTCACATACAGCAATCTCCATACGAATGATCCATCCATGGATGGATTATCGGTTTGCAGAGAGTGCAAGTTAGCGGCAGCTTCTAACAGCTCACGTACACAGCTCTGACAGCATCCCCAGCGTGGCTAAACTCAGTGTTTTGCCATGGGGGGGTGATAAGAAGGTGCGGCCATCCAGGTCCGTATTTGTCAATTTTGGGGGAAAAAGTATGTCTTAAAGTTCAAAAAACACGGTAAATTGCATGCAGAGTAAGCTGAGCCAATCCAAATTCAGCTGCTGTGCTTGAGGCTCAGCTTCAGGCTATGTTCCCACTAAGGCGATTAATCGCCTGCAGAATCGCCAGCAGGCGGTTAAAAAAAAAAAAATGCCACCATTGTAAAAAGAAAATCCCTTCTATAGAGAATAAATGCACGCAATTTTTGATCGCCTGCACACGCAATCGCAAACCGCCTCCATTCATTACTATGGGCACGATTAGAGAAAAATAATCGTGACCGCCTCCGTCATAACGCAGGGAGTGGCCCCAATTGTGAGCGATCCTATAAATAGAGACAAGCAGACGATTCTGCCGGTGATTGAATCTCGTGAGCCCAGGTGATTAATCGCCTAAGTGGGAACATAGCCTTCATCTGCAAATAATTTGCATGGTAAAGTCTAATTTTGTGCATCTCATTACTATCTCTAGACCTGTTATCGTGAACAATTTTAGCTATGTATGTCAATGCAGAAATGTAAACAATTTGTTCAGATAGTTGTAATTTTTTTATTGGTTTAAAATATTAAGAAAATATGTTTTCAGCAAACAAAAAATACAGCAACAGTTTCCAAATGGTCTCTTAAATTTTAAAGAAGATGCTGAGTTAGATATCAAATATGAAAACTAAATATGCATTTCTAAAGTGGACCTTTCACTCTGTGCTGGTCTGGCTATATAAGAACCACACGTTGACTCCCATGTATTTGGACACAAGGTGGTTGTCCCTCTTTCGGTGGTGATGATATTGCAGTCCAAGTTGGGCACAGTCAGTTTATATTTACTTCCCACATGAGGAAGTGGAGTTTTTTGCAAAACACGTAGAGATGGAACAATAGTGTGTTAAACTGGAAAAGAAGAGAGCCCTTTTTATGGCCAAATGTATATGGTATTACATACAAAGGTACATGATACTATTTTTGTAGTAGAGCTTTGAATGTCATGTCTACATGGAACATATGTAATATATAGAATTTGTGTATTTTTATGATAAAAGAGAATTGAAATGATGTTGTAATATTATCAGTGGAAGGCAATGCCATTAAAGTTCTCTAGAATTGAGCATCTGTTGGGAAAATGTTGGGATTTTGGCATCCAACTGCTCACACAAAGTGAATTTTAGAAATGTTTTTCATTTTCTGAGATAGAACTTGAAAGGACATTTATTCAGTTTACAGGGGCAGTTGAAGTGAAATTTGGGGGACAGTGCCTACCTATGTAAGATACAGAATAGAAGCTCTTCAGTTGGTAAGTCACAGTTGCCATTCTGTTGTCAGTGATGTCTTTAAGGTTCTGTGTTTGCTAATCTATGTAATTATGGACACATTTTCCTGTCCAGTGAGCAATAATATACCCGTTTGTTAAACTGGTTCCCCAACAGTTACATTCAAAGCATGCTACTGGTAACTGTTAAGGTTGGAAATATGTCTTTGTCAGTGTCAGAAATGCGACAGGAATATGTCAGCCCTCAACCAGTCAAGATTTCAAATGACCTATATCTGTGATATATATACCAATAATTGGTGTCCAGCCATAACTGTTTTCTTAATTGTAAATAAAGTGGGGAAGAATCTACTAATACATGTGCTAAAGCAGTGGTTCTCAACCTTTTTCGATCCATGACCCTAGTAGTGGCGTTACAAACTGTCACTTTCTGTATTTGGAACACAGGAGTGTTACTCTGTGATGTCACTTCCAGCACAATCAGGTAAGTGTAACGTAACTTCTAACCCTGGTCCCCATTTAAAGAAATGCAGATCGAGCAGGATTTAGGGACGTGTCCGATACCTGCTTGACTATCCTGTCTTCAAGCGGGATTAGACAGGCGCTGGTTAGATGGCCATGAACAGGCGCTAGATAGATAGCCATGAACGTGCGCAGCGTGACATCAGCATTTGAAGCAGCCATCGATCTAGCACATATCTATGTGGGTATGGACACCTTAAATTAGGAGGGAGGGGGCATTTCTCTTCCTAATCTCTCTCCTTTCCCGCCTTTTTTGTAGGCATCAGCAGCTTCCAGAGAACTCAGTGACCCCTGTGAAATGGTCGTTCGACCCCAAAGGGGGTCCCAACCCACAGGTTGAGAATCACTGTGCTAAAGCATTATACATTTTGAGCTAAAAAAAAGGCTAAGAGAGAACCTGACTGACTATGACAACTTTTTTCTTTGTTTTGGTAATAGTGGGGAGATTAACTATTGCTGTTGTATTATTTCTGTTATTCAGAACTCCAGAGACCCTTTGCATCAACAAACATTAGTAAAAGAATGGCTCACATTGAGCTCAGTGAGTTCAAGTGTGGTACTGTAAAGCTAGCCATACACGTGTCGGATTCCATGGCCAGTCGATCTGCCGGGAATCGCAGGTGTGATCAATCGGCCAATTAAGAGTATCCATCGCTGCATACCACCTTGTCCAACGGATTCTGGGACGATTCCGTGTCCGATTGTCCACCTCACAAATGGCAACTCCCCCTGATCTGGGCAGAATCAATCTGATGGAACCAACATGTTGGTTCTCTGTCGGATCCGATTCTGGGCCCCTGAACGATCGGACCTGATCGATCGGACAAGGTGGGCTGCATGCGATTCTGGCACGATCGTTTCGCGTGCACGCGCCCGGAATCGTTCGTGCCGGAATCCGGTGGGAATCCGATAGGATGCCACCTGTGGAAAAAGTCTATTTGTGAAATTTTCTCCCTGCTAAATATTCCAAGGTGGACAAGTTGGCATACACAGTTTGATGATTTGATTGACTAACAAAACATTTAAAAATCTTTTCCTTTTTTTATTTGAATCGACCAACAGTTATGAAAATCGAATAAAAATTGAGCAGTGATCAGAAGTGTTGGTAAATTTCAGTCGATCTTTGAAGTATCTGATCTAGTTTTCTTGCTATTTCAATGGATTTCTGTCCATGGCATTATGGAGCATGAGCACAGGACTTTGGAAAGGAATGATCGCTTTTGCATCGATTACACTGTGTGCTGGAAATAGGAATTGTTTTTCAAATGATGTCAATGTAACGGGAAAAGTCAATGTAATGGGAAAATTGAACCGTGGATGCCCAGGTGTTATTGTAACAAATCGGAAGCAATAGGGAACAACAGAAACTTCACCATGAAGTTGTAGGCCATGTAAAATCACACAGCGGGGTCAGTACATACATACTGTTTAACCTTTTGCAGAGGCTTATTTGACCTTCAGATTAGCTCATGTCCAAGCAGCTGTATCCAAGCCAGAAATCACCAAGTAAGATGCACTGTAACTGCAAGTAACAGGGACATGAGGTACAAAAGGGGAGTATAGACCCACTTTAATATATGCTGATATGACCAAACAAAATCATAGGATGCTGCATTAGTTTTACATCACTTGAACAGAACTGATGCTGTCTTGGATTATATCCATTACAGTCATTTAGATGATAATACCCATCCCTTTTATCAAACAAATAGAAATCTTTTGTCACGAAGCATTTGTGTTTATGAATATACCAGCTTTGTAGGACATCACTTCTGCATTTCTCCTGGAAAGCTGTATCATCTAAACATCATATAAAAAGATTGTATCATCACAAACACAGGACATCCAAACTATTACAAAAGCTCATTACACTTTAATGTATAAAGGCTATCTAAACCTGAGAACAATGAAGTTATGTATTTCATTTCTTAGATGTGGTGGCAGGAGGAGAACAAGTTATCGCCTCACAAGTGTTCTGGCAGATGTGTGAGCATTTTGTGCACTTTTTGACCAACAAAACAATTTAGAAGTGTAATTATGATTCCTTTAGGGAGCGGATATGTACTTCACGGGCTTACATATTCATTAAACCTTATTATCACCTTTACTGAGTCATGGTGAGCTTCTGAACTTATCACATGAGTCTAAAGGGCGCACAGAGATAAGAGAGGAAGTTATACTGATACAGAAATGTGCAATGGTTCAATAGTTACATTCTCTCCAATTTTCCTCCTTGCTAAATTAACCCGTTATCTGCCTAATTAACAGATACAGACCTATGCATATAGCTGTCCTATAAATAGGACAATGGAAGATAAGGGTTACGTTGGCCATACACAGGGCGATTTTTGGTTTGATTGAATTGACAACAATTGAAGTTTGGGATCGATTGTTCGGGTAGTGAATGCGGCCACTGTTTCTTCGATGGTTCAGGGAACCAACATGTTAGTAAATCCCTGTTCGATTGACCAGGGTTTTGTGTGTTCTTGCTCATATTTTACATTACATGTTGCATATATTTTTTTTTTGTGTCACGTAAGGCCACAGTACGGGCAATTCACCGCCCTCCCCCCGCCTTTCTAATTAGATTAGACTTGGGGCCAGAAGCAGGTTCACAGAGCACAGGTGTTTATGCCAGATCCAGGCACAGGACCGTACTGAGTTCAGGCATAATGCCAGGGAGGTTAAAAATGAGTTGTCTGTATTCCACAGCAACTGTGAAATATGTTTCCACTATAAACAGAACACTGTACTAATAAAATCCATTGGTATAAAATTTAGCAGTACAATCATTATATTGTTGCCTAGATGTGTCCGGTTTTGTTGTTGAATGTTGCAGTCAGGGGCTTTGTTTGGAATCTCAGGAGCGTTAGCATGTGAAATGAAATGGAGATGGTCGGTAACATGACTTCCATAGAGCTGGAGGAATGGGTGGAGCTGAGAGTTTTGTTAGAGGGGGGTGAAGGACTTTCATCTCTCAGCTGCTTACAGCTTATATGCAGATGTGGGGCAACGTGAAGAGATGAAGTCATTGTTACGTCTTCTCCATAGCAACAAGTGGAAAGTCCGGTCTTCCTGTACTAACTGACAAATTTAAATGAAGAAAACAAACAGTTTAGTTACGTACACGTAATACAGTGTAAACACTCTGAGCTGAAGTCTCGCAGCGTGCTGTTATGATGTGGTCCTGGAGTGAAGTTATGTCCTGGAAGATGGTAAGAAACTTTTACAGAACGCAGACTTCTTTTAAAACTTTTTAAAGCTTTATGTACATAAAACTGTTTACTTTACAGTTGTTGTACAATCCACAAGGTAACTTTGCAGAATATAAACTAAACAACAAGTTGTGGATATTTACGCTCTATAACAACAAAACAGTGTAGGCAGTGTTTAAGACTTTCTGTATGTGTGGCTTTAGGTGACAATAGATGGTGGCAATGTAAAAGCACAGTTTGGGGTTTATGGGTGCCATTTGCATGAGTGAACAGTCACACCAACTATAGAAAGGGTTGTTTGTGTTGCTTAAAAGCGTATAGATATGTGTGATAGGTAAAAGTATGTGTATGTGTAGAGGTAAAACATGATCATGTGTATCTGCAGGTGGGTAGAGGTAACATGATCTACTGCGTACACTATTTTCTCTGTACATTTAGTGGATGATGATATTACTGTGGTGTTTGTCTAATGTTACCGTTGCTGTTGTATCGTTGTGTAGAGAGCAGTAAGGAATGAACAGCAGTGGGATATATATGGCAACATATGGAGCTTAATAATAGCATTGCTCAGGGCTGTACAAGGTTCAGCATAACAGCTGTATAAAATATTTATGAAATATCTTCTGTGTACTCCTGAGAAGTTAACATGCACACTTTACACATTCGAACATGGCATAGATCGGCGAATTGTACAGCTGTTTATTTACTGGAAATATAAATACATCATTAGGTTTAATTAGTAAGTCAACACAAAATAGCAGTATACTATTACCGAAAGTATTGTTGTTATTTACATCCGATTATTTTTAAATAATAACTATATTGTATACTATAAGATATGTATACTTAAAATACTGAAGGTAGTACACATCTCTGCCTCTAAATAGTTGGAAATCTACTAAAAAGTTTAAATACAGTAAAGAAGCGGTTGGAGCTTCATCTCTGTTACCTTCCTTTCTCGATATTCACTTTATGTGACAGTTAACCCGCAATGCATACAATGCTGTACATATCTGGTAAACAAATAATGTCTGTTGGTTGGGCCTAGACTGGAAGAGATGTTTTATGCATAAAGCACATCTGATATTCAGTGTATACTCACTGATGTTTATTATTCCAGGTTCATATGTTTTAAATGTTTTTTTCAATTGTTGCTTTTTATGCAGTTAGGTAAGTTAAATACCTTTTTACCATTATGCATTCGTTTTTCTTTCATATGATGGAGGAGAAAACACTTGCTTGGTATAGGCAAGTTGTAGTGCTATTTATTTTTAGTTTAAGGTAAATCTGACACCGGGGCTCACAGCGTCATTGCCAGGTGATCGCTTGCTTATTCTTCCCCATACCATCTGCTCCTTGGTCACTGCTGCAGCTCTTCGCACCTCTCCATAATGAATATCTCCTTTCTTTGTGGCCTGCTGCGGTGATGCTGCTGATGACAACAAACAGTGCACTGCACCTGTGGCTTGTGACTCAGCCAATCACTGCTGACCTGTACCTTCAGCCACACACACAGCCTAAATGTAGTGTTTTCCCCACATTTTAGCACTAAAAATGCCTAAGCATTTGGAAAATCTTTAAGCTCTTAGGGAATTTTTGTTACACTATTTGCAAGCATTTGCACATGTTTTTGCTCCCCCCCCTTCTGAGCACAACCAATCAAAATAATATGTCTTGTTATAATAAGGTACCTCTACCCCAGTGGAGCTCATGTGGATTTGACGCTAACTGCAAGACCCCTTGATCCCAGCCCACACCCTATGGAATGAGTATAGAGGTCTCCCTTTTACCCGTTCCTGTATATAGTTAAAAGATAATCCTAGAAACAATATTATTCCTTTTAATAAGTCTACCCTTCCACATACAGTGGATGTAAAAAGTCTACACACCCCATGTAAAATGTCCAGTTCCTCCGCTGTACAAAAATGAGACAAAGATTGATCATTTTAGAACTTTTTCCACCATGTGACCTATAAACTTTACCACTCGAATGAAAACCAGCATGGTACATTTTGCCCACTCTTCTTTGCAGAAACACTCCAAATCTGTAATTTGTCAATCTGATTGTGAGGGCATCTCCTGTGCACAGACCTCTTCAGATCACCCCACAGATTTTCATTCGGATACAGGTGTGGGCTCTGGCTGCACCATTCCAAAATTCCAAAACTTTAATCTTCTTCTGGTGATTTGTTAATTTGGATGTATGCTTTGGGTCGTTGTCATGCTAAAAGCTGAATTTCCTCTTCATGTTTTGCTTTCTAGCAGTAGCCTGAAGGTTTTGTGCCAATATTAACTGGTACTTGGAACTTTTCATAATTCCCTCTATCTTAACTAAGGCCCCAGTTCCAGCTGAAGAAAAACAGCCCCAAAGCGTGATGCTGCCACCACCATGAACATTCACTGTGGGTATGGTGTTCTTTTGGTGATGTGCAGTATTGTATAGTGTAGTGGCAAGACGAAAGCCTTTACTAACAAAGAAAAACATCCAAGCCAGGCTATATTTTGCAAAAACACATCTGAAGTCTCCCAAAAGCATGTGGTAAAAGGTGTTATGGTCTGATGAAACCAAGGTTGAACTTGGCCATACTGCACATCACCAAAAGAACACATACATACAAATCAACAAAGGAATGGCTTTACCAGAAGAAGATTACAGTTTTGGAATGGCCAGCCAGAGCCCAGACCTGAATCCAATTAAAAATCTGTGGGGTGATATGAGGAGAGCTGTGCACAGGAGATGCCATCGCAATCTGACAGGTTTGGAGTGTTTCTGCATAGGAGAGTGGGGAAATCTTGCCAAGTCAAAATATGCCATGCTGATAGACTCATACCCAAAATGTGCTATGCTGATAGACTCATACCCAAAAAAGAGTGCTGTAATAAAATCCAAAGGTGCTTCAACAAAGTATTCGTTAAAGGATATGCACTCTTATGCAACCACATTATTTTATTTTTATATTAGTACAGTTTAAAGTTTTGAAATGGTTTATCTTTGTCTAATTTTTGTACAGCACAGGAACCTGACATTTTACAAGTAGACTTTTTAGATATACTGTACCTACATCCCTAGCTGCATCTTGTATTCTCATGGTGGGTTGATTCCTTCCTGCTATGGGTCACGTGTCCTGGTCAACTCCGACGACTGAATGCTTTTGGGATACATATCAGCGCAGTACACATAAAAAACAGAGGGTATATAAAAAACACGACTGGCTCTCAGGCAATCCTACAGAGGAAGGTAGAGTGGATGTCCAATGTTGGATTTATTTACTGTGTAGGTAGGCATGTGGAAAGGTAGACTTTTTAAAGCTATTGGGCTCTACAGCGCACTGTGATACAGCGCACAACTGACTTTTTGTTTATTGAGATGTGTTAGTGGCTCATTCAGGAACACTTTTACGTGGGCATCTTGCTGTCTGGAAGTGAGAACCCTGTGATGCTGAAAAAAATAAAAATAATGTTACAGTCAGGTAATAGGTCAGGTCAGGTAAGTCCAGGCCTAATTACTGACTTTAAGTTGATGTTTCAATGACTAGGTCTGCACCATTGCTGCTTTCCTTATAAAGATATGCAACTGTCTGGACCATTCTTTTTTTTATATTGTACAAAAAGGGGACAAGATCAGTAGAATACAAATTTCAAAGTGATCAACAACAGAGTCTTTAATGATGGTAGGGAAATGCTAGGCTCCTTCTATTCTGACTTTAATTGCTGTTATAGCAATTTCCCTTCCTGAGACCCCTATGCACTTCCCTTCCTTTGACATGATTACTTTTAAGCAAAATACTGCATTTTACTATGAAGTGTTGCAGGAAATTTTAGTAACCGTGTCTATATTTCTGCATCTCTTAGGTAACAGAAATGGAACCACCATGTGGAAGGAGTTTCATGCAGGTGTTGTGTGAAAAATACAGCCCAGAAAACTTCCCATACAGGAGGGGTCCAGGGGCAGGTGTGCATGTACCGGCTGGGCCTCAAGTGTCACCTATGAAAGGTATGATGTGTTTGGATTTTTTATTTACTAGGATATTTAATAATGTAGAGGATCTCAACAACTCCAGTTTGAATAGGATGACGTTTTGCTGTATATTTCATAAAGCTAGCCTGCCTCCAAGAAGACTCGCAGGGCAGAACGCAAATGAAGAAAGTTTGGTCAGAACAGCGACTTTCTTATCTACAAGGCCAAACTCCATCAATTTAATGCTGCCCTTACCACTGCTAAACGAAACTACTTCTCCTCACTTATATCCTCACACGCATCCAACCCTCATGGCCTATTCTCCACCTTTAACTCTCTACTCAATCCTACACCTCCTCCCACTGCCACCTTCTTTGCCCAGGACCTGGCCACATATTTCAATGACAAGATTTAAGCCATCTTAATTGATATTTCTGCTAACCGCAATACCCCACTTCCCTCACCTCATTTTTCCCTGTTAGTCTGGAGGAAGTTACCTCTCTGCTTTGCTTCTCCCCTTTCACCACTTGCCCACTTGATCCTATACCCGCTGATCTGCTTAAGACCCATTCTACCACCCTTGCCCCGACACTGACTGAACTATTCAACCTCTCCCTCTCCTCTGGTATATTCCCATCATCCTTCAAACATGCCATAGTCCTCCCTATACTCAAGAAGCCATCCTTTGAGCTATTGACCAATCTCTCTTCTTCCTTTTGCTTCTAAACTGCTGAACACCTGGTTTACAAAAGACTCCACCCCGCCCCCCCGTTGGTGTCCCACAATGCTCCGTCCATGGTCCGGTCCTATTCTCACTTTACACCTCCTCCCTTGGCAAACTTATTTAATGGTCTGAATTTGGTCTGAAATACAATTTATATGCTGATGAAATTTACCTATCCACCCTGGCCTTTGCTCCCTCTTTCCTGGACAACATTCATCAGTTCCTATCTTCCATCTCTTCATGGATGGCTGACAGATTCCTTAAGCAAAACATAACTTATCATCTTTCCCTCATCACCTTTCAAGCCTCCCCCCAACATCTCACAGTAAATAACACTGTCATCTCCCTTATTCCATAAGCTTGCTGCCCTGGTGTCATCTTCCACTCTCATTTACTCCCAACATACAGAACATAGCTAGATCCTGCCACTTCCATCTCCACAGCATCTCCAAGATACGCCCCTTTCTCTCCCCAGAGACCACCAAAGTCCTGGTACACGCTCTCATCATCTCTCGTCTGGACTACTGCAATATCATCCTCTCTGGTCTTCCTCTTACTAGACAGTCGCCTCTTCAGTCCATCATGAATGCTGCTGCTAGACTCATTTACTCCTCTAATCTCTCCTCATCTGCTGTTCCTCTCTGCAAATCTCTTCACTGGCTTCCATTTGTCCAGAGAATTAAATTGAAAGTTCTGTGCTTTGCTTTTAAATCACTCCACACCTCCTGTCCTCCTTACATCTCCAACCTGGTACATAAATATACCACTGCCCCCACACCTCCTGTCCCACTTACATTTCCAACCTGGTACATAAATATACCCCTAATGGCTCCTCCAGTGACCTACTAATGACATGCCCTACTCATAACATCATCACATGCGGGGCTTCAAGACTTCTCTAGGGCCGCTCCTACTCTCTGGAACTCTCCCTCGCCCCATTAGAATTGCTCCTACCGTTGGCACTTTTAAAAAAGCCCTGAAAACCCATCTCTTAAGTCTGGCCTACCCATTGTCTCACTCCTAACATCGTCATTTTGCCAGTCCCATCCCCCCCACCTATTGTATATTCTGTTTCCCAACCAATTAAGCTCGGTTTACACATGTAGATTTTTTCGTTAGATCAACAATGAATGAATGATTTTTTGGTTGATTGAACAAAAACCTTAGATTTTCAGTTCTCTAATTTAAAAATAAATCGATTGTAGTACCACCCACTGTAATTGATGCACAGCCGATAAATTGGATTCTTTTTGCGAAACAGTGTTCTGAAGATAAATGTCTGTGTGTAACCCACATATTATATGCACTATACTTACTGTCTGAAACTAGTTCATCCATAGCTTCTTGCTTGTTTGTGATGACATCATCACGCGCGGTCAATCGCCCGAAACACCGGGACACAATCGGCCCGGGCACCCTTTGTGTGCAAGCGCTGTCCGGCATGAGCAGCTAAAGAGGCCCGACAGACAGCATCTAGCCTCTTCCCCCCTCAGAAGCAGGCAGCTGATTCCTCAGCACGGAGCTGAGGAAAAGACATACTTTAGACAGGGACACTATGTCCCCATCTAAAGTATCAGACCGATCTAAGAATTACGGACATGTCCGTAATGGCTTAGATTGATTTAGCTGCCGATTTAAGCTCTTTAAGCTTAAGTTCGGCACCCGATTTTTTGGTCGACCGATCGACAACCAATCGGTGACAGCGTGCACGGCGATCGGTCGGCCATAAAATCTAAGCGTGTATGGGGGGCTTTAATTATAGATTTACAAGTATCTCTGAGTAGTCACAAAGGATCCCAAGTCTTGTATTTTAACAACCAGCAGATGTCAGTGTTTACCAAGTTTCATAATGATTGGGCTGCTAAACAAAGTTATTTAATCTTAAATTTTAAAACATGTATAATAGAAATAAAGAACACATTGTGCACATCTCGGCAACGCATTTTTTATCCGTTTAACAAGCTGCTTATAATAAAAAAATGATGTGGCAGATATGTAGTTCCCCTACCACATGGCTATCCTCCTTTTCTCTATGCTCCCTTGTCCCTGTGTTCTTTCCTTGTCTACCTACACACAGTGCAAACAGTATCACTAATTTCTTGGATCCCCCTTCTCTACTTTAAGTTTGAGTATGTAGGGGATTTCAACAAGCTAATTACCAGGCTAATTTATATACTATATTTATTGGTTTATTCATGAATATATATATATGTGCTCTATTTATATTTAGGTATATTATAGACTTTCAGATTCAAGTCAGAGGGTTGAACAAAAAGATTGTATAGAAACATGAGGAACTAAAGCTTTCTTTATTACTTCATTTCAGGGGCTCAAAAGTCATTAGACAAATTAAATAACTAAAAATACTTTGGTTGAAAACCCTTTGCTGGCAATGACAGCCTGAAATCTTTTTTCCTTCTTAATTCTCTGCCAGGACATTTCTACTGTGACCGCATGTTGTCTGCAAAATCACAGCAAAATCTTACAACTCAAGCGAAAAAAAAACACAGATACATGAAACAGACACAATACTCAGTAGTTCAGATGCTGGAAAACTGCTTAAAAAAAACCCCACAGCATACTTACCTACTTTCCTTTCAGCTCTGAAGCCGGCATCTTGGCTCATGGAGACGTGCAGCTGCTTCTGCCCTCACTGCCCCCCTCTCCTCCACCTCCTTCTTCTGTCTTTTCTCTGTCGAAGCTGCAGACCTCTGTGGGGGGTGGGGGGGGGGGGGGGGGGGGGGGGGTGGAGAGGGAATCTTCTGCTGACGAGTTCCTGCCTGAGAGAGATGTCCCAAACACCATTTTGGCTGCCTAGGTGCTACGTAAGGCAGTGGAAGGGGCACACTTGTAACAAGCTTCCCTCCTGCTGGGTGACCTCCCAGGTGGTAGGTCTGCTCTAATTGATAATGGCATGTCATGCAAGGAATTGCCCACACCTTCCTATGAAATAAGCGTTTAGTTGATTGTCCAATTACTTTTGAGCCCCTGAAATTAAGTGATTTTGTTAAATAAAAAGGCTTTAGCATTACATTTTTATGGAATCTTTTTGTTCAACCTACTGAATTATAGCTGAAAGTCTGAATCTGAGTTTCTTCATTCAAAGTTAATTGTGGTAATGTACAGAACCTACATTGAAAAAAAGTTGTCTCTGCTCCACGTGTGAAGAATTGCATTGATACCCTGTTTCCCCTAATATAAGACCTACCCAGAAAGTAAGACCTCCCCCAAAAGACCTAGCTGCTATCCCCCCCTGTGCTTCTAATATAAGCCCTTTCTCAAAAATAAGACCTACCATGTCCCAGAGACAGCTTCCATATTTAGAAAAGACATGGCAGAAGGCGTTTTGTCACTTCTTCTAAGCCCAGAAATAAGCCCTAGTGCATTTTTCGCACTTAAAATTAATATAAGACAGTGTCTTATATATTATGGGAAAAACGGTAGTTGTAAAGTTAAGAAATTAGAATAATGTGTAATTACTTTGTACACACAGTTACTTCTGTGTGTATATAAGGTATAAAATGCAAAACACTTAGAGAGGGTAGGCATGCTGGTGTCTGGTAGATCCAGATGTAATACTGAATGTATTATTCACATAAGATTGTTTTAGCATTATTAATAACCAGGCAATAGTTCTGTCTTTTTAGGCCACTTTTCTCCCAACATTTATTAGTGACTGGAGGTTATTCAACTATTTATTACAACTGTGTTTTAGATCGCCTAAACCTTCCCAGGATCTTGGTATTAAACGGTTGTGGCATTAACCAAGCTGGAGAAGAGAATGAGATTGCTGCCTTTTGCTCACACGTGTCAGAATTAGACCTGTCTGGTAACCAGCTTGACAGCTGGCAAGAGGTAGGAGAACATGTGAAATAAATCATTGTCTGAAAATCATGCTGTTCACATCCAAGCCTTCATTCACCAGAGAATCTAAACAGAACAGATCATTTGTGCAAACCATATCACAATTCTATTGCAGTTGGATGCCTGGTAATGAGACATGAACATGGTCAGCTTTGCATGTATAATTCACAAAAAATGCTGACACCTAAAGTGCGGAAAATGAGAGATACAGTCTGTTTATACAAATACTCTTACAAAGGTATTGGACAAAATATTAAAAGTCACTTTCATGTTACCTGTCTGAAGCCACCAGGTGTCGTTACAAGCATTTGTTTCCATTTTCAACTTCAAGGAGAACTCCAATCTCATCAACTTGTATTTGATGGTATGAAAAGAAAAACAGGAAAAACAACGTTTTCCATAGAAAGGGCAAGAGGGGACTTTAACGGCAAGAAGTCACAAGTTACATTCAGTTTCATTAACGGACATATAAAGCATTACATGTTAGAATATATCATCAGATAAAATAATTGAGAAGCGGAGGCATGGTGTTACACATGTCGGGAAGCATTCAATCCTATTGAAAGGATTTGGATTTACACATGGAACTACATTTAGAATATCAGCTACTCTATTCCTTTGTGTTCCTCCCTGTTCTCCTGTGTTACCAAATCAACCCGTTGCCGCAGCTCTTTTGGTTTTTATCGATGATCTAACCAGTACGATTATAACCATAGACATTACTCACCGTAACTTGAGAATGTACTTTGCACAGAAAAACTACCCCTGAAGAAGCGGTTCTCCGCGAAACATGTCGGGCCAGTGCAATACTCTGTTTTTTGTTTTTTTAAACTTACACATGAATTGTTATGTATATGGATGTTTTTATCTGATGATATATTCTAACATGTAATGCTTTATATGTCCGTTAATGAAACTTAATGTAACTTGTGACTTCTTGCCGTTAAAGTCCCCTCTTGCCCTTTCTATGGAAAACGTTGTTTTTCCTGTTTTTCTTTTCATATCTAAATTCTGGGATGTTGGCAATTCTAAATATAATGAATAGGTGGATTATTTTATATACTTGTATTTGATGGTACTATGGTGCACGCACATCAAACTCAGGAAAGGAATTGATGTGTGGAGGTATATTCAGTCGATGTTTGACTAACAATCGGCTTTAAATCGATGGTCGAAACGCGAAATAATCGACCGTTGTATGGCTACCTTAAATAAGAACAGTGCCTTCTCACTACTCCCCTTTAAATTAAGTTTGTAACTTACAGAAAGCATATGCAGTTAGTTTGTTACATCATACTTACACATTTATTCAATTTCTTTTTTCTTGTTCTTCTAGGTCAGCAAGATAGTATCTAATGTGCCTCAGCTGCAGTTCTTGAATCTGAGTTCTAACCCATTGTACATGTCTGTGTTAGAACGGGAGTGTGCTGCATCGTTTTCTGGTGTCCGGAAACTGGTTCTCAATAACTGCAAAGTTTCCTGGGAAACCGTCCATACTCTGCTGCTTGAACTACCAAAGTAAGTGTGTTGCTGTATGAATTTGTAAATTCTGCAATCTCCTTGTGGAATGAAGGAATGATGGAGACTAGGAATAATTCAAAGCACTATAATGAATGTTGAATCTGCGTTGCAAAGAAAGAAACCTAAACCTTTAGTATAAGGGCTTGTTTCCACATAGGCGTTCAGCCGCATCACGCGCGACAATCGTGAGTGTCCGATCCGAATTAACCAAGCAATTTTTATACGCAATTTGAAAAAAAATCGCCCACATTAACATAAAAAAATCGTCCCCCAAAGAGAATGAATGGACGTGCGTCCACACTAGCTTTTTGATCGCTTAGTTGAAGAGGGGACAAGCCCATTTAACTAATTGGAAGCGAATAACCGGGATTGTTGCGTGCAATTAAAATGGTGCCCGCGCCGCAGCTGATCGCTTAAGTGGGAAGCCCTAAGATATAAGTACTTGTATCCTTGCATTAAAATGGCACTCCACCATGCTGTGTTGGCTGTATTTTCATGCATTCATTCTTTTTAAAAAAAAACTTTCCATGGGCGTAACAATCAGAAGGTTAACGGCCATTCTTATATTCACATTCTATTGCATTTATGGTAAAACACACATGTTGTGTTAATACAGTATATCTGCACTGCCAAAATCCACAAAATATTTCACAATTGTTTTTATATGCAGCAAACAATATCCCAACAATATCCCACTACAGTATGTTACCATTCTTTGTTTTCCACTTCAGTTCACTTACATTGTGAACAAATAACAAGATGCATTATGTGTTTCCACCATGCAAAATAGGAAGTGAGAAGGTTGATGACAATGGAAGCAAGAATAATATTTATGTCCTCCACATCTGTAATTATTAAATGTTTATCAGTAAGGGTTACATCTATCTGTGTTTAATGTGCTTTGGGCAGCGCATATTGCACTGCAGTGGGCCTATTCACATAAAAATGCATGTCAACTTACTTAAAGTCTGCCAAAGGCATCAGATGCTTGTCAGAAATTTACCAGGACTATGTTCTGAGCCAATATATTTAGTTAAAAAAATACCAGTTATACACGGAACTTTATTAAAACAAAAGGTTTTCAAAATACTTTTTAAAATTCATGATATTTGACAGCAGGCCTACCACACATTTTGAGATTCATTTGTCTGTAAAATCATTAAAAAAAACATTGGATTGTATTTTTGTGAATCTCCACAAGTTGTATAACTGTGTAAATCTGGATAATTTGCCAGAACTGACAAAAAACTGACAGTTCTGTTTTCTTTTCCAGGTTGGAGGAACTGTTTTTGTGCCTTAATGACTATGACAGCATAGTGAGTTCAGCGGTTTGTTTTCGTTCATTGAGGCTTCTTCACATAACAGACAACAATCTCCAGGAGTGGTCTGACATTTCTAAACTAGGCATCATGTTTCCATGTCTTCATACTCTTGTTCTTGCGAATAACAATATATTGTCAATCGGGGACTCTGAGGAATCCTTGTCACGCATCTTTCCTAATCTGCGGTCCATAAGCCTTCACAAATCAGGTAATTTTTCTCAAGTTGCGGTTTTAAGCTCTTAGTTATGTTAACTTTATATTGTGGCATCCTTTTTTTTTTAGTTTTGCCATTTTAACATATTATCTACCATTGTATATACATTATCTACCAGATATATATAGGTCTGTATCTTTTATGCCAAATTATTTTGGAAGATAACAGGTTGACCTCTTTACCATTCGTCCAGTGCTTATTGGATGAATGGATGAATGGATCTGATCCCTGCATGGAAGCGGACCCCACTGCCGTCCCAACCCCCCCTCCCCCCCGGTGTCACGTACGCAATGACATCACACTGGGAGGCGGCGGGATATTTAAATTCAACCTGCATTGAATACAGTTTTCTGCATAGAAAACTTTATTTATTGCAGTTTGTTTTTTAAAACGTACCCAAATGAAGCATTGGTGTAGCTTCACCAATGCTTCCGGGTAAGGATGTGTATCCCTCCACCCCTGGTGGGACATACCTAATGACGTCAAACCAGTAGGCGGCGGGATTATCTGATTCAAACCGCACAGCGGTTTCCTGGGCGCTATCGGGTCCATCGGCAGCCCCTGCACTAAGCGCATTCCTTGGTGGGGATGCCAACAGACCCTATCTGCTTACCTGCTCACAGCACCGGATGTTCCCACGGCGTTCTGCCAATCTGCCGGATTGTTACAGGCATACAAAAAAAATACCATAAAAGTCTATGGTGCGCTTTTGGTACAGAAATCTGGACTTCAGCCGTGCGCTAGGGAGGTTAAGGAAAGTGATAAACGTACATAATGCAATGCCTGGCCAAAAAAAAGGTCACACTCTCTAAAATTTCAGGGAATCGCTGTGGCATTGTTTCGATAAGCTTCTGCAATGTCACAAGATTTATTCTTCATTATCGTGTAAATTGCTAAAGGTGTCATGAAATCAGCAGCAATATACTAATCATGGAAATCTTCTGGGATTAGATATGTTGGTTGTAAATTTTTATACAGACATGTTGTATATATTGTTATATGCTGTAAATACACATTATTATATTTTTTAAATGATTAACACTGATGATAAACAAAATCAGTGAAAGTCACAGTTGAGAAAAGAAAAGATTCAACAACATAATGTATAAATATGTCAGTTTTATTGTTTTTTGCATCATAAGGGACCTGTTATATATTTTACATACCATTTTGGAGATGTAAAAGAGAGATCTTTCTGATTCTCTCTCATATAATAAAAAACCTTCATGCATGTGTGTATAGAATGTGCTAAAAAACATTTTATATGTATTACAGGTTTAAGTTCCTGGGATGATATTGAAAAACTAAATGCTTTACCGATGCTAGAAGAAGTCCGTTTATTAGGTATTCCTCTAGTAGAGCCTTACACCACAGAAGAGCGAAGGAAATTAGTAGTTGCAAGGTATGTCTTAGTATACTAACCCTTACTCTGAAGTGATATATGCTTAGAAAAGAATAATTAAAGATGGTACACAAAACAGACAATGAAATGTACATTGTAGCCCACCAAGCCTTAGATTGAATGGCTGCATTACACTCTTTTAAACATTATCAATTAGCATAGTAGGTTGTGAGGGTCCTAATTTGTCTAAATTGTAAAATGAGTTCATATGTGTATTGTGCATGTGAATCCACAGCCTATAATTATGCCGCAGGTTCGGAAAGTCACAGAAAATCTTGTCAAAATATTTCACAAAAGAATGCTTACTACAAGCTACTGTATGTTTACATATATTGTTGCATGCTGGAATAGGTAATGTCTCTAGGAATATATATATATAGCATGGATTATAAACCATTTTAGTTTTATGTGAAAATATTGTAAACATTAACCACCCTAGCGGTTTGAGGTTTTCACGCCATTTTTCATGACACAAAAACCTCATGTCACCGGCAATCAGTGTATACAGTGTACTCCGCTTGCCGGCTCTCCGCCCAGCTCTCTGCACGCCACCGACGTCAAATAGACGCCGGCGGCGTGTGGAGAGGAGAGCGGCGCCCCCTCCATTAACATGGAGGTCTATGGCGCCGCCCCCCCCGCCCCCTTCGGCGTCACAGATGATGCCGAAGACACGGGGCCGGAAGGGCTCTTCTACAGAGCCGCCGGCACACAGGGAGACGGCGGTTTTGCCCGATCTCGGTGCGGGCACAGTTTGATCAGCGATCAAACTGTGCCCGAACTGAGTTCGGGCAAACCGCTAGGGAGGTTAATATACAAAAACATACATTTTACTTTTTCTTTAGTATTGTTTACAATGTCAGTGAATACACACATACTGTCATTACAGGCTTGCAAATAACATGCTGGTATAACAAATCTGTTACTAAATTGAGTTGTTTTATTTAAAACCTTTCTAAAAGAAGAAAATACAGGATGATCTAGTCCCCAGGTGCCCAACCTGCAGCCCGTGGGCCGCATGCGACCCTTTGGGCGTTGTTCAGCCCCCTTTGGCCCTACACATGTGGCCCCCAAAGCCGAACTGTTAATACATAGGGCATAGCAACTCACTTGTGAAGTGGTCACACGCTGACCCAGCTTTCCTCATCAACTTTGGCGGTCCTACATCAGTAAAATTGGCAATGTTGATCAGGGAAACCAGGTCTACATATGAGCGCAGCACCCAGGGGCAGGAGGAGGGGTGGGTGCTGTCGGGTTTGGACTGCCTGGGGGGATCTTGTCCACCACCTGCTGAAAAATGTCAACAGGGAAAGTGTCTGGATCGATGTTATGTGCGCCCTTTAGTGATGCCGAGGGCGCACTTGTGGCCCTCCATATCAACTCAGTTGCCCACCACTGATCTAGTCAGTCAGCAGGCTCAGATCCCCCACATAGCTCTTACTGTTTGCATTTATTCTTTTTTTCTCTTACTGAGGTCATACATATTGGTAGTACAGAATCTCCATTCCCGAATACGGGAGTGACCTATCATTAGACCTGCTAATTCTTTATACACAAAGTGAACATGGTGTGATTGATTGCGGGTCAGTCGAACAGGAATCAATGTGCACCACTTTGAACATTAAGTCCCGTTAGATGTGGACCCAGCACACACGGTGTGAGAGCTGCTGACGGTGTCCCTGTCACTGGCTGCTGGAGCGACACCAGCAGCAGCTCTCACCTAAACTATGATCCTGCTGGGTCCACATCTAATGGGATGACACAGAGACACAGCTCACCCTCCCCACTCACAGCACACAGAGTGGGAGCTGATCACAGCTTGTAGGCTGTGTCCTGTGCGAGGAGAAGTCAGCCGCAGCACTTATGCTTTGGATGGATACCCACGGTTTCCATCCAAAGCAATGGACATAGACCCTGATTTACAGTCATGTCTGATATCCCTGTTGGATATGGCTGCATTAGATATGTTCCAGATAGATGGCCATGAGCATGCACGGCGCTCGAATCAGCCATCAATCTAGCCCATATCTATGCGTGTATGGCAGAGGTGCCCAACACGCGGCCCGCGGGCCGCAAGCGGCCCGTTTCCCATTACTTGGCAGCCCCCCACGGTCGGCCACTTGCGGCCCGTACCCTTACTTCCAATCACGTTTGTCCCTCTGCCCGCCGATCCCGTAATGGCGCTTCTTCGCCCGGGATGTTCCTTCAGCATAGGAGAGCTGAGGGAACCTGTCAGCCTCCGGCTGGACTGATTGGCACATGTGTTAACCAATCAGCAGCACGGAAGGCAGTTCTCACCTCTCCTCCTCTTCCTGCTGTGGGTAGAGGAGCTGAAAGAAGGTAAATACTTATGCTCCCATAAAATCCCACAATTACGTGAACAAATTACAAAATTTACATGAACAAAGGTGACATGGCAAAAATTACATGAACAAAGGTGACATGGCA
>CM070038.1:65742825-65763806 GCA_036250615.1 Ptychadena robeensis
AAGTCAGTATAGATCGAAAATGTTATGTGCGGCCCTTTAGTGGTGCTGAGGGCCGCACTTCTGGCCCTCCACATCAACTCAGTTGGGCACCACTGGTGTATGGGCACCTTAAGTAGCATAAGACACAGGCATGTGTCTATGGCCGGCTTTAGAGTTTTCCATTTAATCAACAATTATATGAAGTCAATCATATAAAAACTGATTCCCTTTTTTTTATTCCAAATGTGATCGAAATCAAACATAAAATCAATTAAAGTATTTTACATTTTAGTTGATTGGTCAAGTATGTGACTTGTTTCCTTGGTATTTCAATAAATTTGTATCCAATGGTACTATGGAGCGTGCACACACTATATGTGTTGTGTTTTTAAAACGAGCATGTTTTTTACCGCTCAAGTTTTTTTTACTGCACTTGTTTTTACAACCAATGTTACCTTTCACACTGCATGCATTGCGTTTTTATGCATTTTTTATTTATTTTTCATTCATTTCAAAAACGCAAACACAGATGTAATGTGAAAAACACATGCCTTTTTGTATATATGCAGAATAGCATGCCTTTAAAAAATGTGTATAGAGTGAAAAGGCCCTCAAGTGATCACAGTGTGTGCTGGTAATAAAAATCTTAATATGATCATAGTTTAGGTCGATCGCAAAATTTTTTTACCGTGTTTGTAAACACACCTGCTTCCCTTCAGCCATACAAACCAAAAGTGGACAAAGGACAACCAAATTTTATCTTTTGTTTGGCCAGAAAATGGAACTTAGGCTTTTTCACATTTGCTGATACATCCTGTGTTGAAAAAAAAAACTGTTTACAAATCTTAAAAAAAGAAAGCTGTTTCAAATGTGTGTATGGACACAAATAAATGTGTCACTGTAGTTACTGTAATTTCTTTATCACACTTTTCCAGCAAGGGAGATGTTGCATGAAAGGGAAACTATTTACACATTTACATAAAACATTAGTTTAATTTTTTTATGTGAAAAAAGAAAACATCATTTTTACTTTAAACCAATTTTTCTTTAGTAATACCTGACAGACAACCATCAAATCTTTCTCTTTACTCAGTTATAATGCAGTGATTGTCCAGCTAAATGTTTTCTCACATATCAACTTCTAGATTACCGTCTGTTTCCAAACTGAATGGCAGCGTTGTCACAGAAGGTGAAAGAGAAGACTCTGAGAGATTCCTCCTTCGTTATTATATAAATTTCCCAAAGGAAGATGTCCCATTAAGGTGAGACCTTAGACAAATATAGAGGGGTGAGGAAGGTCTCTTGCACTGACACAATATACGTCTTTTCAGAATCAGTTAAAGGTGTATACAAACAAGTCTGGTATTAGCCTTGTGCTATAATGGTGACTATTGTTCTACAGCAGCTCACATTGCAGTTAAGGTTAAAGGCAGATCTAGATGACTTGTCCTGAGCAGAAGTCAGCTATGTCAGTGAACTTAGTTTCAGTGATAGAAAGACTACATGGAACTTGTTCACTGTGCGTTATTTTGACCTGCTGTTAGTACAACACAATTAATATAGTATAATATTACAGTGGTGTTTAAATACAATATATTTACTCATGGAAAATAATTTTGGTACATCTGCAAAAATTTATAAAATTAATGTGCTTTTATAATACAAAAAACATCTATGAATGTTGTTTTAACTTGCTGAAAGCATACCCAGCTAGAAGAAGCAATTTTTGGTTGCATTAACTCAGTGGTCCCCAAACTGGGGGGTTGTGGAGGGGGGAACTCAGCTAGGGTACGGAGGGAGGGACAGCAAGAAACCAACCATGGGGGAACTACAGACAGTAAGGTAGAGTGCATGTAACGTGTGTGTTTGTTTCTATGTAATTGATTAATGTCTGTGTATGAGTGTAGTGTATGTGTGTCTCCCAAACTTTTCTTGCAGGGCCCCCCTTTTCTATTAAGGAACTATATGGAGCCCCCCTCCCTATTCAAACACAGGTTAAGAATGAGGCCCAGTGCTCGCCCCCCTGGAATATTTTTGTGCTCCCCCCAGGTGGGCCTGCCCCCAGTTTGGGAACTACTGCTTTATGTAAATGATGAATGTTTCTGTATAATTGGTGTGAAATCCAAATAAAGTTGTAGGAGTTTTATTTCAAATAAAGTTTAAAGGCCGTTTCACACTAGTACTACGGTAGTATATGATACGTAAACATGGCTAGTGTGAAATGAAATGGAACCACTGCAATTAAATGGAACAAATTGCACAGCCATATCTCCATTGTGCTGCACAGTGGTTGTCCCCTGAAAACATCTGACTAATAGCACAACATACACACCCTAGTATATATGTGCCAGTAAAGATGATGCAGATTAAACAAATACCTATGCTGTCTATATATGAAGAAACAACAATAATAAGCAGCAAACAGGTAAATTACTAAAAAAGAATAAAGAACTGTAATGCCCAAATACATATCAGAGATTTAAATTTCATTGAAATACATGTCTTCTGTAACAATATCTATGGAAACCTCATTGGCAGCATTTGCAAGTACAAAGGCCACAAGATTTAGGTGGAGACGTGAGGTCCAGAGTGAATGAAAGAATTTTTCACTTGCTTTTAGAGACATACAAAAATGTCAGGGAGGAGGAAGATGTCTATCTCCTACGGAAATCATTTTATTGAGCTTTTTAAATGAAATCCTGTAATGAAGATTCAGATTTAATCTATCAATGATTCATTAGATAGTTATCACTTATAAGCAGCAAATAACTCAAACGTTTGAGTCTCAGCTAAGAGACCAACCTCTCTGCAGTCAATGAATCCTTTGTCCATAGCTTTCCATCTGTGCAATGTGAAAAAGAGACACTGATAGGTCTTGTGCAGCGATTAATGGTTGAGACTTTCCAGTTCATAGCGCCAGTATGCTATTCCAAACTACCTGCATCTCATGTTACAAGTGACTGGGTCATTCTTCCCTGTGAATCATCATGTTTCTGACTTACTCTGTGCGTGATCTCTTACTTTTGTGTCAATTTCATGTTCAGCCTTCCCATGAAGTTTCTGTATACTTTCGTGCATGGTGACAAAGCTTGTTCATGCTGAAATTTACAAAGCAATTTTTACTAGTGTGATAGAATTATATATATTTTTTTTACAATGTATGAAACTGAAGTGGCCAAATTAAGGAAAGTTCAGGAACTCCTCCACCGAAATATAACATTCCACTCCAGGAAAATCCATCTAAGGCAGTGGTTTTCAACCTGTGGGTCGAAACTCCCTTGGGGGTCAAATTACCATTTCACAGGGGTCTCTGAGTTTACTGAAAGCAGCAGCACTGATGCCCACAAGTGGGTGGGATGCTAGGAGGGAGAGTAAATAATTAACTTAGGGCGGATGGGGCATTACTCTGCCTTATATTTTCCCATCTCACTTGTGTAAATGATGTGCAGGGTGGGAAGTTAGAAGGGAGGGAACATTACACTTACCTGATCATGTAGAATTGATGCTGCAGAGTGTCAGTTCCAGTATTTGGAACGCAGAAGTGACACTCCTCACCGGAACTTTCAGATTCCAAATACAGGAAGTGACACTTTGCGACGTCACTTCCAGAGTTGCTGATCTAAAAAGGTTGAGATCCACAGATGTAAGGGTTCTATTAGTGAATAACCCCCAATTTACTATTCAGTCTTGTACAGAGCACTGCACTGCGTGGATTTACATGGATGTGGCTTTAAGCTGTACTCCCTCATTGCCTGCAGTGATTCCAGTTACCCTGTATAATACAGCAGAGGAACCCAAACAACTGTGCAAAGGTAGTCACCATGTCACCAGTGGGAAATAGGTCTCGATCTGACCTGCTGCATATTCTCATTTCCATGCTGACATACAGCATCATCTAACCTTTCCCTCTCTAGCTTTTCAGCTCTTGTCCTGTCCATCCAATTCATTTCAGTTTAATAAGTCATGGAATCTCATCACATCCATTAGTACGCACAGACACACCGTTATAATATCACTGGGTCTAAATAATGCATGCAATGAAAGTTTATTGTATCTATTATCAGTAATTAGTTAATTAAACGTCATCTATAAGGAAACCTGTGTGTTGATAGATGCAGTGGATTGCATTCTTCCAGTCCTTTTTTTCAAGAAATTTTTATTGAGTTTTACAATTTGACAAACAATTTTTTTTTATATTAATAAAGAAGTAAAGGTAGGCACATGTCAAATGCTCAGAAGAACAAATGGATAACAGAAAGATAGAAACACTGTGCCGTGAAAAACAACACTGAGCTGTCACTCATCTATTTAATACTTTTAAGTCACTGATCTAGACCAAGTTTATAGATCAGGGTGTCTGTGAAAGTTATCACAGTAATAGCCACCTTTTATATTTTTTAAACAAATGTGTAGTAGTTGTTCCTTTTGCACTGTGATTATTATGTGGTACCTTATGTGGCTTCTAAATGAATACTTTTCATTTTAATAGGTATCAAGAGTTGGTTACCAAGTATGGTAAGTTAGAGCCACTTGCTGAGATAGACCTCCGACCACAGAACCATGCCAGTGTTGACATTCACTATGAAGAAAAAGTCCAAACCATAAGTGTTCGCCTTGACCAAAGTGTTGCTGAATTCAGGAAACAACTTAAAACTATAGTACAGTTGGCCACAAACAATATGCGACTCTTTTACCTGGACCATGAAGCTCCATTTGGGCCTGAAGAGGTGAAATCCAATACGCGAGCTTTACATTCATATAATGTCCGCGATGGAGACAAATTTTTTGTGGAACCTAAAATCAAATGATATTTAGAAACATGTAAATGTGTATATATATATATGTATCTACAGATTTTTGTATTTTAATTGTCTTTATGTTATTTAATTTTTTAAACTTCATATGTATAAACAGCTATGCACTGGAGCCTCCTCTGTTAGTAGCTGGAAGGCACTCCTAGAGCACTTTGCATTTAAGAGCATTAAACATACGATGTATCTTTATTCCACATTTTATGAAGGATTTCTATATTCTAGGGATACCACTCAAAACTAATTCTGGGCACAGCTACTAGGAAACCTTGCAAACTATTACTAATCTTTCAGATTCTGTTCTTACATTTTACATTTCAACGTTGACGCCTAAATATTGATTGTTATGGATTATTATGAAAAACTCCCCAAGCCAGCATGCTTGAATAGTACAGTCCTAGTTAGTAAAACTATAATGGTGTGGATTTACCATTTACATACAGAGCTGCAGTATCCTATGAGAAGTTTTTTTGTGATTTAAAGTGAAACTAACACATCAGTAGAGATGTTGGCTGCAAAATTTTAAAAAGTCAGCTAATCACAAATGTTGTCATCTTACTGGTGTCTAAAGGGTGGATACCCAATGATTCAATGAACACTCAAGCGCAGCATGTTGATGTCACTTTGAGCTTTGTCAATTGAAGGGAGAATTGATGCACAGCACTTCTGCGGCAATTGAACAGGGTTTACTAACATATTGGTTCCCTGTTGGATCGAGCTTTCTTTGAGCGGAATCGATAGTGCTAGAATCAATTAACAAATCGACCTGTATATGGCCACCTCAACTATAGTAGTTTACTAAGTGTTCACTCTAGTTGGTTCCTAAAAAAAAAGACGAGCCATAAATTTCACAAATACAAAAGCTGATCCCTACAAGGAGTGACATCATTTTAATATGTTAATGCCATTAAGATAAAATTCATTGGGACAGTTTTTTCTTTTTTATGGTTAATATTTTTTTTATTATATTCCTTTTACTATTTATACTTTTGTTTTAAAAATAAACATAAAACATGTTCACGCCAAAGTCTATAGTTGATATCATGTACAGGACAGGTGTCATCCCTATTAGGCTGTGTGTACATTAGGTTTTTTCCCTGGTGTCATGGTGTTACATGTCCCAAGTTAACCCATCCTATTAAATTGAATTGGCAATTGGATATGCACTATGGAGACATGCACATCAAAGCCCATAGGAAACAAGAGACCCAAGCTAGGTATACACGGTTCGATTTTAGATCAAAGTTTACATCGATCGAATTTAAATCGTATACTGCACACATGGTTTGGTATCGAACAATTTTTGCAGATCTATCAAAATATCTATCCGAAAATGTTCAGACATTCTGGAAACTTTTTGCCGATTGTACAACGATGCAACTAAAATCGTAACATGTTTGTCGGTCCGGTCAATTGTATTCGATGAACATGTTTATATATGACTCTTACTGTATTTTGTGATCGAAACTAAAATCGCCGATTTTACAATCAAACCTTTCATGTGGTACTACTTTAGATCAGACACCGATCGTGAGCGAATCCAAAGATCTAAATTCGAATTGGAAATTCATCGTGCTAAAATCGAACCGTGTTTGTCTAGCACTGTACCAGAAAAAAAAGACCTTACTCAGAGCTCAAAACCTACGTATATAAAAAAAATGACTCGCAGCTACCGTTTTGAGTTTTTTTTTTTTTCACCATAAAGCATTTAAAGTTAGCCTGGTGAACATGTAAAATGAGATCTGCTAGAGAAGTGGTTCCCAATCTTTCTTAAGTAAAATATTCTGCACATGACTAGAATTTGTAGATCTATTAAAATGTATTCTGGTGTCAGGCCCGGCCATCGAAGCAAAGCTGGATGGGTTGCACTGGAGGTGGAAATGAACATAGTGAATCTTTACTTTTAAATCAAACTGTTCTTTACCCATGCTGGGCAAAGCACCCTCCCCTAAATCCTCCCTCTACAGCAGCAAATAGTCATCTTAAATATATTTTGATGTATAGTGGAGCATGTGGCTAACTTCCATCTTTTCATGCTTGGCAATTGATGATTTGCTTACAGCTGTATGGAGTAAAAAAATGTGTATATGCTGCTGCAGAAACTGTTACTGTTGTCCTGCATGGGGAGAGTTAGGGGTTGTGAGGACTCCTATGTGCCCTATCAAAAGGTTCATTATTAGTTTTGAGTGGAATCTTTTAGCACAAATCTCCAGAAAGCCAAATATAACTACGAACCTTATTGATTTGTTTTTCAAAAGGTATACATTTAAAATAAGCATTGCACTGATAATCATCTTCTTAGCAGGTCAGTTCTTTTTGACGATCTAATAAATTGCACCTCTGCATTATGTGGCTATGCAGTTTTCTGTTTGTGTTTCTTAAGGGCTGTTACATGCTTTGCACATTCCTTCCATTATCTTCCATATTATTATGTGTTGCTGGTGTTTGATACTAACTCAGGGGTGGGCAAACTTTTTGACTGGTGGGCCACATTGGCCTCTTAGTTTTGATTAAGGGGCCGGACCAAGAGCCTGTAATGGCCAACCTGCCATAGGTGAGCCAATTCCATGCATCACTAATGATGGCGATGTTGTGCAATAGGCGACATGTGGCAGGGACGTTGTTCTCCTTTAAATTGCCTGTACTTGTTTACTCATTGCAATGAGCAGAGATAATTCCTAGAGACTGTTTGAAAACCTTTAGGCATCATGTGCACTTATTGAAAAGATGCTCCCCCCTGCTTGCTTTCTGCAATAAGGTGACAAAGGGCCGGAAAAGAGAGCTAAGTGGACCAGATTCGGCCCCCGGGCCTTAGTTTGCCAACCCCTGTACTAACTTCAGGTTTGGCTACTCTAACTATATGTAGCCTTCATGAAGGTAGAAATGCAAAAATGTGGTACTTGATAGTTCAGTGCATAGGTTTACTTGTTTTGTTGAACACCCACCCAACATCAGTTATGGTCCCTTCATCCTACGCGTTTGTTTCCCGAACATAAGACACAGTATATGTGTATATGTGTAATCTTCCTATGGTTTCTGCCCCCACCCTTTCTGGCAGGTGTCAGTGTCTTGTAGGGCATCTTGGGGGGCAAAAATGAACGTCTTATTTTCAAGAGATGTCTTGTTTTTCCATGAAGAATACGGCACTGGGGTATCAGGGTGTGTGGATCACTTAAAATTACACAGGGGCATCATAGGGGGTATCGAAATGGCACAGGAGGATCAGAAGGGGTTACTAAAATGGTAATCCCCCCCTCTGTGTCATTTTGATAGGGCAGGGGGATCAGAGTTACAGTACTGTATCTTCGGGGGTGCATTACTTTCGGGGAAACAGAACTTATGTTTAGTTTTTAGTACCCTAACACTAGTCCCATTCACTATCCAAAAGATATGAGGTGGAAGTCAACCATTATTTTTATAAATGAAATTTTCTCTTTAAAGTTCAACGTGTATAAATAAGTGACAACCAGGCTGTTGGCTCAGGGAACAGAAGTCCAGCCAAGAGACCTTTGTAAGACAAGAGTAGCACTGCCCAAGTGCTGAAGACTTCTTCCAATTAGGTAAACCCAGGAGTACGTTAACATCATTTCCACACACATTGACAGTTGTCCCTAGGGTAATTCAGGAAAAAAATATATATATACATATACAGTAGACCAGTGGTGGGCAACTGAGTTGATATGGATGGCCACATGTATGGCCCTGGGCATCACGTAAGGGCCGCACACTACTTTTTCAATCTATACTGGCTTGTATACGCATTTAATAATGAAGAATGTCTTCTAGCTCTGCATGCTGACATTTTTCCTTCATTTGAAAAAAAACCAAAAACCACTTTTTTGAAATTATACTCCAAGCATTAGGGAACATATGTACACATGACACAAAATGTGCATTACCAAAGATGCATTTTCTTTGCAGCTCAGTGTAATAACCTGAGATTAGAATATGTAGTTACAGTCATTATCATTGTACTGCTTGCACCAAGTTGGGGCAGCAAGGAAACAACTGACAAAGAACAGCGGTAAGATTTTATTAATGATAAATTATTATAGTCAGGATGAAAACCAGAAGCATTGCATACTTTAATTTTAATTAGCAGTTCACTTTTACATAATTGTGTGTTTAAAACTTTAACACAAAAATCAGCTGAAACAAGAATAAATCTTGGCAATCTGTTGATGGACCAGAACCACTTCTTACCGACCTCCATAAACTGGGTTGCTGTGTTCATATATTTTACAACATGTAGATTCAAAAAATAAATAAATATCAATCTCATCAAATTGTGGGAGTTTTTCCAAGCCCAATACCCCTGAGTATTGGAGTGTGACACCCCTGATCTAGAATATTCCATATCACCCCCCTCCTGGTTATGTAGGACTGATTCATATGCTCATCTGTAGATTTTGCTGAATTTGTGAGTTATTTACAAATGACCCTAAACATTATATCTCCAGCAATTTTGGTGATGATACAGAGACCGGTTAAGGGAACACTACAAAAAAAAATGCTCCAGAATGTGCAGGTTAAGCATTAATTAAATTCAAATTTAAAGGGAAACTTATCGCTTGTGGGTTTTTTTTCTGAATACTTACTTTTTAATCAATTCACAAATTGCTGGAGATGTAGAGAACAGATGGAGAAATATTGTAAAAAGAATTCAGTGGAAAATGTCCAATTTGGCCACTAGATGGCAGTGGCGCTTAAATCCATCTACATGTCAGGAAGAGGGATATAATGAAAACCGAAGATCAGACGCGAGGAGCTGCGAGCACTCAGGGAGGATGTGTTGGCACAAATCGGCAGACAGGCAAGTTGCTCTGCACTAGGTCAGGGGCCGCCAATTAAAGTGAAACAGGCCACGGGTTGGGCACCTAGGCAGTAGACCCTCGCGATATCACCAACTCAAGATACAACAAAAATTTTTGTTTTGACATAGGACCAAAGTTTCTATTTACAACCAGAAGTTGTTTATGTTTTCCAGGCACCCACCTGTGACAGAAAGCAGTAATGACTTCTATACAGCCAGTAGACACGCTATTGCCTGGGGGTTGCACCCAAGGACCTCATAGGTGTCAAGAAACTTGCCTCTGGACTCCAATATATGAGCATACATGGGTGTGTAAGCAAGGACCCCATAGGTGTCTAGGAATTTCCCATGTACAGTGCATCTTGGCCTCATAAAGGAAAGACAGATGGACAAAAAGAAGAGAGATAAGAGGGCAATTACAATTGAGCCGAAGAACGTATTATGTTCCTAGCCTACCAAAAACAACAATACGTTATTTTATATGCTGTATTGTCATTTCCCTTATTTTATATGGGGGGGGGGGGGGAATAGTTGTAAGTCAAGGGTTCAAAGTCAGAAACCAACCCTTCAGAACAAATTAAGTTTGCTTTTGACAATGTATAATCCAATGTATATATAAATTTCCCAAAACAACTATGTAAAATAAACAAATTTTTACTTTACTAAAAAGAGTAGACTAGTACAAAGCTAAGCATTTTAAGTAACTTTACAACAGGATGCCTTGTAGTATCTTAAGCAATGGGAACATTTAACTTCCAAAACGAGGATCTTTGGTTTTTATCGTTTTTATTAACATTAAGTGTAACAATAACATAAAAAAAAGTTCAGGCCAAACAAAAATCATTTTAATTTGCATTTTTTATTTGTATTGATCTATCGTTGCTATTCTTTATATGCAGTGCACATCTCCCTAGGAATACTAGCTTGTGACTAAACCCAAAATCTGTTGTGTATTCCTCTCTAGGATTTGATCCCAAAAACATCTATTCAATAAAAGATTCGAAAACATTTTCACTTTGTTACATTTTCACGAGCACAGCTTCAATAAACCTTTTTTATGTGGTGAATGAGTTCAGTAACATTCCCCCTTGTATTCTTCTGCCTATTTCCTTATCAGTAAAGTCTTTCTCTCATCAGAAATACACTACCGCTCCACCTGAGAAAGTTATTTCACGTCAAAGTAGCTGACCTTTTCATCAGCTACTGAGAGATGGGAAGTACAGTATCTTATAAACCAAATAAAAAAAAAAACAAATTACCCTTCTCAACCTATATTCACCTTTCTTCCTTCAGGCAGAGAATCTTTATCACATTTTAATTAAACTTTCATTGTGTTACCTCCATATTGTTTCCCCTGTGGATTTCTTTCTTCGTTCCATTCTTCTGCATTGGCTGTAAAAATTTTTTACCTGTCACTGCTTTGCTCATGCAGTCTACCCCTTAAACAGAGTTTGACATATTCTATTTCTTTCCTGTTAAGTTAATATGCAAAGGGAACAATGTAAATTGTGAAGCTTTCTTCCCAAAGGCATTGCTTTTACTCAGATTTCACTCAGAGGGCTCACATAAAAAGAACTATTTAACTCATAGAGACTTGCAGAGAACAATAAGCAAAGAGAAATACAACAAATTGACTTAAACAACAGTACAGAAAGCCACATCCTTTTCCAAAAAAAGCATCCTTATGTTAGGAGTATGGAGGAGTGGTCATGAAACCTCATCCAAATAAGAAACACAAATTTGCAGTTACATATCTGCTCATTTTTATATAATGTTTCTTCATTTGTAAAATGCTTAAGGCAAAATTTACCAAATTTTATTTTACAGTTGTCAACTTGCAAGGTATAGAGCAGGGGTGGGCACACTTTTTGAGTGGGCCACTGTGATACGAATCTGATAAGATTGTGTGAGTGAATACATATATTAACTATCTTGCTAATGTACATAGTATAGATAGTAATGGCTGTAGCTTCAATGATGATCCCGCATGAGACACCAAGAATAACCTAATGTTTCAGTCAGAATAACATGTTCATAACAAAATATGTGTTTGTCCTTGTTATTCACGTTTAGATAATAACAAAGACCATTTCCTGGGAAAGAGGAACGGCACATGCGTCAAATACCTCAGGTATCTAACTTTGCAGAGTGACAAACACAACTTAACTACGACTAGTTAAATACAAGCACAGTTTGGACAATTGCCTGCCAATCACGGAGGGACACGCAGACTTAGCATTATGGGAAAGCGCAGTCTCGCTAAGAACTGTTGGGAGGAATGTTCCCCCATTTACTACTATAAAAGATGGGAAAATACCTTAGGAGTTGGGGACTTTCCACTGTGTGATTCTGAGACGTTGTTTTGCGCTGCCTCCCTCTGGCTGAGTTCCCCACTAGTCATGGAGTGATGATGCAATATCCGGTAATGTATTGATTCTTTATCTCTATGATTCATATGCAACTGATTTTAAGCAATAAATCAAACAGTTGTATGCTATGTCGTAGTCCGATCCTGATTTGTATGTCAGTGAGCACTGAGGGAGTGGTTAAATCTATCTTTCTTTGACTAGCAATACAGCCACAATGGGTTTTTAAATTTGACAGGGGACTAGGTGGCTCTTTCATGTTCTTTTCTGGCCCAAGTCCTCCCAGCCAGGGTGTGAAATGTAAATTGATTTTATTGATACATTTCCATCCCACTAAAAGTAATCATATGGCCAGGGGGTTAAATAAAGAACTCTTTTTAAAAAAAATAATGTATAAAAAAAGGGGCTTTTTTATGTTCTCCTTCTGGAGCCCGTTTGATTGAATAGGCAAAACGACATCCTCTAGACAATATCTCCACTATTGCAGGGAACAAGCAGAGGAAAGACAGTGGGTTTTAGCACCAGGTTGGGAAAGAGCGGGATTAAAAGACTGGATCGGTCTTATATGGCCCCTGGAGCTACTACAGGCATACTAGAGGAAATTTATGGTGAGAGACTGTACATACTACAGGTACACATATAGTGGGCAACCTGGGTACAAAAATTAAAAACCAAGTGTCACTTTTTTTAAAAAGCACTGTGTTGAAAAGAGGTAGAGGTCACTACTGATCCAAGTCCCATGTAGCACGGCCTTTGATTACTACTAAATACCTCCTGTCTCCTACCAACCGTGTAGTATGTACACTAAGGATTGGGGAGATCAGGGCAAACCTGATCCCCTAGTGGGGTGGCTAAGCCCCAGGGACTTTGTATTCACATTGGAGGCCTATTTAGATACAAAAAGGTGATGATTTTATGTATCCTTCTGTTTATATTTATTTATCACCTGCATAGCATCCACAGGTTCCATGCAAAATCTACATACATAAAAATATGCATAACAATAACATAACTATTATAAGTATGACTACACACACACACACACACACACACAAACACAGTCTCCAAACCCCAGCTCACCAGAACCATCCAGGATGTTAAGTGCACCAAGCAGGGCTACGAGCGGCCACAACCACACCAAGGGGTCCAACCTTGTCCCCCCCCCCCTTTCCCAGGAATCACCAGGGTGTCAACTTCCAAGCTGCACCTTTTTTTTTCCTGGTCAGAGGGGGCCATTTTTACAAATAGGGAGGTGGCTTATATAGGTGCCAGGCTGTGCTAAATAAACAGCACTTAAAAATATAAAACAGAAGCAACAGAAGCAAATAGAGTGTGGAGGGCATGAGGGATCGGTAACATATAAAGGGCACTTTGAATATATGTCTCGCCCTCATTCACCATCAGCACTGACCCACCTGGATTCCCTGCACTCCCACCCTCAAGGGTAGCTGGTCTGGGGGCCTTATCAGCTCCACGATGCTATAGTGGGACTGATGGGTATTGTGGGGACAGAGATAAGGATCCAGTAACCCGACTCCCACATCCCTCACATGTCTGCCAAACCCCACAAAGCAGGGCCTTGGGCACAGGGGTGGGACACATGTCTCCCCAATTCATGCGGGCCAGCCAAGACACCAAGATGCCTCCCATTCACCAGCAACCAATCACCTGCCCTTACACATTAACACAGCCCCTACCGTAGTATGTACAGGATAATTATCCCACATGTCTCCCCAGTGGCATGAATCTTCCTTGGGTAGTACATCCAACTGCCCTCTAACTCCATTAAAAGGCCTCTCTACTGGCCAATTAGACAGGGGGAAACCTATCTGCATGCACTGATATCCCCTCTCCCATGGTGCTGACCAAGTGTGTGTCCAAGTACATAAGGTCCCATGTCATATTATTGACAGGTACATTACCTGCACCAATAGTGTCATATCAGCACATGTGAAGTGGGGCATGATTTATATGTATATATAGACTGTGCAAAGCATAATCCCCTATTAAAACTCCCCCCCATATAACCCCACCACAAAGTATACCACTGCAATCAACCCCCCCCCCCCCCCCCCCCAAAAGCACAAAATACACCACCACAATAAACCTCCCTTTACTTCAGCCCCCCCCCCTAATATTTAAATGTGTTCCCTACATGTTGTGAGAGTGTACTAGGTGACCCACCACCTATCCCCCAACCTCCCACCCATGTGTAGAGTGTGTAATATCTGTCAATGTTTACACTGACAGCATCAACCCTATTGATGTGAGACAAACCAGTAGATGGTCCTGTTACTTGGGTCGGTGAACAGACCTTGAAAACTAAGTGCCATTAGACAGCAGACCAGGATGGACCTTATCAATATGAGAATATGTGGAACGTTAAATACCTTGTGTGTTACCCCCTTTAGCATGGTGGCATTACACTTTATGACAATATCGGACTTGACAGACAAAAGACAAAGATGGACTGAAATAGAAGTAGCCGGAGACAATATAAGAGGTGGGTGACAAACAAGGAAAGACGTATTTGTATATTTGTGCCATTTAGGAATTGATATATAAACACAGGTAAAGGTCTCATGTGGTTATATCCACATACAGCTCACCATCCACACGGGTGAAATTATAAAGAAGGTGATGGTATATACTAACCATGACAAGTTATAATCTATATATGACTGCCCTTACCCCCACGGTAATGTTCCTCCTGGTAAAGCCACACACCGGGTGCCGGACATATTGGTGTGGCTCTGTTGGCCGTGGAGCGGATGCTTGGAGGACATCGACCTGACGCCCGCCTACCCACCCACAATAAGGACTAAAGCAGCAGACTGGTAAGCCGAATGTTTATTAATTAAACATATATTCCTGTGGAGGAAAAACTGGAGATTGACAACATTGACCTAAAAATGTAGATGCAATACTGGGCAGAACAATGCATAGTCGTGTGTCTCTTGAGAGGTAACATCAATTGTAATAGACAGATAAGACTACAATAATACAGCAAGGAAGAAATATGTGTGTTTATATATATATTTTTAAATGACTACGAGCCACGATAAAGTTGAAGGTTGTAAGAGAAAATAAGCGAAGGAAATATCCATGCGTTAATGAAATGTCACAAGTTACTGAAAATAACATCCAAAGATCCCTGATGAAGTCCCAAAGTTAAAGGGACGAAACGCATTGGAGGATATTTATAAAAACAGGACTACTGAGTCATCGAGATGTGTAATGAATTTTTATTGTACACTGTATATTATGGAGAACCAAAACGCTATTTTTGTATGAAATCCATGCGCACATATTTTAAATGTTGGATAGAGATATCTGGAGACAGTAATGCTCATATATTTATTGTATCGTGTTAATTGCATGAATAAAGCACAATTGACATCAATCTCCTGACCGGAACCTTTTCAATATATTTCACATTAAAAGTCCGTTGGGGCCGGCCACCCCTGAGGGTTAGTTCCCCCCTCCCCCCCTCAAAATTTACATGTAGGTGCACTTCATAACCCACCACCTCTACCTCCTACCCACCCTGTAATACATCAAGATGGGGAGGGTGACGCTGGGTGGATCATGTCCCTGACCCCTGGGTCCTGCCCCCGGTAAGTGTTATGGGTGCCAAGATGTAGAAAAACCAGGTGGGAGGGACCCTCAAACTGGAAAACATGGGGGGGGGGCAGTCTGTCCCCAAAAATCCCCAGTGTCCAGGGTGTTGGTCATGGAAAGTCAGCAACCCTTGCTGGTGTGTCCACTCGTACCCACCCGACTTGTTTAAAAGTGAGTGCAATTTGGATGGAGGATATCCACCCAGCCCCCATACATGTAGGGTACCTCAATGTCATGCCCTATCAGCCTACCAGAAACTGAGATCTATAGCTTTACCTTATGAGCCCACATGGTTCTGTAACCCTTAATTTGTCCCACATAAAATTTTCAACACAAAGATTTTCCACTTGACAATTACCTGCAGAACCGAAGGGGTTGTCTATCTGGTGGTGTTGCGTCATCATGGTCTCACCATTTAGTTAACAAATTGTATGGCCCTCGTTGACAAACTGACATTCATCACATGTATCGCACCTTTAGAGCCCGGGCTCCCCCGGGACCATCTCACCCCTATAGTGGTGGCTTCTACTCACTAATGGAATTCCTTGGGGTATCTACCCACAATTTCACCTAGTACGGAATGATCTGTCAAGAGGTGCCAGTGTTTAGTCAGCACCCTTCGGACCTTGTCTTAACGATCAGTGTATGTCATGCTAAGACAGGTCGGTTGTTGGTCACGACTGTCTCCGCCCCTGATAAAAATCAGGGGTCTAGGGTGGAAGCTAGTAGCATGAGGTACGGTTTTTCCCGCCATTTTCTTTCTGAATAATGTCGTGACCTCTCCCCCCCTGCCCAATGAACACCAGCAAGTCCAAAAAAGTGGTGTGCTGTTCGGAAAAAACCAACGTGAGTTTCAGGTTATAAAATTGTTTCTATGGATGGACACGGAACAATCCTTGTTAGCCTTCTTCACAGCTCTCCAGAATAAAAAATTGTCATCTATGAATCTACACCACAAACCAATTTTGTTCAACCAGGGCATCCAATCGCTATGTGAAAAGATCTCATATTCTCACTCTCCCAGGTTGGTGTATAAGGGTGCACAGGCAGTCCCCATAGCCACTCCCTGTACCTGGAGGTGGTCGGAGAACCAGCAAACGCAAGATAAATTCCTTAAAGTTCTGGTCACCCATCCCCTTGTCATGAACAATCTTTCTGATCACTCTTATTCCCATATCATGAGAAATTGAAGGGTATAAAGCCTCAAGGTCCAGAGGACCAGACACTTTAGGACCCAAAGTCTTTTAGGGGGGTATAGATGTACATATATTTGCTGATGTGGTATTCTTTTAATTATGTGTTCATAAAACTACGTAATTGTATCACCTTATGCATCTGTATTCACATTGGAGACCTATTTAGAGTCCCTGGGGCTTAGCCACTACACTAGGGGATCAGGTTTGCCCTGATCTCCCCAATCCTTAATGTACATACTACAGGGTTGGTAGGAGACAGGAGGTAATCAGTAGTAAGCAAAGGCCATGTTACATGGGACTTGAAAATAGGTAGAGGTCACTACTGATATAACAGTGTAAGGTGGACCTAAATTTAAAAATAAGCTTAAAATAGGAACTACCGTATGTTTTGGACTATAAGATGCACTGAGTTTTTAGAGAGAAAACCAGACAAAAAATATTTAGTACGCTTTCACATCAATTGGGTTAATGCCATGGATTTGATTAATCAAATTCAGCCAGTAGATGTCACTAGCAGCAGTACACACACAGCACAACCTCATCTTCCTCACTGACTGGGAGGAGGGGGGCCAACAGCTGCTCTCCTCTCAGGCTGGCTGTTGCAGTGATTGCAGTTTCCCCAGACAGAGAGGGAAAGGTGGCAGTTCTCTCTCTTTATTGCTTATGCCAGCTGGGCTCTATTGCCATAAGGAATTAGACAGGAAGCCAAGGTGCAACCACCCAGAGTGGCAACACATTCAGACCATAAGACGCGGGCACCCCCCCCCCATTTTGGGGGTGAAAAAGTGCATCTTATAGTCCGAAAAATATGGTATACGCTAACCCACTTCCACTAAAATGTCACTGATCATGAAGCAGACAATTGGATCCATTGCTGCATTAAGAAAACACTGGGAGTCTCCATCAATGGGAAGCTGTGCGTCTAATGAATATCTAATTTTCCTATTTAAGTGAATAAGTTGTGTTACCATCAATGTGGGCTAGGGGCAATTCGAAGAAAAAAAAAAAATATCAGATTGACAGGAGTAAACTTGTCATATTTGCTTAAAGAATGCATTGAATAGTCAATTTGCAAAGAATTTCGAATTGCAAGAAAAAAAAGAAAATGTAAAATGGTTTGCTTCCAAATTACTGCATTCAGCAGAGATGCATTAGGTAAACCCAGAAAAGTAAATAACAATATAAAATTTACATGTAGTAGTCACATGGCATCCTTCTAGTAGACTGGCATACACTGGGTTTCCATTGGGTTAGATAATTTAAGAAAATGTGAAAGGGATTCTTAACTTTATTTAAAATTACTGAATGTATGTCAGTCACCTCTGCTTTTTGTCGGTTTTCTATTCTTTGCATCAAGAACTAGTAGTAGAAGAAAAAGTAGGCAAAAACATGGCTTGCGCAGTAACTCTTATTTACTTTGTGCAGGACATGCTTGCCACAGTTAGCTGCGCCTGAGCAGCACACTCATTCTGTGTCAATGATTTGGAAAGTAATAAAGGCAAAGGATCAGAACTCCAACTTGAAAGGTCTAACACATATACAGTACACCATTGCTGGCCTTAGATGTTTTATGTTATTTTAAATTACTTCTAAAGGATAATGGATATATAAAAAAAAGGAAGAATAAGAAATACAAAATTAGCTGATGGCAGAAGCATGCAAAAATCTAATTCCCAAAATTGCACTTTCCACTTACAAATTGCTTGTGCTGGACAATGTGAAACCAAATGCTCAATACATTTCTAATGAGAATGGCCTAAAGAAAATAAGTATGTACATCTAGGAGCAGTGGTTCTCAACCTGTGGGTCAGGACCCCCTTTGGATCGAACGACCATTTCACAGGGATCGCCAAGTTCACTGAAAGCATCAGTGCTGCTTGTAAGGCTATGTCTACCGATCTGTCGCCGAGAAGGTCAATGGAGTTCAGTACATCAACCTCCGGGTTGGCAGAACACCATGGAGACAGCTGGTGCTGTAGATGTGGATCAAGTCCATCCGGATAGCACCGTGGGACATAGCCTTAGAGTGGGAAATTCCCTTCTTACTTCCCACCCAGCACATCAGGGTGGGCAAATATGAGAGAGAACATTACACTTACCGGATGGTGCTGGAAGTGACGTTGAAAAGTAACTCCACACCAGGACTTGCGCTTTTCAAATACAGCAAGTGACACTTTGCGACGTCACTTCCGGAGTCATAGATCTCAAAAGGTTGAGAATCGCTGATCAAGAGTCATAATGAGCATACTGCACTGGCAGGTATGGCTGCACAAGTTGCCGGATGAGGAGAAACCCAGTTGAAGAGAAAAGAAATACAGGATTAGAACAAGACAGAAAGCACATTCAGTTTTCAGTGTACAAGGATTTGGATACCTGCTCAACTCCCAAATCACATTTTGGATCAGCACCTTACATTAGCTGCACAACTGAAGACAAAGGCATTGACTCCTTATGTTCATAGACATACTTAATACATTTCTACTGAGATAAGCCTAAACACAAAAAAAAAAAAAAAAAATACACATATAGGATAAACAGGCAAACCATGCACAGAGTACAAACCAACATTGCCTTACAGATCAACAGCAGCCAGGTGAGAGGACATATCTGTTAAGCTGAGGAAAAGAACATTAGGATGATTTCAAAACAAGTATACAAATTAAAATCACCATTTAATGCAACAGTAACGTGCGTTACTGATGTGGAACTCATCGGAGAATACATTGGAGACTTGAATAGACAAAACAAAAATTGGTGCATACAAGGTGACAAACATATTCACACATAGGATACACTAATAGATGGCTCCCAAGTTGACAAGAGAATTAAAAACAGGCAATACAGAAACAAGTGATATTTGGTTAGGAAAGCCAATGAACTGTACTTCTGACTGAACTTACCATAGGCCCTGTGATCTGACCTGGCAAATTGAGCATGTCATTCATTTCTATTGACGTTACCCTAAACAATCAAAACATATTTGGGTTTCTAAAAGGGAGATATTGTCACACAGATCAATGGCAACCACAATAGGAAATTCATGGTAAAAAGATGGGAAAGCCAGGAGTACAATTTTGAAGGACATGCAAGCAATGTACTCTGTAGTGTTGACATTTTGTGTTAACCGACAAGGAACACACAGTGATACTTATTACATTTCTACTGAGATACATATTAGAGAACATATTTGTAATAATGTTACATGCATACCACAAAGGCTACACAGATGTCAGTCAGATGAGAGGACATATCTGTTGAAAAGAGAAAACACAGATAAGTGACAGAAGCACATTACATCAGCAGTGCACTTCATTTGGTACTTACCATAGACATGAGAACAAAGGCATTGCGCAAGTAATGAGCCCTGGCCTTCCATTCCATTGTTCCCAGTTCCAATTACATTGACAAACCCCTGAACATATAATCCATTCAAATAGTGATTAGCCTAAACCAAACCGATAACATATTGGTGTATATACAGGTTCTCACATAGCACTGAAGCAGATGTAGCTGTACAAACTGCCAGATAACACAATGTACCTGTTGGAAAAGGTGAGATTAGAAGAAGGCAGAACAATTGGGGGTGTACATACAGACTGTCACGCACCACCCTAGTGGCCGGACCGTGCAGAGGCCTCCCAATCGATTTCAACGCACAGAGAGTCCAACTAGGTCGGTACAATCAGTGCGCCGGAATCAGGCCGCAGTCAGACCATAAAGGGGGAGCGTGCAAATTACAGGACCAGAAATAACACAATATTTTGGTATTACTGCCACCATCCCATTTAATTCAGGAAAAGGGAAACCCGTTCTGATTAGCACTATAAACGTCTAGGTAGCGACTCTTCAGAAAGCTAGGGAAGCATTCTGCGGTATTCAAAGCAGGTATAAGGCTGAGAGAAATGACTTAGGAGTCATTTATTTTATGCAATACCAATTATTAAAATATACAATAATTATTAAAATCAACAATTAAAGAGAGTGTATTCCAGGGTAAAATAAAAAGGGAAAAACAGAAGAAATTATACTTAAGGTTGCTGAAGGAGAGTGTCCGTTCGTAGGGGAAAGTCCAAGAATTATAAGTCCAAAATGAAATGGTCACCAGCACTGTGGTTCTCTGCTGGTGCTCTTCAGATGATGGTAAAATGGAGAACTCCTTAGAGCATGCTCTCTTTGTGTTTTAAGGATGAAAATC
>CM070038.1:65763906-65785563 GCA_036250615.1 Ptychadena robeensis
AATACAAATATGATGTATTAACACATGAAGGCTGGATGACCTCACGGTTCATCCGTGACACAGACCACTTGTAGATTGCTGGTGTAAATGGATAAGGAAGACAGGCAAGTTTACTACATTTCATTAGACTGACCATTACTATAATCTTCCAATATATGATGTGATTGATTAACAGACTTACCATACTCCAGCTACGAGGCAGATATGGGAACAGAGCAAGGAGCAGAGACATACCTGTTGGAAATGTACAGAAATACAGATAAGGGGAGGACAGAAAAGCTTATAAATAAGCAGTGAAGTTGATCTGCTTACCTGGATCATTTCCAAGATACACACAACTAGTGGCATTGCTTCAGTGCTAGGCCCTGGTTTATGATTGAGCAACTCATGTCCTAATTAGGAAAATAGCTGAGCCAGGCCATGGCGCAGTTTACAAAAACATATTGTAATTTGCAAACGGTCTACCTACCAATAGTAGCAAGCAATCTGGTCACCTGCTCCATTATTATTACAGTCATTATTGGGGTTATATAAAAAAAACTTCCAATATTGGGACATCATATGGGGATCACAGACATACCACACAGCGGCAGTTTCAACCACACAGATAAATGGCAGACAAGGAGGTCAAAACTGTTGGAAAGAGAAGAAACTCAGATTAGGTAATGGAAGATACAAAATCATATAGCAGTGCAGTTCCACTTGATTTATTCTCACTAGTAAATTACTTGTGTTTAGCAATGTGGAACAAAGGGGTGGTGAATACATTTATACTGAGATTAAACTAAACAAAGTAGACCACAGTCATACATGTAGAGTCAGATGAGAAGACAAAGCTAGAGGGGTATATAAGAACAGACCATTTGTACATTGCTTGCAAAGCCCAGAAATGCTTTATACATTTCTACCAAGATCAGCCTAAACAAAACAGGTCACATTTTGGTACATAGAAGGCAACAGGCATACCACACACATGGGGTACAGGGGCAGAGATGGTAGCACAGATATGGCAGTCAGATGAGAGGACATACCTGCTGAATAGAGGAGAAATACAGATGAGGCGATAACAGAAGCACATTCCATCAGCAGTACAGTACATTGAGTACTTACTTACCATAGACATGAGAACAAGTAACAAGTTTCTGCAAGTCCCAACATGGCCAAACCCCTAAACCTGACCATAGGAGAGATCACACAGACAAATTATACAATGCTAGTGCTATGTAATATGGAACACAAATGGTGAACACATGACAACAGTGATTGTTAGAATATGCCTTGAGGCCATAGCAGAGAACAAGCAAACCACACAGGTAGATATAACAGGCATATTCAATCATCTATCCATTTCTGTAGTTATAAGAAAAGAAACAAAGATTAGAAAATAGCATTACAATGGGGACACATAACAGACCACTTGTATATTGTCCTGTGTTTTATGTCTGTGACCACATGCAATCTCTGTAGAAATGTATTTATTACCTGTTCCTGTTAGTAAAAACTTCAATTTCAGCTTAGGGAAACATAGGTCCTTTATTAAGCAGACCATTTCAGCATTTCTGGCATAAGCTTTAATGTATTTAGTACAAAACTACAGAAAAGCCAAAATGACAATGCTATACAATATAGCCGCAACTTCTCAAAAGGTCATTTTTCATGATTCTGTCCACAGTGCAAGAGGAACCCATCATGAAGATTTCAAAATGGTTTATGGCGTCCATGCTGTACATCAGGGCCTCATTTCCACATCCGCAGAACCTGTGTAGAAAAAAATAAAACAAATGTCAACATATTCTAGTAAACTTTGCACGAATTGGAGGACTGACATTCATAATTATATAAACATTAGGCCACAGGTTTGCTATAGGATTCATATTTTCTGAACTGTATTTTAGTTCTTCCAGTACATTGTCACATCAAAACCTGGATGATATGTTTTTAATAAAGTATAATGCATGTTCTGTAACTTGTGCCGTAACGGAAATGTCTGGAGATTGATGGATCAGGACAGTTTAAAACTATGGTTCCATTATGGGTGGTAGTAACTACCACCCATAATGGAACCATAGTTTTAAACTGTCCTGATCCATCAATCTCCAGACATTTCTTTTCATTAGGTGTTTCAATGGTATTTCCAGAGTCATCTTTCAATCTTGGAGCATAAAGGAAAAAAAAAAAAAATGAAAGTTTGCAAAACAATTGATCAGCTTCTGAAGGAATAGAAGAACCTCTTCCGCTCCTGGTCAGGCCTATACAGTACTGGGAGACTGCATTTGTCATCTACAAAAAAAGAAAGATATGCCTGGCATACACATGCCGATAAGCGGCCGATTTTTCACCTGACCGACGGGCGTGCGCGCTTGAGCGGTCGGTCAGTGGAAAAATCGGCCGCTTATCGGCATGTGCCCACATGGGGCGACAGATCCCTGTCGCCCCACAGCTCGGCCTGCCAGAGAACGGACATGTCCGATAATTTCTGGCCGATTGAAGCCGATGGCATTAGCTTCAATGAAGACCGGCGTCTTCATTGAAGCTAATGGCCGGCACACAAAGGGTGCCGGCCGACTGAAGGGGCCCCATAATGCACCAGGGTGCAAACGTGATGACGTCATCATGTTTGGATTCCGGTGCATATCGGAGCTGGTCTGTCTGCACCCGTCGGGGTGTGTATGGCAGGCATTAGTTTATCACATGTACAGGATATATTTCTTATGATACTTCACCTACACTTCATGACACAATAGCATCAGATCAGGCATTTAACTGACCACACAAGAGTGAAAATCTAGGATATTAATAACAATGGAAGTTGTGTGATCAGAATGAAGGGGAGAGATTTTCCCAGAAAGCACAGAATTTGCAGCAGTACAGGATGGGACAGCAGGTAGGTGAATAAACAGTCAGAAAGAACAGAGCAGAGAAGATAGGGGTGTACAGTGTAAGGAAGGCAGAGGGAGCAGCAAGATTGTGATGCATTATACCAAATTGTTCTCTAGTACTTCAGTATGAATTCAGAATATCCAGACAGTTCAGGTGCAGCAAAAGTTGATGGGAGATTTGGAAATCACTATTTCATCTGTGTCATTCTCATGCTATGGCATTTTTGTTTTATTAGTTGGTGAAGATACTGAGAATAGGCTAAACAACTAAATTAACTATTGATACATAAAGATGAACAGGCAAACCATGCAGAGAGTACAAACCGATATTGCCAGCCAGATGAGAGGACATATCTGTAAATCTGAGGGAAAGAACATTAGGATATTTACAAAACAAGTATGAAATTAAAAACTTCAATAAAACAGTAACTTGCTTCACTGATGTGAAACACAGATGCGTAATACATTTGAGACTTGCCTGAAAAAAAAACCAAATCACATATTTGTACATACAAGGTGAAAAGCATACCCACATATAGAATACACCAACACAATCAATGGTTTCAAAGTTGACAAGAGAGAACAATTAAAAACATAGGCAATGCAGATGTACAAGTTCAGTCAGAAGTACAGTTTGCTTTCCCAATAACCAAACATCACTTACCATCAGCCCTGTGATCTGACCTGGAAAATGGAGCACATCATAATTTCTTATAAAAACATATTTGGGTTTCTAGGGCATACAAGGCAGATATTGTCACACAGATCAATGGCAACCACAAGAGGAAATACATGGTAAAAAGATGGAGAAGCCAGGAGTTAAATTTTTAAGAACATACAAAATGTCAACAATGCAGAGTACATCACTTGCAGTAACTAACAAGGAACACACAGTGATGCTCATTACATTTCTGCTGAGATACTTAGTAGAAAACATATTTGTAACAATGTTACATGCATACCACACAGGCTACACAGATGTCAGTTAGATGAGCGGACATTTCTGTTGAAAAGTGAAATACAGATGAGGTGATAACAGAAGCAGATTCCATCAGCAGTGCAGTACAATTGGTACTTACCATAGACATGAGAACAAGGGCATTACGCAAATAATGATGAGCCCTGGCCTTCTATTCCATTGTTCCAATTTCCAATTACATTGACAAACCCCTGAACATAACTGCGAGAGATTATACAAAATCGATAACATATTGGTGTATATATAGGTTATCTCACATACCGCAGAAGTACCTGCACAAACTGCCAGATAACACAATATACCTGTTGGAATAGGTGAGATTAGAAGGCAGAACAATTGGGGGTGTACATACAGACCGCTTGTAGATTGCTTGTGTGCATGGATGAGGAAGACAGGAAAGTTTACTACATTTCATCAGACTGGCCATAACAATCACATTATATATTGGAAGATATAGGGCCTAGGTGCCTAACCAGCAGTGAAGTTGATCTGGTTACCTGGATGATACCCAAGATACACACAACTAAGGGCATTGCTTCAGTGCTAGGCCCTGGTGTATGATTGTGTAACACGTGTCCTAATTACAAAAGCTGAGCCAGGCCATGGTGAAGTTTACAAAAGCAGAACGTTTGCCTTACTTAAAAAACACAAACATCTGTTATGATCAAGCTAATATTGGTATCTATTAAAAAGTAATTGACAAAGAGAAAGCACAATATAAGCGTCTACCTTTATGGTAGCACAGGTGAGAGGACATACCTGTTTAAAAAAGAAGAATCTAAATTTAAGCGACGGTAGAAGTAATTAATTCCATCTTAAATTGATCTGGTAGCCTGCTTTATTATTATCTAGTCAAATAAAGAATCAGCACTTTAAATGGCAAAATTAGTAGAAAGCCCTGACTAGTATAGTGTGATTCGAGTCCAGAGTACATGCATACTAGCAGCTTGTCATTGATGGGGTTACATAAAAACTTCCAATATTGGGACATGGATTTCACAGACATCTGTGCAGCTTTATCTTCTGGTGTTTGGTAGAAGTAGCAGACAAGAGGTCAGAGCTGTTGAAAAAAAGAGAAACTAAGATTAGGTGAAGGAACATACGAATTCATATACAGTGCCACTTACCTGGATGATATCCAGAGATCCCATAAATAACAGGCCGATGAGAAGAAAAACCGAGGGAGGTACATAACAGACTCGTACATTATGTACAATCACCAATATGGAACACAGGAATGCTTAATACAATTCTACAGAGATTGGCCTAAACAAAACAGATCACATTTTGGTACATAGAGGCAACAGGCATACTACACATGGGGTACATGGGCAGAGATGGTCGCACAGATATGGCAGTCAGATGAGAGGACATACCTGCTAAATAGAGAAATAGACATGAGAACAAAAGCATTGCAGAAGTAGTGAGTTGCTGGAAGTCCCAACTACATGGACAAACCACTAAACCAGACCATAGGAGAGATCACACACAGCACCAGCATTGTATAATTGGTCTAAGTCATATGGAACACAAATGGTGAATACATTACAGCAATGATTGGCCTCAACAAAACAGATGACATATTACCACATAGCAGAGAACAAGCGGACCACACACAGGTAGATATGACTACATAAATGGATAGAGGATTGCTTATGCCGGTTATAAGGAAAGAAACACAGATCAGAAAATAGCAGAACAATGGGGGCACATTACAGACCACTTGTAGATTGCATGTGGTCACAGACATGAAACACAGGAACAAGTAATACAATTCTACAGAGATTGTATCAGTTATCAGATCATATATAATTACATTTCAGGGTAATATGCTCACCATACACAGGGTACAAGGCTTCAATGAGATGAGGAGACATGTTGAAGACATAAAAAATTATGATTAGAGGAAAGCATGCAAAGTCAATTACTTTCAATCAAGTCACCATAATCTTCAGGCCAGACAGGGAGCCCTGGATTCCCCCTTATATACCATACATAGTTCTCCAGTATGGGGTTTCTCACAGAGGCTCCAGGGGCAGGAAGTGCTCATCTGTATATCAACTCTATGGTACCAAGAATTCCTAGTATATGAGTGCAAAGTAACAGTGACCTCTAGTGGACAGTTCCCACATTGCTTGGGATTCTTATAGCAGGATTTAGAAACATGTGAAACACTTTACTGTTTATTTTATCCTTGTGGTTTATTCATGGATTGTCTTGTGTTTACGTTCACACATATATGCAAAGAGCCACCTAAAAGGCTTAATATATACTTCACAGCTTTTTTCTTTCTATTTTAATATTTTCTAATGAAACATTTCTATCTTAGCACAGCACCACTAACAATTACATCTCTGGGATGGTGGATTTAATAATCCAGTAGAGTTCTCCATAATGAACCGATGACAACAGGTTGGCGTTTCAACCTTAAGATAGACGTCTTGATTTATCTGCGATCGATTCCCGATTTGATAATTCCTGGCCATGAGAAATTGGCGATTGATTGTTTTAATCAAAGAGCACACAACCTTGGGAAACCGATTTGGAGTTCATTTTGTTCGACAGAGAGGTTGATTCCTCAAAATCGATCGATCAGAATGGTTGCATTATAGGGAGCTATGGGTCAATAGCACAGGAAGTGATCGATGGTCTCCACCAATGTACTTTCTGATAAAACTCACTAAAGTCGAAATTCCGATTTTCGAATTTTTTACTTGACTTTGAACTTAGTTTGTGAAAAAACTGTTTGTGTTAGAGACTTACAGCAAGTTTAGTGATGATACCATGTTCAGGGGCTTTGCAATTAAGTCGAAACCGGCGAAATGGTTGAATTTTTGAAAAAAAATTCGACCATCTCTATCCATAACGCCACCTCCGATTTTTAGGGCTGGTCTAGTGTAGACCCAGCCTAACTCTTATATCCTATTTATTTGACTGTAAATTGTCTCTTTGATTTCTGTAAATATTTGTATGTACCATTTTACATTTTATTTAAACAATATTGTATTCGTCACCATGCTGCACCTTATTGCAGGTCGATGGAACGGGAATCGATGAGCACCAATTTGCACATCGATTCTGGTTCAATGGGGACCGTGGTGCAGTGTACACCTGTTGTTGTGAGCCAAAAATACCTCATAACATAGGCTGTAAGCTGGTGACAGGCGGCTGAGAGAGACACACACAAAGTTGCTGGGCTCCACCCAAACACAGCTTCTAGTGTCAAAGTATAACAGGGGAGCTCTGCACCCCATCCAGGGTGCCTCTCTTAACTCTGCCTCCATGAAGGATCGGGATTCATGGACCCGCTTGAAGGAAGGTTTTTTTTCTAAATTGTCCATGCGATGGACGATCGCAAATGCATGCAGCGATCAATCTGTCATACAATGAAAGACTTTCTGTTTGATGAACGAGTGGGATTCTAACAGTGGTCTCTAACTTAAGTTGGTGATTGTGAAAATATATATTTATATGTGGACTAGAGGGGTGTAGTGGCGAATGTTGCTAATAAGTTCAAGTAATTTGCGGTGTCTGATCTAGATCCCATAATAATATGACAATTTAAGTAAAAAGAAAGAAAAGGGATTTGATGTAGATCGACACCAGACATGGGTATATGAAAAAATACCAATCACATTTATTAAGCCAAAAATTACACAAATAGTACGATTAAAAAGCAGGACCAACTAAGGCCAAATTTCATTCACAATTAGATACGATAATAATGATCGATTGATCTCCAAAGGTGACCCGGTTAGGGCTTCCTCAGGAGGTAAGTATGGAGTAGAATATCTAATATCAAAATATTTTAAAAAATTAGATACAGTACAAACAAAAGCCCTGACATTGCCACATATGCCAACAACCATGTCACCAATATATTACCAGATCACAGATGGTTTTTAACATTGGCTACACAACTAAGGCCACGTTTATAACCCAAGCATGGTAGAGTCCTCAAATCCTGCATAGGGATATGAATATAGCAGCAGTGAGTCCACTAGGTAAGAGGGGTGTGAGTGTTTGGGAAGACACATTCCTGATGACAGGTAGATCCTGATATAAATAAATAAGAACGCCAGGGTAATATGATTGTTGTTAAAATCAATATATTCATATCATGACAGCAGCAAAGAATAAAATCAATGCATCTAGCTCATGACAATAGTAAAAAGCAAAGTCAATGCTTATAAATAGTGGCAGCAGCCAAGGTTAAAAAGGTGGACGATGAAGCCATATCCACACTTAGCAGTGATGTTACTTATCAAAAACTCAAAGTAGACAGTATGGGATCAAAGAATCCTCTCCACTGACCATAGTAAAGACAAGGGACTTACGTCTGAGATGATGTTTTCCTAGGGGAAACGAGTGTGCAGCTTCACCAAAGCCATACCCAGTGATGTTGACCAACAGTTAGAGCAATAATTTCCACAAGTTACCCACGTCCTACCTTTATGGTGTGTAAGCCTCTCATTTATATACCCAGGGCTGGCGTGCAGATTTTGCGAGACATGTGTGATGATGGTAATAATCAAAGTAAGTCCTCCATTGAAAGTATACCCCCATTTCTGAGGGTGTAGCAAGATGGATACCCCGGAGGACGTCACGAGGCCAGCCAACCGGCCTCAACGTCAGCGCTGGACAGCGCGATGACGTCATCGCGCATGCGCACAATGTGTGCGCGCCCGGTGTCAACAAAGACGCCCCTCTCACAAGAGAGGGGTGTCAATCAAAACCTGTTGTGCCAGCCTATGTAGGCGGGGACCCAGTGTTAAGCAATCACTGGGTTCAAAGTCTGCGTATTGAAACGCTGAGTCTGAAAGGATGATAGTGAGAGAGTCCCTCTACAATAGAGAGTCCCTCCACATCATCTCCCCATGTCTACATACGGACACATCTGCTAAATAGTTACCAATTTTATCATGTTTACAGGTTCTTGTGTGGGTATTAATCCTCACCTGGTCATTGATTGAAAAAAATCATCTTTGTCATGGTAAAGATTGGCCGGTTTAGTTGATGGCAATGTCAGTCACAATATCAATTCTGCTTACAATAAATATACAAAATGCAAGATATACAAAATTAACACCTAAATGTATTCAGAGAATAAATGCATGTTGCACATAAATTTGTTTGAAAACCAAAAGACAAAAGAAAAAAGAGGGTTGAAGCATTAATTTTCCTGTTAACGAATTGGTCCCCCCCTGATGTTGACACAGACATCAAATACATCAAAGAAGTTGGGGGGAGATCGAGATTTGTCAACAAGAGAAACATCAAATTTATTTGCTAGGGCATCTTTGTTTCATTAGCCCTATAGGGAAGAAATATTGGGTACTGTGATGGAAATGAATCCTTAAATCACATTCACCCATAGTTGCTTCCCCATGGTTTTAGATTGACCAGCCTATATGCCACAGCTCTCCAAATTAAGATCATATTGATAAACCACCATTCCACAGTCAGTCAACATTCACTCAGCCAACCCACAGTCTACCAACATTCACTCTTGCCACTCACATTCATTCAATGCAGATATATATAGTTCTTATAAAAAATACTTAAAACTAACCATTTCATTCAGGCCGGGGTATTTGGATGTGTTCAGGTTTACAATCCACTTTGTTTCTTTTTGTAAAACAATCTTATCAAAGTCGCCCCCTCTAGTATCCTCCTTGACACATTCTAGTGCAGTGAAGTGGACGACCGACAAATCAAAGTTGTGCCTATGTCCAACGTGGTGGACAATGGGTGATGATATTCTACCATTTCGATGTCCTGCACATGTTCTTGGACCCTTAGTTCTCTTTTGGTTTTCCCTACATAGAAACAGGAACATATGCATTTAAACATATAGACTACTCCTTTAGTGGAGCAGTCTATATGTTGCCAGCACCCATGTAGGGATCCGTCCGGTAGTTCAATTTGGGTACTCTCCTCGATCCACCTGCACTGTTTACAATTCCCACATTGGTAAACACCAGGGCCTTTTTTCTTTTGTACGATGGGATAAAGGTGACTGGATACGAGTCTATCACCGATAGATCTCGATTTTCTATATGTGATCTCGGGGTATGATTGAATATACTTAGAGACCGTCTCATTGCTGGTTAAAAGGTACCAATATTTAGAAACGATAGTCTGGACCTGTCTTGATTGATTGTGATATGGGAGGATTATGCGTGTACTATCAGGTTTATCTAGGTTTTCTTTGTCTGTTTTGTTTTTGAATAAGAGGGACTGTCTGTTTTGTTTCAAAGCCCGTTGATATGTGCTTTTTAAGGAGGTTCTTACTGTATCCCCTTTCTTTTAGCCTCAATTGGAGTTCGTATGCCTGTTTTTTAAAATCATTATCATTGGAGCAATTTCGTCTGAGCCTCAAATATTGGCTTTATGGAATACTAGCCACTAATGGTTTTGGGTGTAGGCTGTTAGCCCTCAAGATAGAATTACCGGCAGTTGATTTTCTAAAAAGGGTACTTCCCAAGGTTCCATCAGAGCTACGGTAAATTTTCACATCCAAGAAGGATATGTCGGTTGGTGAAACCTCCCAAGTGAACGTATTAGAATTGAGTTTATTCAAGAATATCAACAGTTCCTCCCTCGTTCCTCCCCAAATCATAAAGACATCATCTATAAAACGTTTCCAAATTAATATTTTTTCAATAGTGTCACCAGTCAGGGGGTCGCCAAAGAGTTCCCGCTCCCACCCACCCAGGTAGATGTTAGCATAGGTGGGCGCACAGCAGGTCCCCATGGCTACCCCCTGAATCTGAAGATAGTGTTTTTCGTCTAAAGTAAATGCATTATGTGTTAGGACAAAATGGAGTAATTCTAAAACAAAATCGTTAAATTCCTGCCTAGGGCACTCTATCTGAGAAAGCTTTGAGCTGTCTGGATGCCTTTGTCATGTGGGATGCTGCAATAAAGCGCTTCTACATCCACTGTTACAAGTAGGGCTTCATCTGATAGGTATAGGCCCTCGATATTTTGCAAAAGGTCCAATGTATCTCTGGTATAGGAGGGCAGAGTTGTTACAAAGGGTCTTAGTATGCTATCCACAAATTTACTAGCCTTTTCTGTTAATCCGCCCATACCAGATACTATTGGCCTGCCGGGGGGTGGTGTTTTCATTTTGTGGATTTTCGGCAGGGAATAGAATGTCAGAGTTCTCGGATGAGCCACACGAAGGAATTCATAAGTATCTTTGTCAATTGTCCCCTGTCGGTGCGCTCTAAGGATGATTCTTTGAAATTGTTGTTTATAATTATCAATGACAGTTTTAGATAACGGTCGATACCACTCTTTGTTGTGTAAGATCTTAGAACACATGAGGATGTATTGGTCCCTATCCATTACAACGATGTTTCCACCCTTATCCGCCGCTTTGATGGTAATATCTTTAATTGTTTTGAGGTTCTTTAATGCTTTAAAGGTTTTGATGGGCTGGTTGATTCCAGTTTGTGTTGAGAATCTCCTTAGTTACCTGTTCGGTAAATTCCAGGATATTAGGATTAAGGCTCAAAGATGGAAATTTGGTGGATTTATTCTTTAGTTTAGGGGCTGTGGCAGGTGCTGCTGCACCTCTTAGGTCATCTTCCTCTTCTTCACTGCTTGAGGTATCACTATTATCGTATCTAATTGTGAATTAAATTTGGCCTTAGTTGGTCCTGCTTTTTAATTGTACTATTTGTGTAATTTTTGGCTTAATAAATGTGATTGGTATTTTTTCATATACCCATGTCTGGTGTCGATCTACATCAAATCCCATATTCTTTCTCTTTATATATATTTATATATTATCATTTAAGATTCTATTGCCAAAAATCCAAGTCTTTACCTGCTGCTTTTGAGTTCATTATAGAGCTCCTGAACCAATACAATGGTATTGATCGTTTCCAGATAAGATAGCTATTTACTTCTGATGTTTTTTCATAAGAAGCCTAGGCGGGTGGTAAAATAGCCCACAGATAATGCCCCAATGATTGGATGTGCTCCATACTAAAGCAGGGCACACACATGCAGATTTGGGTACCGTGCACGCTCACGAACATCTATCTGGCCCATATCATATTCAGCCATCCCTGTTTTCTAGCGGGATTGGTTCAACATCGGACATGACTGTTAATCACGGCAGATGTCTGTTGCTTTGCATGGAAACCACAGCAGGCCAGGGATGGCTTAAACGGATTATCATTGGCGATTCTTTGTAAAAGTGATCCATCCAGGTGAATTTATCTGTTGGGATTGGTAGGTGTACAGAGACGTCTCCTATGTTCAGTTCAGTGCACATTAGAGATGCATCTTTTTACACAACTACACAAATTCTATTCAGTCTGAAACATCCAATAAAGCACAGCCATAACTATTAGTAAAAACAACTTTCATTAAAGCTTAAGAAAACATAGGTCATTTATTAAGCAGACCATTTCAGCTTTTCTGGCATCAAATTTAATTATTCTGTACAAAGCTACAGAAAAAAAGTCAAATGACAATGCTATACAATATAGCCACAACTTCTTAACATGCCTTTGTTCACGACAGGTTTCTTTTGCACCGTGGACAGATTCATGAAGACTTCAAAATAGTTTAAGGCGCCCATGCTGTACATCAGGGCCTCACTTTTACATCCACAGAACCTGTGTAGAAAAAAATAAAATATCAAGAAACATATTCTAGTAAACTTTGCACAAATTGGAGGACTGACATTCATAATTATATAAATATTAAACCACAGGTTTTCTATAGGATTCATATATTCTGAACTGTATTTTACTTCTTCCAGTATATTGTCACATTAAAACCTGGATGATATGTTTATAATAAAATATAATGCATGTTCTGTGCCGTTACTACCACCATGGAACCATAGTTTTAAACTGTCCCGATCCATCAATCTTCAGCCATTTCTTTTCATTAGGTGTTGCAATAATAGAGCCATCGTTCAATCTGGGAACATAAAAGGAAAAAAAAATAAATAAATAAATAAAACACATAAAAAAAGTTTGCAAAACAAATGATCAGCTTCTGATGTCTGAATAAATATAAGAATCTCTTCCACTTCTGCACAGGCCTATGCAGTACTGGGTGACTTCATTTGTCATTTACTTTTTTTGTAGGTTTATCACATGTACAGGATATATATTTCTTATGATACTTCACTTACACTGCATGACACAATAGCATCAGATCAGGCATTTAACTGACCACATGAGAGTGAAAATCTAGGATATTAATAACAATGGAAGTTGTGTGATCAGAAATCAAGGGGAGAGATTTCCCCAGAAAGGACAGAATTTGCAGCAGTACAGGATGGGACAGCAGGTAGGTGAATAAACAGTCAGAAAGAACAGAGCAGAGAAGATGGGGGTGTACAGTGTAAGGAAGGCAGAGGGAGCAGCAAGATTGTGATTCATTATACCAACTTGTTTCCAGTACTTCAGCATGAATTCAGAATATCCAGACAATTCAGGTGCAGCAAAAGTTGATGGGAGATTTGGAAATCACTATTTCATCTGTGTCCTCCTTATGCGATGGCATCTGTTTTATTTGTTGGTGAAGATGCGGAGATTAAGCTCAACCAAATTAAATATTGATACATATAGGATAACAGGCAAACCATGCACAGAGTACAAACCGATAATGCCTTACAGATCAACAGCAGCCAGATGAGAGGACATACCAGTTAAGCTGAGGAAAAGAACATTAGGATATTTACAAAATAAGTATGCAAATTAAAATCATCAATGCAACAGTAAACTTCCTTTACCGATGTGAAACACAGATGCGTAATACATCCAAGACTTGCCTAAACAAATCAAAATCACATATTAATACATACAAGGTGACAAGTATATCCACACATAGTATACACCACCACCATTGATGGTTTCAAAGGAGAGAACAATTAAAAACATAGGCAATGCAGATATAAAAGTTCAGTCAGAAATAGTTTGTTGGCTTTCCTAATAACTAAATATAACTTACCATAGGCCCTGTGATCTAGGGCATACAAGGCAGATATTGTCACACAGATCAATGGCAACCACAAGAGGAAATTCATGGTAAAAAGATGGGGAAGCCAGGAGTACAATTTTAAAGAATGTACCCTGCATTGTTGACATTTTGTATATCACTTGCGGTAACTGAAAAGGAACACAGTGATACTTATTCTACAGAGATACATATTTGATACATGTAATGTTACAAGCATGCCACACAGGCTACACAGATGTCAGTCAGATGAGAGGACATATCTGTTGAAAAGACAGATGAGGGGATGACAGAAGCACATGCCATCAGCAGTGCAGTACATTTGGTACTTACCACAGACATGAGAACAAGGGCATTGCACAAGTAATGATCAGCCCTGGCCTTCCATTCTATTGCTCCCATTTCCAATTACATTGACAAGCCCCTGAACATAACTGGGGGAGATTATACAAAAGCTACAAAAAACATATTGGTGTATATACAGGTTAACATACCGCACAAGCAGATGTAGCTGTACAAACTGACAGATAACACAATGTACCTGTTGGAAAAGGTGAGATTAGGAGAAGGCAGAACAATTGTGTGCATGGATGAGGAAGACAGGAAAGTTTACTACATTTCATCAGACTGGCCATAACAATCACATCATATATTGGAAGATTATAGGGTAACAGGCTTACCATACTCTGGCTACAATGCAGATATGGGAACAGAGCAAGTAGCAGAGACATGCCTGTTGGAAATGTACAGAAACCCAGATAAGGGGAGGGCAGAAAACGCTTGTAAAAAAGCTTGTAAATTAAGTCAGCAGTGAAGTTGATCTGCCTACTTGAATACCCAAGATACACACAACTAAGGGCATTGTTTCAGTGCTAGGCCCTGGTTTATGATTGTGGAACACGTTTCCTAATTACAAAGACAAAGCTGAGCCAGGCAAAAAAACAAAAACAAAAACAAAAAAAACCCAAAAAAAACCACACTTGCCAATTACTTTTCAATAGCTCTACCAATATTAGCTTAAACCCCAACAATCTGTGAATGATCCAAGTACATATAATGCAAAGAGAAACCGCAATATAAGCTTCTAGCTTTATGGTAGCAAAGGTGAGAGCACCTATCTGTTCAAAAAAGGTGAAGAATCTAAAAATGTAGACGTAGAAGAATAAAATTCCATCTTACATTGACCTGGTAACCTGCATTATTATTATCTAGTCAAATGAAGAATCAGCACTTAAAATGAGAAAATTAGTAGAAGTCCCTGACTAGTATAGTGTGATGCGAGTCCCGATTACATACCTAAACCTGGTCATTGATGGAGTTACATAAAAACCTCCAATATTGAGACATGGGGTTGACAGACATCTGTGCAGCTGTATCTTCTGGTGTTTGGTATAAGTAGCAGACAAGAGGTCAGAGCTGTTGAAAAAAAAAGAGAAAGATTAGGTGATGGAACATACGAATTCATATACAGTGCCACTTACCTGGATATCCAGACTGAGATCCCATAAATAACAGGCCGATGAGAAAAACCTAGGGAGGTACAAAACAGACTCGTACATTATGTACACTCACCAATATGGAACACAGGAATGCTTAATACAATTCTACTGAGATTAGCATAAACAAAACAGATCACATTTTGGCACATAGAAGGCAACAGGCATACCACACATGGGGTACAGGGGTATAGATGGTCGCACAGACATGGCAGTCAGATGAGAGGACATACCTGCTAACTAGAGGAGAAATACAGATGGGGCGATAACAGAAGCACATTCAATCAGCAGTGCAGTACATTTGGTACTAACCATATACATGGTATATACAATACCAATACAATATATTGTATAATATATATACAAGGGCATTGCTTAAGTGGTGAGTTGCTGGAAGTCCCAACTACATGGACAAACCGCTAAACCTGACCATAGGAGAGATCACACACAAACAGCATTGTATAATTGGTCTAAGGGAATGTATTCACCATTTGTGTTCCATATCAAACAGTGATTGACTTCAACAAAACAGATACATATTACCACATAGCAGAGAACAAGCGGACCACACACAGGTAGATATGACTACATAAATGGATAGAGGATTGCTTATGCCTGTTATAAGGAAAGAAACACAGATTAGAAAATAGCAGAAAAACAGGGCACATAACAGACCACTTGTAGATTGCATGTGGCCATAGCCATGAAACACAGGAACAGGTAATACAATTCTACAGAGATTGTATCAGTTATCAGATCATATATAATTACATTTCAGGGTAATATGCTCACCATACACAGGGTACAAGGCACACCGATCAATGAGATGAGGAGACCTGTTGAAGACATAAGAAAAATGCTGATTAGAGCAGAGCATGCAAAACCAATTACTTTGATCTGGTGCCTTCCACAACACAGGTGACCATGGTCTTCAGGTCAGACAAGGATCCCTGGATTCCCCCTTATATACCATACATAGTCCTCCAGTATAGGGTTTCTCACAAAGGTTTCAGGGGCAGGAAGTGCTCATCTGTGAAATCAACTCTATGGTAACAGGCAATTCCTAGTATATGAGTGCAAAGTAACAGTGACCTCTAGTGGACACATTCCACATTGCAGACGACCCTTGTCCCCATTCAAAGTACTGGCGATCAACCAGAAAAACTTTTTATAAGTTTACACTTGTTTTCTTTTCTTTTGATTTGGATTAGATAAAACATTTATCCAATCCAATCAAAATAAAAAACAAATGTAATAAAATGAAAAAAAAAATCTAAGAAAAAAAATATATTTCTGTACCTTTAAATCTCCTGCCTGGGCTGTGACGTCATCAGGAGTGCCGATCACGGAAATAGCCGGAGAGATCGTCTATTTCCGGATCAGCTCATGTGCAGCCGGAGATAGATGTAACTATCAGAAACGCTCAGCTGGAGCGTTTCTGCTAGTTGGATCTACTTTTGAACTGGATTATAGAAAGACATTTCTGTAATCCAGTCCAAAAGTTAAAAAAAAATATTTAAAAAACGAAAAAAACTTTTTTTTTTTTTTAAGACCGGGTCCCACCTCCGTGACGTCACTTGGGGACCCGGAAGAAGCCGCCAAAGAAGAAGATGACCGCGGCAGCCAGACCAGGTGAGCTCACACGCTGTGCCCGAACCCAGTTCAGGAGTAAAGATTGTTGCTGCGTCCCTTTGCCCGAACTGGCATATCAAGGCGTCTTGATTTATCTGCGATCCATTCCTGATTTGATCATTCCTGGCCATGAGAAATAGGCGATTGATTGTTTTGCAATCGATGAGCACACAACCTTGGGAAATTGATTTGAGGTCGATTATGTTCGGCAAAAAGGTTGATTCCTCAAAATCGATCGATCAGAATGGTTGCAGCATAGGGAGCTATGTGTCAATCGCACAGGAAGTGATCAAGGGTCTCCACCAACTTTCTTTCTATTCTCAGCTGATAAAACTCACCCCAAGATAACTGCAATAAACCTCACCTGTCCGGCGAATTCCCCCAGCGATTCTACACATTGGCATGCCCGCCGATGCTTACATGCCCGCCCAATGATGTCAGATATGAGGGACCGGGAATAGGCTGGCCATTGACCTCCATGTAATGATGAAGCATTGCTTTTTATGAGCACACATGCCAGAGTCGTGTTCAGCACCTTCCAGAGGTCCCAACAATTGCTGCGGCATTCAATGTGCTCCGCCACGTTCGCAATGCCCAGGAGATAAAGAGCAGTGACACTGTTACTAAAGAGGGTTACATTTGTTTAATCAGTGGCTTTGCTATTAACCCAAAAAGTCACCTAATCATTATGCCATCACAACAATTTGCTTTTTATGGGAACATCTCACAAACATAGCAAATAGCGGGCAAACTGTGGACGGGCGCCATGCACCATTTTACCTTTTATTAAAACAATATTGTATTTTTAATCTTTAAAATTTTCTTATTAGAAAGGTTAAGATCTCTTAAGCTAGCCATAAATGGGCCAATACCTGTTCGATCGATCCGTGATCAATTGCAGCTTGGTGCCGCCACCATACTGCACTTTATTGCAGGTCGATGAAATGGGAATCAATTTGTACATCAATTCCGGTTCAATGGGGACCGTGGTGTGGTGTACACCCATTGTTGTAAACCCAAAATACCTCATAACATAGGCTAGAAGCTAGTGACTGAGAGAGACACACAGTTGTTGGGCTCCACCCAAACTCAACTGACAGGCAGAGCCGAGCACAGCTTCTAGTGTCAAAGTATGACAGGGGAGCTCTGCACCCCATCCAGGGTGCCTCTCCTAAATCTGCCTCCATGAAGGATCGGGATTCATGCACCTGCTTGAAGGAAGGTTTTTTTTTTTTTAAATTCTGTGCGATTGACAATTGCGAATGCATGCAGCAATCAATCGTTCATAAAATGGATAATCATTCCGTGTAAAGCTGAGTGGGATTGTAACAGTTGTCTCTAACAGGAGTTGGATATATGGCGACAGAATCTTATATGAGAATATATAAACATATTTTCACCACGTCTTTACCTGCTAATTTTGTTCATTACAGAGCTCCTAAACCAATACCATTTTAATGATCATTTCCAGATAAGATAGTTATGGGAAAACACCAGAAGTAAATAAATGAAAAGCCTAGGCTGGAGGTAAAATATCCAATCTTTGGGGCATTATCTGTGGGCTGTGTTCCATACTAACAGTAATTCCAGGCTTGCTTTAGTTAACATGTATTTAACATGTATTTCTTGAAGAATGAAATTTGATTTGATAAATATTTGTTGCATTAGTACATGTAGCTTTTAGGAAATATTTCTAGTCATCTACTGCTAAATGGATTACTAGACAGATAGGCAAACAAAAATAGGAATAAGAAAAAACATGAATTTAGAGTGGACAGACTCGCATACAGACAAAATTAAAAGGTTTAAACACTGGAAGAAAACATTGCAGTGGAGATGGAATTGTAGCCAACTGGTGATATTGAAGTGAGAAATAAAGATGGATAAGCAACAAATACATTTTTGGGGATCTTTCAATATAGAAAGTAAGCACCATGGGAAAGGGAAGGAAATTGCAGAGAATACAGCGGCTTTAAAATAGTAATGAAGCTGTAATGAAAACCTGGTCAAATGTTTATCCAGCAGTGTGAGACACAGTACACTGAACCAGAGCTCAGGATGTTTTGGTGGTGTGGGGGGGGGGGGGGGGGGGGGGGGGGGGGGGGGGGGGGGGGGGGGGTGGTATAGCCATTCAGGGTGATCTTGAATTGGCCAAGGATTATATGAGTTGGAACATGTGGCTAGAAAATGGGGGGCAGCATAACAGTGGTAACTATGTGCAATGACTGGAGAATGTAGTTAGGCCTGGGTGTTTGTGGGAGGTAAAGCACTCCACAGATCTCCATAACATGAAAGGGAACAATTCCCAATTGTTCGGTCAGAAACAATTGTTATTACCAAGCAAGCCAAGGATGGCTAAAGCATAATATCATTGGTGATTTTTTGGTACAAGTGATCCATCCAGGTGAATTTATTCACTCTATAATCTGTTGGGATTGGTAGGTGTACAGAGACATCTCCTCTGCAGACAATACTGGAGTTCAGTGCACATTAGAGATGCATCTTTTCACACAACTACACAAATTACATTCAGTCTGAAACATCCAATAAATCACAGCCATAACTATTAGTAAAAACTATTTCCATTACAACTTAGGTCATTTTTTTAAAAACAGCCAATTTCCATTACAGCTTAGCAAAACATAGGCAATTTATTAAAACAGACAATTTCAGCATTTCTGGCATCAACTTTAATGTATTTAGTACAAAACTACAGAACAAAAGTCAAATGATAATGCTATACAATATAGCCGCAAAATCTCAAAATGCCTTTGTCCCCAGTGCAAGAGGAACCTGTCATGAATCGATTCATGAAGACTTCAAAATGGTTTAAGGTGTCCATGCTGTACATCAGGGCCTCATTTCCACAGAACCTGTGTAGAAAAAAATGAAATCTCAAGAAATATATTCTAGTAAGCTTTGCATGAATTGGAGGGCTGACATTCATAATTATATAAATATTAGGCCACAGGTTTGCTATAGGATTCATATTTCTGAACTGTATTTTACTTCTTCCAGTACATTGTCACATCAAAACCTGGATGATAGGTTTTTAATAAAGTACAATGCATGTTCTGTAACTTGTGCTGTTACTACCACCCATAATGGAACCATAGTTTCAAACTGTCCTGATCCATCAATCTCCAGAAATGTCTTTTCATTTTGTGTGCCAATGATATTTCCAGAGTCCTCTTCTGATCTGGCAACATAAAGGAAAAAACATGAAAGTTTGCAAAACAATTGATCAGCTTCTGATGTCTGAAAGAATATAAGAACCTCTCCCGCTCCTGGTCAGGCCAATACAGTACTGGGAGACTGCATTTATCACTTCATGACACAATAGCATCAGATCAGGCATTTAACTGATCACATGAAAGTGAAATTCTAGGATATTAATAACAATGGAAGTTGTGTGATCAGAATGAAGGGGAGAGATTTCCCCAGAAAGGACAGAATTTGCAGCAGTACAGGATGGGACAGCAGGTAGGTGAATACACAGTCAGAAAGAACAGAGCAGAGAAGATGGGGGTGTACAGTGTAAGGAAGGCAGAGGGAGCAGCAAGATTGTGATGCATTATACCAACTTGTTTCCAGTACTTCAGCATGAATTCAGAATATCCAGACTGATCAGGTGCAGCAAAAGTTTAAGGGAGATCTGAAATTCACCAACAAATCAAACAGATGCCATAGCAGGAGGATGACACAGATAAAATAGTAAAGCCACATACAGACATTGACCCAAGTAGATTCCTTGTGTTTTTACAAACATGGTTAATAGATTTATACAGAGATAAGCCTAAACAATCAAATTAAATATTGGTACATATATGATAACAGGCAAACCCATGTACAAACAGATATTGCCTTACAGATCAACAGTAGCCAGATGAGAGGACATATCTGTTAAGCTGAGGAAAAGAACATTAGGATTTTTACAAAACAAATCAATGAAACAGTAACTTGCTTTACTGATGTGAAACACAGATGTGTAATACATCAGAGACTTGCCTAAACAAATGAAATCACATATTGATACATACAAGATGACAAGCATACCTACATATAGAATACACCACCATCAATGGTGTCAAAGTTGACAGGAGAGAACAATTAAAAACATTGGCAATGCAGATATACAAGTTCAGTCAAAAGAACAGTTCCTTGGCTTTCCTAATAACTAAACATCACTTACCATAGGCCCTGTGATCTGACCTGGAAAGTGGAACACAGTATCATTTCTAGTGCATACAAGGCAGATATTGTCACACAGATGAATGGCAAACACAAGAGGAAATTCATAGTAAAAAGATGAGGAAGCCAGGAGTACAATTTTGAAGAACAAACAAAATGTCAACAATGCAGAGTACATCACTTGCGGTAACTGACAAGGAACACACAATGATGCTTTTTACATTTCTGCTGAGATACATATTAGAGAACATATTTGTAACAATGTTACAAGCATACCACACAGGCTACACTGATGTCAGTCAGATGAGAGGACATATCTATTGAAAAGTGAAACACAGATGAGGAGATGACAAAAGCACATTCCATCAGCAGTGCAGTTGATTTGGTACTTACCACAGACATGAGAACAAGGGCATTACGCAAGTAATGAGCCCTGGCCTTCCATTCTATTGTTCCCATTTAAAATTACACTAACAAGCCCCTGAAC
>CM070038.1:65785663-65796771 GCA_036250615.1 Ptychadena robeensis
ATTCAGTCAGCAGTGAAGTTGATATGCTTACCTGGATAATTCCCAAGATACACACACAATCATAAACCAGGGCCTAGCACTGAAGCAATGCCCTTAGTTGTAACACGTGTCCTAATTACAAAGACAAAAGCTGAGCCAGGCCATGGTGAAGTTTACAAACAAAAAAACAAACACATTTGCCAATTACTTTTCAATAGCTCTACCAATATTAGCTTAAAACCCAACAATCTGTTATGATCCAAGTACATATAATGTAAAGAGAAACCGCAGTATAAGCTTCTACCTTTATGGTAGCAAAGGTGAGAGGACATATCTCTTCAAAAAAGGAGGAGAATCTAAAAATGTAGACGGCAGAAGTATTAAATTCTATCTAAATTGATCTGGTAGCCTGCTTTATTATTATCTAGTCAAATAATCAGCACTTTAAATGAGAAAATTAGTAGAAAGCACCAACAAGTATAGTGTAATGAGAGTCCGGATTGCATACCGGAACCTGGTCATTGATGGGGTTACATAAAAACTTCTAATATTGGGACATGGGGGTTCACAGACATCTGCACAGCTGTATCTTCTGGTGTTTGGTATAAGTAGCATGCAAGAGGTCAGAGCTGTTTAAATATAGGAGGTTATGGAACAAACAAATTCATATACAGTGCCACTTACCTGTATGATATCCAGCCAGATAGACCATAAATAACAGGCCGATGAGAAGCCAAACCTAGAGAGATACAGAACAGACCACTCATACATTATTTACAATCACCTCTATAACTTAATACAATTCTACCTAGATCAGCCTAAACAGAACAGATCACATTTTGAGATATGATCAAAATGCCATAGAAGGCAACAGGCATACCACACATGGGGTACAGGGGAAGAGATGGTCGCACAGATATGGCAGATGAGAGGACATACCTGCTGAATAGAAGAGAAATACAGATGAGGCGATAACAGAAGCACACACCATTAGGAGTGAGGTACATTGGGTACTTACCATAGACATGAGAACAAAGGCATTGCTTAAGTAGTGAGTTGCTACATGTACAAACCCCTAAACCGGACCATAGGAGAGATCACACACAAACAGCATTGTAATAATTGGTCTAAGTGATATGGAACACAAATGGTGAATGCACTACAGTGATTGACTTCAACAAAACAGATACATATTACCACATAGCAGAGAACAAGCAGACCACACACAGGTAGATAGGACTACATAAATGGATAGAGGAATAAATATGCCCTTTATAAGGAAAGAAATAGAGATCAGAAAAGAGCAGAACAATGGGGGCACATTACAGACCACTTGTAGATTGCATGTGGTCACAGACATGAAACACAGGAACAGGTAATACAAGTCTAGAGATTATCCTAAATGATCAGATTATATATCCTTACATTCCAGGGTAATGTGCTCACCATACACAGGGTACAAGGCACACCGATCAATGAGATGAGAAGACCTGTTGAGGACATAAAAAATAATGATTAGAGGAGAGCATGCAAAGCAAATTCATTTGATCTGGTGCCTTCCACAACACAGGTGACCATGGTCTTCAGGTCAGACAAGGATCCCTGGATTCCCCCTTATATACCATACATAGTCCTCCAGTATGGGGTTTCTCACAGAGGCTCCAGGGGCAGGAAGTGCTCATCTTTATATCAACTCTATGCTACCAACAATTCCTAGTATGAGTGAGTGCAAAGTAACAGTGGCCTCTAGTGGACACATTCCTCATTGCTTGGGATTCTTATACCAGGCTTTATACTAGCCACACATGGTTCAATTTTAGCGTTCAATCAATGTTTTTCGATGGAAAATTTGATCGATTGAAAGAAAATAGTTTTTCTGCCCACATAGTACAATCGACGATTATTGATCGATTTTTGTCAAATCGTCGATTGTACAATCGACCAAAATTTTCTTACCTGTCCGATCACGATTCAATTATCGAACTACATCCCTTACAGCTTATTTTTGGTCGAGTCAATGATACTCGATGTGTGTGGCTACTTCCCTTTAACACATCACTTCCGATTGAAACTTAAATTGTAGGATGAATTCAATCGACCATTTCTGATTACTTCGATGAACTTTTCAGTCGAAATTGAACAATAATCGTACTCCCCATGTGGTATACATTGATTAAATTAAAATCGATTTGAAATTTTTTCATCAAACTACAAAATCTTATCTAATGTCAATTGAACGCTAAAATGAAACCATGTGTGGCTAGTTTTAGAAACACGTAAAACATGTATTTTATCTTTGTGGTTTATTCATGGATTGTCTTGTGTTTAGGTTCACACATATTCAAAGGACCACGTAGAATGCTTTACATACACTTCACAGCATTTTTCTTTCTATTTCAATATTTTCTAATAAAACATTTATCTCTTGGCTCAGCAACACTGACAATTACATCTCCGGGATGGTGGGTTTAATAATCCAGTAGAGTTCTCCTTTATGAACCGATGACAACAGGTTGGTGTTCAATAAAGATGGTAGAATTTTTCGACTTGCTAACTTTGTGAGCTGATTGCAAAGCCTCTGAAAATGGTATCATCACCAAAATTGCTGGAGATATAGAGAAGGGTTGTGGAAACATTTGAAAAAAAAGTATGGCTCTAGCATATGTCGTTTTTGCATAAATTAAGTTCCAAATTAAAGTCGAAATTCCGATTTTCGAAATTTTTACTTGATTTCGAACTTAATTTGTGCAAAAACTGTTTGTGTTAGAGACACACATTTTTGTTTGGGGTATACCCCCAACGCTGCTCTACATCTTCAGCAAGTTTACTGATGATACCATGTTCAGGGGCTTTGCAATTAACACGAAATCATCGAAATAGTCAAATTTTTCAATAATTCGACAATCTCTAGTGTTCAACCTTAAGATAGATGTCTTGATTTATCTGCGATCAATTCGGCCATGAGAAATTCGCGATTGATTGTTTTGCGATCGGTGAGTACACCAACTTGGGAAACTGATTTGAGGTCGATTTTGTTCGGCAAAAAGGTTGATTCCTCAAAATCGATCGATCAGAATGGTTGCAGCATAGGGAGCTGGTTGCACATTGGCATACTCACCGATACTTACATGCCCGCCCAATGACATCAGATATGAAGCTGGAGGGACCGGGAATAGGCTGGCCATTGACCTCCATGTAATGGAGTAGGCATCGCTTTTTCTGAGCACACATGCCAGAGGCATGCTCAGGACCTTCCAGAGATCCCAACAATTGCTGCGGCATCCAATGTGCTCCGCCACGTTCGCAATGCCCAGGAGATGAAATGAGAGCAGTGACACTGTTACTAAAGATAGTTACATTTGTTTAATCAGTGGCTTTGCAATTAACTCAAAAAGTCACCTAATCATTATGTCATCGCAACAATTTGCTTGTTATGGGAACATCACACAAACATAGCAAATAGCAGGCAAACCGCAGACAGGCGCCATGTGTCCATAACGCCACCCTCGATTTCTGGGGCTGCCTCGTGTAGACCCAGCCTAACTCTTATATCCTATTTATTTGACTGTAAATTGTCTACATTTTGTTTTCTGTAAATATTTGTATTCTTAATCTCCAAAATGTTCTCATTAGAAAGGTTAAGAACTCTATCTCTTAAGCTAGCCATACACGGGCCAATACCCGTTCGAACGATCTGTGATCGATTGCAGCATGGTGCCACCACCATACTGTACTTTATTGCAGGTCGATGGAATGGGAATCGAAGTGAACCAATGTGCACATCAATTCCAGTTCAATGGGGACTGTGGTGTGGTGTACACCCATTGTTGTAAACCCATAACATAGGCTGGAAGCTAGTGACAGGCGGCTGAGAGACACAGTTGTTGGGCTCCACCCAAACTCAGCTGACAGGCAGAGCCGAGCACAGCGTCTAGTGTCAAAGTATGACAGGAGAGCTCTGCGCACCCCATTCAGGGTGTCTCTCTTAAGGCCCCCATACACGGGTCGGATTCCGGCCGGATTCCGGGCCGATCGATTCCGGGCGCGTGCACGTGAATCGATCGTGCCGGAATCGTGTGCAGCCCACCTTGTCCGTCCGATCACGTCCGATCGTTCGGGGGCCCAGAATCGGATCCGTCAGAGAACCAACATGTTGGTCTTTTTGATCCGATTCTGCACAGATCAGGGGGAGTTGCCATTTGTGAGGTGGAATCGGAGGTGGAATCGGACACGGAATCGTCCCGGAATCCGTTGGACAAGGTGGTATGCAGCGATGGATACTCTTAATTGGCCGATTGATCACACCTGCGATTCCCGGCAGAATCGCCGGAATCGATCGGATGATGAATCGATTGGACATGGAATCCGACACGTGTATGGCTAGCTTTAACTCTGCCTCCATGAAGGATCGGGATTCTTGCACCTGCTTGAAGGAAGGTTTTTTTTAAAAAATTTCTGTGTGATTGATCGCTGAATGCATTCGCAATTGTCAATCGTTCATAAAACGGAAAATCATTCCGTCTAAAGCTGAGTGGGATTGTAACAGTTGTCTCTAACAGGAGTTGGATGTTTGGCAACAGAATCTTATATGATAATATATAAACATTTTCACAATCATCACGTCTTTACCTGCTAATTTTGTTCATTACAGAGCTCCTAAACCAATACAATTGTAATGATCGTTTCCAGATAAGATAGTTATGGGAAAACATCAGAAGTAAATAAATGAGAAGCCTAGGCAGGAGGTAAAATATCCAATCAATGGGGCATGATTTGTGGGCTGTGTTCCATACTAACGGTAAGTCCAGGAATTGCTTTGCTTTAGTTAACATGTATTTCTTGAAGAATAAAATTTGATTTGACAGCAGACATTTTTGCAAGCCACATACCTAACAATGCAAGAGAAGACTCAATGAGGAAAAAATGCACATAGACACAAGGTCAGTGAGATAGCAGAAGGGTCCACTGTATATACTCAGGCTATAATGTTTGCTTTCCAGGCTGCATAATACATGAAATACATCTACTGCAAAATGGATTACTAGACAGATAGGCAAACAAAAAAAAGGAACAAGAAAACATGAATAATTTATAGAGTGGACACTTGCATACAGACAAAAGTAAAAAGGTTTGACACTGGAAGAAAACATGGCAACTGGCAGTGGAGATGGAATTGTAGCCAACTGGTGATATTGAAGTGAGAAATAAAGATGGATAAACAAGAAATACATTTTTGGGAATCTTCCAATATAGAAAGCAAGCACCATGGGAAAGGGAAGAGAGTTGCAGAGAATACAGCAGCTTTAGAATAGTCATGAAGCTGTAAAGGCAACCTGGTCAAATGTTTATCCAGCAGTGTGAGAAACAGTACACTGAACCAGAACTCAGAATCTTTTCGTGGTGGCGGGGTGGGGGTATAGCCATTCAGGGTGATCTTGAATTGGCCAAGGATTATATTAGTTGGATCATGTGGTGGCAACATAACAATGGCAACTATGTGCAATGACTGAAGATAATGTAGTCAGGCCTGGGTGTTTGTGGGAGGTGAAGCACTCCATAGATGGGAGCATACACAGATCTCCATAACATGAGCCAATATATTGAAAGGGAACAATTCCCAATTGAGTGGTCAGAAACAATTACCAAGTGAGCCAAGGATGGCTAAAGCATTATATCATTGGTGATTCTTTGTACAAGTGATCGATCCAGGTGAATTTATCTGTTGGGATTGGTAGTTGTACAGAGAAGTCTCCTATGGAGACAATCCTGGAGTTCAGTGCACATTAGAGATGCATCTTTTCACACAACTACACAAATTACATTCAGTCTGAAACATCCAATAAATCACAGCCATACCTATTAGTAAAAACTATTTCCATTACAGCTTCGCAAATCATTTATTAAAACAGACAGACAATCTCAGCATTTCTGACATTAACTTTAATGTATTTATTACAAAACTACAGAAAAAACAAAAAACAAACAGTCAAATGACAATGCTATACAATATAGCCACAAATTCTCAAAATGTCTTTGTTCATGACAAGTTCCTCTTGCACTGTGGACAGGTTCATGAAGACTTCAAAATGGTTTAAGGTGTCCATGCTGTACATCAGGGCCTCACTTCCACATCCACAGAACCTGTGTAGAAAAAATAAAATGTCCAGAAACGTATTCTATTAAACTTTGCATGAATTGGATTGAATGACAGGGTTGCTATAGGATTCATATTTTCTGAATTTTATTTAACTTCTTCCAGTATATTGTCACATCAAAACCTGAATGATCTGTTTATAATAAAGTATAGTGCATGTTCTGTATCTTGTGCTGTTACTACCACCCATCACGGAACCATAGTTTCAAACTGTCCTGATCCATCAATCTCCAGACATTTTTTATTATGTGTTCCAATTATATTTTCAGAGTCCTCTTCTGATCTGGGAACATAAAGGAAAAAACATAAAAGTTTGCAAAACAATTGATCAGCTTCTGATGTCTGAAGGAATATAAGAATCTTTAACTTCTGGTCAGACCTATACAGTACTGGGAGACTGCATTTGTCATCTACAAAAAAAAAAAAGTTACATTTATCACATGTACACAACATATATTTCTTACAATACTTCACTTACACTTCATGACACAATAGCATCAGATCAGGCATTTAACTGACCACATGAGAGTGAAAATCTAGGATATTAATAACAATGGAAGTTGTGTGATCAGAAATCAAGGGGAGAGATTTCCCCAGAAAGGACAGAATTTGCAGCAGTACAGGATGGGACAGCAGGTAGGTGAATACAGTCAGAAAGAACAGAGCAGAGAAGATGGGGGTGTACAGTGTAAGGAAGGCAGAGGGAGCAGCAAGATTGTGATGCATTATACCAACTTGTTTCCAGTACTTCATCATGAACTCAGAATATCCAGACTGATCAGGTGCAGTAAAAGTTGATGGGAGATCAGAAATTCACCAACAAATCAAACAGATGCCATAGCAGGAGGATGACACAGATATAATAGTGAAGACAGTGAAGAGTACAAACCGATATTGCCTTACAGATCAACAGCAGCCAGGTGAGAGGACATATCTGTTAAGCGGAGGAAAAGAATATTAGTATTTTTACAAAACAAGTCATCAATACAACAGAAACTTGCTTTACCGATGTGAAACCGATGCGTAATACATCCGAGACTTGCCTAAACAAATCAAAATCACATATTGATACATACAATATGACAGGCATACCCACGTATAGGATACAGTACCACCACCATCGATGGTTTCAAAGTTGATAGGAAAGCCAAGGAACTGTTCTTCTGACTGAACTTGTATATCTGCATTGCCTATGTTTTTAACTGTTCCCTAACAACCAAACATCACTTACCATAGGCCCTGTGATCTGACCTGGAAAGTAGAAATGATGACGTGCTCCAATCAAGACATATTTGGGTTTCTAGTGCATACAAGGCAGATATTGTCACACAGATCAATGGCAACCACAAGAGGAAATTCATGGTAAAAAGATGGGTAAGCCAGGAGTACAATTTTGAAGAACATACAAAATGTCAACAAGGCAGAGTACATCACTTGCGGTAACCGACAAGGAACACACAGTGATACTTATTACATTTCTGAGATACAGATTAGAGAACATATTTTGTAATAATGTTACATGCATACCACACAGATGTCAGTCAGATGAGAGGACATATCTGTTGAAAAGTAAAACACAGATGAGGTGATGACAGAAGCACATTCCATCAGCAGTGCAGTACATTTGGTACTTACCATAGACCTGAGAACAAGGGCATTACACAAGTAATGGCCTTTCATGCCATTGCTCCCATTTCCAATTACATTGACAAACCCCTGAACATAACTGGGAGAAATTATACAAAACTGATAACATATTTGTGTGTACACAGGTTATCTCACATAACGCTGAAGCAAATGTAGCTGTACAAACTGCCAGATAACACAATGTACCTGTTGGAAAAGGTGAGATTAGAAGAAGGCAGAACAATTGAGGGTGTACATACAGACCACTTGTCGATTGCTTGTGTAAATGGATAAGGAAGACAGGAAAGTTTACTACATTTCATCAGACTGGCCATAACAATCACATCATATATTGGAAGATATAGGGTAACAGGCTTACCGTACTCCGGCTACAAGGCAGATATGGGAACAGAGCAAGGAGCAGAGACATACCTGTTGGAAATGTACAGAGATATAGTTAAGGGGAGGGCAGAAAACACTTGTAAATTCAGTCCGCAGTGAAGTTGTTCTGGTAACCTGGATGATTCCCAAGATACACACAACTAAGGGCATTGCTTCAGTGCTAGGCCCTGGTTTATGATTGTGGAACATGTGTCCTAATTACAAAGACAAAAGCAGAGCCAGGCCATGGTGAAGTTTACAAAAACAGACCGTTTGCATTATATGTACTTGGATCATAACAGATTTGTTGTTTGAGGGTAATATTGGTAGATCTATTCAAAGGTAATTTGCAAAGAGAAACCGCGATGTAAGCTTCTACCTTTATGGTAGCACATGTGAGAGGACATACCAGTTCAAGAAAATGAGGAGAATCTAAATGTAGGAGACGGTAGAAGCATTTAATTCCATCTTCAATTGTTCTGGTAACCTGCTTTAATATCAAGTCAAATAAAGAATCAGCACTTTAAATGAGAAAATTTGTAGAAAGCCCCAACAAGTATAGTGTAATGAGAGTCCAGATTGCATACCGGAACCTGGTCATTAATGGGGTTACATAAAAACTTCCAATATTGGGACATGGGGGTTCACAGACATCTGCACAGCTGTATCTTCTGGTGTTGGGTATAAGTAGCAGGCAAGAGGTCAGAGCTGTTTAAATATAGGAGGTTATGGAACAAACAAATACAAAATATACAATGTATACAATGTAAAATAACAAATATACAATGCCACTTACCTGGACGATATCCAGTCAGATAGACCATAAATAACAGGCCGATGAGAAGCCAAACCTAGAGAGATACAAAACAGACCACTCATACATTATTTACAATCACCTCTATAACTTAATACAATTCTACCTAGATCAGCCTAAACAGAACAGATCACATTTTGAGATGTGATCCAAATGCCATAGAAGGCAACAGGCATACCACACATGGGGTACAGGGGCAGAGATGGTCGCACAGATATGGCAGTCAGATGAGAGGACATACCTGCTGAATAGAGGAGAAATACAGATAAGGTGAGAACAGAAGCACATACCATTAGGAGTGCAGTACATTGGGTACTTACCATAGACATGAGAACAAGGACATTTCTTAACTAGTGAGCTGCTGTAAGTCCCAACTACATGGACAAACTGCTAAACCTGACCATAGGAGAGATCACACACAGACCTATTATACAATGCTGGAGCTTAGTGATATGGATCACAAATGGTGAATACATTACAATAGTGATTGGCCTCAACAAAACAGATGACATATTACCACATAGCAGAGAACAAGCGGACCACACACAGGTAGATATGACTACATAAATGGATAGAGGAATGAATATGCCTGTTATAAGGAAAGAAACACAGATCAGAAAATAGCAGAACAATGGGGGCACATTACAGACCACTTGTAGATTGCATGTGGTCACAGACAAGAAACACAGGAACAGGTAATACAATTCTGCAGAGATTATCCTAAATGATCAGATTATATATCCTTACATTTCAGGGTAATATGCTCACCATACACAGGGTACAAGGCACACCGATCAATGAGATGAGATGAGAAGACCTGTTGAAGACATAAAAATAATGATTAGAGAAAATCATGCAAAGCAAATTCCTTTGATCTGCCTTACACAACACAGGTGACCATGGTCTTCAGGTCAGACAAGGATCCCTGGATTCCCACTTATATACCATACATAGTCATCTAGTATGGGGTTTCTCACAGAGGCTCCAGGGGCAGGAAGTGCTCATCTGTATATCAACTCTATGGTACCAAGAATTCCTAGTATATGAGTGCAAAGTAACAGTGGCCTCTAGTGGACACATTCCTCATTGCTTGGGATTCTTATAGCAGGCTTTATACTAGCCACACATGGTTCAATTTTAGCATTCAATCAGCGTTTTTCGATGAAAAATTTGATCGAAAAGAAAATAGTTTTTTCTGCCCACATAGTACAATTGACGATTATTTATCGATTTTTGTCAAATCGTTGATTGAATCGTGATTAGAAAATTTTGGTCGATTGTACAATCATCGAACTACATCCCTTACAGCTTTTTTTTGGTCGAGTCAATGATACTCGATGTGTGTGGCTACTTCCCTTTAACACATCACTTCCGATTGAAACTTAAATCGTAGGATGAATTCAATCGACAATCTCTGATTACTTCGATGAACTTGTCGAAATTGAAGAATAATCGTACTCCCCATGGGGTGTACATCAATTAAATTAAAATCGATTTGAAATTTTTTCATCGAACTACAAAACCTAATCTAATTTCGATTGAACGCTAAAATGAAACCATGTGGGGGCGTGTCTTGGACGGGTGAGGACGTGTTCTCCTGAGCACCCGTCTTGCACCCAGCTAGCTGCCACACACCGGGTGCATACCGCACAGATTTCAGCCCTGAGCATGACCGGCAGGTGCAGGAAGGCCCAGAGGACGTCCAAACCACAAAAGCCGTTGAAAGGCGCAATGGAAGGCTACTTAATTGGCACCTCCCTGCCTGCACGCGGGTCCCCAAAGATGGCGTTACATAGCCAGGCGCCGTAGCCTGTGGGGCTGACGGGGGCGTGCTCTCCGGCTCCCTCACAGCCTCACAGCGGTCCTGCTGCCTGCCTGACCACCCCAGTGCCTCTCTCATCAGCCGGTGATTTTGCTGAGGCTCCGCTCCCCACGCCGCAATCTCCCTGTCAGGCACCATCCTCGCCTCGTGCTGGAGAGGGCAAGATGGCCGCCCTGCGCATGGTGCTCCCTGGACCCCCCTGCTCGCCGGCGGACGCGGAGGCTGTCAACGACCAGGTAGAGCAGCTGCTCTCCTCTCCCCCTCCTGCTGCCCAGCCCACACCTCAGATGGCCCAGAGAGAGGACTTCTCCATGTCTCCCCTTCCTCCTGCC
>CM070038.1:65804561-65815015 GCA_036250615.1 Ptychadena robeensis
TCCACTGCTGTTTCCCTGAGCTGGCCAAAAAAATGACACGCCCTGGCACATTTGCCAGTGGATTTCCCGTGACTTGCAGGCAGTTTTCCTACGTCATAAGAATTAAAATAACCATATTGAAAGCAAATGTGATGTTTTTTTAATTGTTATTTTGTGTGCATTAGAAGGGGTAGTCTTATACGGCGAGTATACCCCAAACTCTAAATTTTAACTGGAAAAGTTGGGGGTCGTCTTATACACCCAGTCGTCTTATACGCCGGAAAATATGGTACATATTTGTACATACAAGGTGACAAGTATACCCATACATAGGATACACCACAACCATCAATGGTGTCAAAGTTGACAGGAGAGAACAATTAAAAACATAGGCAATGCAGATATACAAGTTCAGTCAGAAGTAAAGTTTGTCGGCATTCCTAATAACCAAACATCACTTACCATAGGCCATGTGATCTGACCTGGAAAATGGAGCACGTCAGATGAGAGGACATATCTATTGAAAAGTGAAACACAGATAGTGACAGATACACATTGCATTAGTAGTGCAGTTCATTTGGTACTTACCATAGACATGAGAACAAGGGCATTGCGCAAGTAATGATGAGCCCTGTCCTTCCATTCCATTGTTCCCATTTCCAATTACATTGACTAACCCCTGAACATAACTAGGAGAGATTATACAAAACCGATACATATTGGTGTATACAAAACCGATAACATATTGGTGTATATACAGGTTATCTAACCTATCGCACAAGCAAATGTAGCTATACAAACTGCCAGATAACACAATGTAACTGTTGAAAAAGGGGAGATTGGAAGAAGGCAGAACAATTGGGGGTGTACATACAGACCACTTGTAGATTGCATGAATGAGGAAGACAGGAAAGTTAACTACATTTCATCAGACTGGCCATAACAATCACATCATATATTGGAAGATATAGAGTAACAGGCTTACTGTACTTTGCTTCTTGCTCTGTGTGTCCATATCTGCCTTGCAGCCAGAGACATACCTGTTGGGAACGTACAGAAATACAGATAAGAGGTTGGCAGAAAAATTAGAGGATCAAACAAAGTCATATACAGTGCCACTTACTTAGGTGATATCCAGACAGATATCACATAAATATATGAGAAGACAAACCTAGAGAGATACATAACAGACCACTCGTACATTACTTAAATTAATCATCAATACAGTCCTGCTGAGATTGCTCTAAACAAAACAGATCACATTTTGGTACATAGAAGGCAACAGGCATACCACACATGGGGTACAGGGGCAGAGATGGTCACACAGATATGGCAGTCAGATGACATTACATACCTGCTGAATAGAGGAAAAATACAGATGAGGCGATAACAGAAGCACATACCATTAGGAGTGCAGTACATTGGGTACTTACCATAGACATTACCATAGAGAACAAGGGCATTGCTTAAGTAGTGAGTTGCTGGAAGTCCCAACTACATGGACAAACCGCTAATCCTGATCATAGGAGAGATCACACACAGCACCAGCATTGTATAATTGGTCTAAATGATATGGATCACAAATGGTGATTACATTACAACAGTGATTGGCCTCAACAAAACAGATGACATATTACCACATAGCAGAGAACAAGCGGACCACACACAGGTAGATATGACTACATAAATGGATAGAGGATTGCTTATGCCGGTTATAAGGAAAGAAACACACATTAGAAAATAGCAGAACAATGGGGCACATTACAGACCACTTGTAGATTGCATGTGGCCACAGACATGAAACACAGGAACATGTAATACAATTCTACAGAGATTGTCCTAAGATATCAGATCATATATAATTACATTTCAGGGTAATATGCTCACCATACACAGGGTACAAGGCACACCGATCAATGAGATGAGAAGACCTGTTGAAGACATAAAAAATAATATGATTAGAGGAGAGCATGCAAAACCAATTACTTTGATCTGGTGCCTTCCACAGCACAGGTGACCATGGTCTTCAGGCCAGACAAGGATCTCTGGATTCCCCCTTATATACCATACATAGTCCTCCAGTATGGGGTTTCTCACAGAGGCTCCAGGGCAGGAAGTGCTCATCTGTAAATCAACTCTATGGTAACAGGCAATTCCTAGTATATGAGTTCAAAGTAACAGTGACCTCTAGTGGACAGTTCCCACATTGCTTGGTATTCTTATAGCAGGATTTAGAAACCTGTGAAACACTTTACTGTTTATTTTATCCTTGTGGTTTATTCATGGATTGTCTTGTGTTTAGGTTCACACATATATACAAAAAGCCACGTAGAAGGCTTAACATACACTTCACAGCATTTTTTTTCTATTTTAATATTTTCTAATAAACCATTTCTCTCTTGGCTCAGCGACACTAACAATTACATCTCTGGGATAGTGGTTTTAATGATCCAGTAGTTCTTCTTTATGAACCACTGACATCAGCTTGGAGTTTTAACCTTAAGGTAGCCATAGATGCCTTGATTTCTCTGAGATCAATTTCTGATTCGATAATTCCTGGCGATTGATCGTTTTGCAATCAATTCACATATAATGCAAGTGGGTTGAGAGTTAAATAAAATTATTCATACTTTATTTGTAAATACTATAACAGTACGTAACACATATACATCATATCAGAACTGAGAGATATAATGCATCAATAACCAGCTAACCTGTGACAAACATGGGGGATAGCAGTCACGACTAACAAAAAACAATGTGTGGAGATGATGAAGGGTTAGGTGCATCGAAGGCTACATGTTTCGCCGAATGCGGCTTCATCAGGCCATATGCACCTTAGGCTGTCTGGGTCTGTGTGGGAGAAGAGAGATGCGCATTGTGAATATCATGAGATAGGAGATCTCCATTGGCATTCCCTCTCAAATTGCAAGGAGTTTGTTTTTAACAGTTATAGGTATGTGACAACATATTGGAGGAGTGCTTTTTCCCTCCTATCTCATGATATTCACAGTGCGCATCTCTCTTCTCATCTCTCTTCTCCCCAAATGCTGTGGTGGCAGTGAATGACAGAAAGGAGCTGCCAGAAAGTCTTCCACCCGAGGCTCTATGGGGGGGGGGGGGGGGGGGGGGGGGGGGGGGGAGTACAAGGAGGATGAGGATGCCTGCTGGGGAGGGAAGTTTTTAATTGTAAAAAGTTATTTCACTCAAAAAAACTTTAAAATGGATTATACAACTTTTTATATGCTGGTAATCAAGATTAATCTCATGTTTCATATTTTCAGTAACATACAAATATATAGTACTACAATTTGATGTGTGCCTTCCTCTCATGGTATGCATGCACATGTTCATAATGTATTTAAATTGGTATGTTTGCTGGTTTGAAGTGGAAATATTTGTTTTATGCCTTCTCATTCACTACTAATGGACAAACACCTCTCTTAAAGCTCTCTTATGAGAATTGTACAATTAACACAGTGTATTACCTACTTTCTGGCAAGTTTAATAAGTATATTTAATGAAGCTGTTGTTAATCCTGAGGAAGCCCGAAGTGTGGTTGAAACATGTTGGAAAATATACCTCACACACTGGGCAGGTAGCGTGTGGACCTATCATTGTAATGGTTATAAATATGTTTTTACTACTTTGTTGGACCTGTTATAGGTCCTTCAATGTATAAATAAAGCCAAAAAAATCCCAGATCAGTGTTGGCATCTAAATACATTTTTGGTTGTTTGTGCAGTGTTTGAATATAAAATTCTTTGAATATAAAGTCTTTCTTACTTCCAGTAACAATGCTCTTTAGACCTATATTCTCCCTGCAAGGGTGCTACTAACCTGAGTATGCTCCGATCTCTCACACTGCTCTTAATTGTATATTTGCATTTTTTGGCTTAATTAGCTTACATTCAGAATGCAATGATATCATTGGTCTCTTAGCCTGTTAATAATTGGGTTATCCAAAAGACCAGCTTCTAGCAGATACATTCTATGAACAGACGAAAACTACCTAACGACATACATTAATTTTCTATAACGACATACATTAACCTAATGTATCTCCAATTTCTATTCTTCAATTTACATCTCTTATTGTCTATTATTAAGCATAATCATTTTGATAAATAGTAATTAAAAAAATGTAATAGTAGTGGTCCCCAACCTACGAACCACTGCCAGTCCCTCTGGTATAAACTGCCACACTGCAGATGACAGATGACAGATCTTGCAATTGGACAACTAAAATATCTATAATATGTAGAAGTGAATTTGGAAGGCAAAATGGCAAAACAATTGTACAAAAGTGGAACACTTTAAATAGATTAATGTATAGCTAATGTATAGCTTGAATCTATCATTTAAAAAACTACCAGCTAAACATTTTATTACAGCCAAAATGTTTCAGTTTTTATTGAAGTGTTTGCACTTTATGTCCTTTGAGTACAAGTAATGAAAGCATTATCTGATGATAACTTTGACCAGTTACACCTGGAGTGTCAAACTTGGGGGGTAGGTATCTAGGGCTATACAACTTAAAGTGAGTAAAAAAAGGCAATTGGGAGGGTAATACAATCTGAGAGAGGAAAGCACTGTATGACAACTGAATCATATGTGAAGCATTATTTGATGAGTTGAAATATAACTATTAAGTCTGCAGCTAGAGGTGTAGTAGTCTCAGGGGGAAAAAAGTTAGTACTACTAGGGGTTTTGTTAGAGACATCTGTGGTTATAATAAAATATTTATCATCAATTTAGGGCAACTCTACAACTCACCTGTGGGCTCACCTAAAGTGACAACTTAGGCAAACCTTCAAAAGAAATTGCTTCAAAGGGTTTAAGTGACTGTAAAAAGCTAAATTTTTTGCCCAAAACACAAGTGTGTGTGTGGCCTTCACATGCCTGTATGACCTCCCTACAACACCTGGGAATGCTCCTGATGAGGTGGTGGATGATCTTTTGAGGGATCTCCTCCCACATCTGGACTAAAGCATCCCCCAACTCCTGGACAGTCTGTGGTGCAACGTGGTGTTGGTGGATGGAGTGAGACATGATGTCCCAGATGTGCTTTTTGGAATTCAGGTCTGGGGAACGGGTGGGCCAGTCCAAAGTTTCAATGCCTTCGTCTTGCATTAACTGCTGACACACTCCAGCCACATGAGGTCTAGCATTGTCTTGCATTAGGAGGAACACAGGACAAATCACACCAGCATATGGTCTCACAAGGGGTCTTAGGATTTCATTTTGGTATCTTGTGGCAGTCAGGCTACCTCGCTATGAATGAATGCTGTGCGCCCCCCCCCCCCCCCCAAAGCCATGCCATGCCATGCCACACCATTACTGACACACAATTGCTCAGTGTAAACCTGCTTTCATCTGTGAAGAGCACAGGGCACCAGAGGTAAATTTACCAATCGTGTTCTCTAGCAAATGCCAAATGTCCTGCACGGTGTTGGGCTGTAAGCACAACCCCCATCTGTGCATGTCGGCCCCCCATACCACCCTCATGAAGTCTGTTTCTGACCATTTGAGCAGACAAATTCACATTTGTGGCCCGCAGAAAAATTGCAATATTAGGAAATAAATAAAAAACACTCACAGAAAGATTGATTAATGTAAGTTTATTAAGAGACTGGAGAGTCAGAACATACTGTATATTGTTTTTCACTGGGAATACAGCCATTTCTCAAAGCCAGAGACTAACTTATAAAGACTTATGTATGTATGTAGGTAATGTGCATGCTAAATGAAAAGTTAATTCTAGATAAGTAGTTTCAAGTGTAAAGGATATATTAACTGAGTAAATATGTATAGTCATATTTATTTACCCCCCTTATGATAATAGACAACACTCCTGATTTCTTCATGAAATTGACAATTTATAAGTGTTTGCTATTTTGAAAACAAATACACTCTGAAATAACAATGTCCACTAAGTTTAATTAGGATATTCTATTAATTCACTGAGTTGAGACAAGAAAGGGCAAAAAAAAGACATCCAAAATGATTAGCCCCTAGCCAACAGTCAATAGTTTACCCTTTCTGAGCCACAACTGACAACAAGCTCTTAGAGTAGTTCTTTTCTAGTTTGGTCGAACTTTTCAACTAGCTGACTTTGTGAGCTGATTGCAAAACCTCGGAAAATTATATCATCACTAAAATTGCTGGAGATGTAGTAAAGGGTTGGGAAAACATTTGAAAAGAAAAAGTTTTGCTCTAGCACATGTAATTTTTGAATAAATTAAGTTCAAAATCAAGGTCAAAATTAAGTTTTTCAAAATTTTTACTTGATTTTGAACTTAATTTGTGCAAAAACTATTTATGTTAAAACATACTTCTTTTTAGTAGTATACCCCTAACCCTTCTGTACATCTCCAGCAAGTGGTGATGATACTGTGTTCAGGGGCTTTGCAAAACTTGAAATCGTCCGAATGGTCAAATTTTTGTCCTGAGGGATGTTGGTCCATTCTACCATTGTAAATTGTTCTAGCTGGTTCAAACTGCATGGTTTTCCAGCATGGACATTCACTTTGAGAACCAGCCAGATTCACAATAGGATTGCGGTCTGGGTTCTGTGCAGGCCACAGCAGGATCTTGATTTTGCTATCCTTGAGGAACTGTTGGACTAATTTTTATGTATGCTTTGGTCATGGTCTTATTGGAGGACCCAGCTATGGCCTAAGCCTTGACTACCAGCAGATTTCTGCATATTCTTCCACAAATTGTCAAAAAAAGCGCAACATATTAAGAACTCTGGAGATATGTCAGCAAGGAGCACATCTGCCAACATGATTGTTGTTGACCTGGCCTCTTCCGGAGTTGATGTTTTAATGAACACATTTGTAAGAGCTCTTTATCATGGTTAGAAAGTAGTAAATAATAAACACTGCTCTGCATGTTTATTTATGTCTATGTTACTAGTTGGATGTTCCCCTAACCTCTTGTTTGGTAGAGGTTCGTCAGATAGAACTAAAGGTGTATATTTGTAATGAATTTTGGATCAAAAAAGAAATAATAGCTTCTTCAAATGGTTCATATGTGGAACTCTACTTTTATACCAGTAATACCCACAGGAAATTACCTCCCTTCGTGGGGGTATGCGCTGTTATCATCGTGCTGATCCCTGACCCGCTGTACCCCACCTACCCCCTGCTCCCGTGCAGTATAATTTGCCAACCTGTGTGTCCGCACGATTCCCGCAGTCCAGGTATGTAACATCTCGGGACAATGACACTCTCCATATATATATATGCCTTTCTGTTTATCTATTTAGACTTACCATATGTCTATCTATATTTTCTTGTTGCTGTCCTTAAAAAACGATGTTTTACAATTTGCATATTATGTATACAATTGATATATATTTCCTGCTAGATGTTAAGTACGATATTGTACTATATACTATACTATAGTGTACTATATAATTCGAAAATTATGTATTCATTATACCCCCTTTTTCCGTCTTTGACAATTTTGATATAGTTATTAGATTCAGATTGTAGGTTTAAATTACTATGTTCATCAGGATTATAAGTTATATATTTAATATATAAAAAAAAAAGAAATTTTGCATTTTTACTCTTACTCCACATCAAGATTGTTCAAGATTGGTAAAGTTGCTTTGCCCACTGTTAAATTACATCATACAAACTTTATTCTCTTTATTTTCTTCTTGGGATTTTTTAATAACAGATGGCTGTAATGTCCTGAGGAAGCCCACTGTTTAGGGGTGAAACATGTTGACAACTATAAGTTACAGCCTACACTTTGAAACGTCTGGTTGATATTTAAAATCTTGTACTCTACTACTGCACAATTGGAGCTATTTTTTGTATCCTGTATCTTGATTTTAGATGTACATGTTCATCTGTTTGATGTTTGAAATACAAATCTGTGAATTACCTATGCTATTACTGCAATATTAATTACAAGGTAGGTCTGCCAATTAAAAGTCCCCACTGAGGGTAAATCCCCTTCCCCCTTTTTGTTTTCAACTATTATTAAAGGGGATGGGCGACCTAACCTTTAGAGCACACAGTTAACTACGGCCCCCTCCTTTCACAGGAAATTATAAAGATTGGTCATGTTTGTTTTAAATACCCTGATCGCACCTTTTGTCATGTTACCACTTTGCTAAGTATCCAGAATTAAAGTGATTTTTTCATGTACACTGCTTCCAAAATAATTAGGGCATTACAAAAGTGGGGAACGCTATTTTATGCATAGGTCACCTCATGATTTCTAAAACAACATGAAAACTTTCTGACTTCCAAGCCCTTCCCGCTATTCTGTAAATCCTCCAATCATAATTCTCTTTAGCAAATGGGACTCAGAAAAGAGGCACTGTTACAAGTGTGTGGAGACCTGTGTAAACTCACTACTTAAAGTTTACACAGGTCTCCATACACATGTAACAGTGCTAGGTGCATACGCAGGCAATGATCGAACACAACGCTAGGATGAAAGACAAGTTTTCTTATACCTAGCAGTACTGGATATTTCCATTGATCCAACAGAATGGAGGCAGGCTCAGTAAAGATGATAATAAGCAGCTGAGGAGATTGGTAGTAAAATTATCTAAAATTAGCCTTGGTTTACTGTACTGAAGCACAAATTCTGCACACCACAGTATAAGGTGTGGCCTCAAGCGGGTGTTAGCAATTACTTCAATCCACATGACAGAAATCACCAAGGGGTTAACAAAACAAACATCCATGGAAATGCCAAGCTTCCTGACTTACAACGTCCTGCATTGGCTCTTACCTTTAGCTTCAGAGAACAGGAAAATTGTTATCATACTTTCCATTTATGCCGGCATAGTGTTCATCAGAAAAGGAAAATTACAGTAGGTATGATTTTCCCAATTTTCCCATTTTCCAGACAGACCCTATACCAGCATACCATTGGAAATAACCAGGACAACTGGGTGGAAATGCAAAATCAGAGAGATTTTTTAAACAGACACACAAGACAACACTGCCCGACCAAAGGCGATAGAGGTGAGAGAGGCTGGCTCCACAAAGTAATGAGTCATAAACGTATGGGGAGAAAAACACATGGCTGCCATCTCCAGTGCTACCCCTCGTGTGGCTGTGATGTGGAAAGAGCTTGCGTAGAATGCGCAGACACCTTCAGAGGACAAGGAGGATCCTGGAACCTGTAGGCCAACGTGATAAGCTTTACCATCCAAGAAGCCAAGATCTGAGAAGAAGCTGACTTGCCTTTGTTCTTCCCTAAAGGTAAAACAGATGGTCGCTTTGCTGTGGCAGATAGATACAAAGAAATACAGCTCCCCACATCCTGTAAAGACTGCCATCCTCTGGGTAATGAAAGGTAGGCAGTACAATGGACTGCAGAGAAAGGAAGGCTGAGGCCACCTCAGGGGCGAACCTAAGGAGCGTAATTAGCACCACCCTATTTGGTAAGAACCTAACGAAGTGCTCCCCAGTGCCCAATGCTGCAATTTCGGACACTCTCTTGGCGGATGTCACTGCCACGAGAAAGGCCGTCTTCCAGAAAAGGCAAAACACTGACCCTCTGATCAACAAAAGAGGAAAAGCTGAAACTATAAAGTCCAACACAAGGGGTACAACACATAGAGGGTGAGAAGGCCTTAGACCAGTGGCTATTTAGGGACATTATCAAGCTCCACTCCCCATTTCCACAAAGGTTAGCGTCCCCCCTTGAATACCTTCGAGCCCCCCAGTTTGGGAACCACTGCCTTAGACGAAGTACTGCCCTAAAAAACTGTTTGATCAAGGGGTTAAAAGCCCAGGACGTCTTGGTGAAGGCAGAGATTGCTGACACTTGGATCTTCAATGAGCTGGATAGGCCCATACCCAGACCTGTTTTCAGAAATTCCAACAGATGTACCTGAGGCAAACGGCTGGGAAATCTGTAGAGATGGCAAAGTCCCAAAATTAGGACCAAATTCTTCCAAATACAACGTTGGTGTTTGGTGCTTCCTGGAGTGCATAAGGGTGTTCACTAGGGCATCCAAACAACCTAGGGCTGATAGGTCTCTTCTTTCAAGATCCAAGCCCTTAGAGATAGCCAGCCTGGCTGGGGATGAGGAACCAGCCCTTGTCACAGTGGGTTCAGATGTAGAGGAACCTCCAGAGTATCCGTCATGCTGATTTCCAGTGCCAGCATTTAACACTGCTAGGATGAGAACTTTCTCCATACGAAGTCGAAGCAGAAATCTGTAGATGAGAGGGACAAGAGGAAAGGCATAGGCGGTCTTAAACAGTCAGGGAAATGTCAGAGCATCTGTCGCCTGAGCCAGATGAGATGTAGAACCTTGGAAGCTTGTTGTTGCTGTTGGATGCAAAGAGATCCACTTCTGGAACCATGGCTCATTGAGTTAACTTCAAAAAGATCTGAGAAACTGCAATGACGTGACAGATCCACCTGAATCCAAACACTATCACCTGTTCCCTCGTGGGACTTTAAGTTGGAGTAGTGGCCTCTAGCGT
>CM070038.1:65830478-65857534 GCA_036250615.1 Ptychadena robeensis
GGGGGGAATCTTTGCTGCCGTTGGATGTCCATGACACCAACTGTAGTTTTCCTATATATATTGTATACTTTGGTCCCCAACCTTTTAGACTGTAAGCTCATTGGGTACTGTCATAGTCTGTACCTGTATGTTAGCTTGTGTTGCCTTTCAACCCTTTTTTAATGTACAGTGATGGGTAATATGTTGGCGCTTTATTAAAAAAAACAAAATGGCAATAATAAATTGAGAAAGCTCACCTAACTGGATATACTCTTTGTTTATTTATAGCACAACTATGTTTATTTACAGCACAAAGTAATCAAAGTAAATTTTGTACTCATTCTGACAAAATGACAGTAAAATTCCAAATGTGGAAAATGGAAGTTAAATCTGAAATAAATTGTTTATAGTAACCACTTTGCATATGAATGTAGATTAAATGCAGTTAAGACATGTAAAATAAAAAAGTAACATCATAATAAACAATAAAAAAAATAGTAAAGCTCTGACTACTACAACTACATAACAATAATTCCATAGCTAGAGTTATTAGACGCTGGAGAAGAGTATTTACTTTACAGAACAGATTTAAACTGATTCTTTCTTATGGATTGTGATGTAATGCAATACTGTGCAATCCTGACTACTGTACAGTTGGAACACATTCCCCAAAGGTCTGTAAATGTCAGACTTAAACGAAACCGTTGTCCATTGTCGCTACTATTCATTTAACAAAACAAGCACCTTACAGGTATACCAGGGAGCACAGGAAACATAATATAGCTGATATTTAACCCTTGCCACTGTAATGGCCTGTGTGTGCTGCTAGGCTTGCATCATATAAACTAATGACCCAGAAGTAATGACAAAGGAACAAACTCTATGTGTATGTATTGTACATTTCAAAACTAATTTAACCTGTTCACTAACTATATTTTTTTCGCTGCAGAATGAATTATTCTCTGCTTGGACTGTGGTCTGCACTTTGCCTATTACAAGGTATGTAGGAGGAACATCCAAAAGATATATGAATAATGTTAAAGGGTTAATTAACCCAAAAAAAGTTCTTACTTTGCAGCTGGCCATCCTTCACATTCTATGCACATGTTTGCATAGATTTTTTAGTTTATTTCTTCTTCTTCTTATGCATCTGGTCCAGCCAGTGACACATATTGTGTTTATTTGTGCCTCCTTTAAGCGTTTTTGAAACTTTGTGCATTGCTATGCGCTTTTGGTTTTGTTGTGTCCTAGTATACCAATTGAATGAATGAATGCGGTTCGTTTTAGTCTTCTTATGAAAACGCGCTCCTGTGCATTTTGCTACTGCTTGCATCCCCTTTTCCAATTAATTCAACACAAATTCACAGGGGACATAAAATCATACAATATTGAATTTTGTTGTGTTAGATTGAGAATGCTTATAGTGTGAATGAACTGTAAATAAACTATGGATGATAATCATCGGCAACACTAGACAGCACCATTGTCATCCTGTGGAGAGGTCAAGGTTAGATAGACTAACAATATTGAACAGTTTCAGTTCAAGGCTTTAAACATTTAAATAACAGCTGATCTTTGTATGCACCCCTGTCAGTGGTATATGGTTTGTCCCAGCCTGTTTTGTTTCAGTGTGTTCAGTCTGCTAAAGGAAGAGGCTGGCTAGCAGAAGGAACAGGTAATAAGACTTTAGGTAGCTTTTGCAATTGTTTCTCGATTCGATCGGATCGAGCAAAAACAACTGATCTGATTGCCTTCTGTTCAATCTCTTCTTCGATATTGTTTTTTTTTGTTGATCGTACCAGGTGGGCAGGAATTGATTTCCAAATGATCCACCTTAATGATCCATCCTTGCAGTTGATCGAACAGAAACATTGACAGGTGTATAGCTAGCTTATGTTACAGTGGATTAACAAAAACTGGCATGTTATTGGTGGAGGCAGACTTCATTATATAAAAAAAAAAGTTAATTTTGCATTTAGAATTCTAATAGCACAACCTAGCTAGAAGAAATAAAAGTATTACCATTACAAATAAAAAAACTCCAAAACAGTAAGACAAAAATAGTACAATTGAACAAAAAACAGGTGGTAGTTTTGCTTCCGTGTGGTGCCTGGTCATATGATCACATTGATTTCCTGGTCTCCGGAAATCATGTAGATTTTGGAACATTGGACAGCAAACTGTTCAAATAAGGCAGAAAACTAGCTAGTAACCATTAAATACTGTCCATTTTCATTGGGTAGTGTATAGTCAGCCAATGTCAATGAAAGATAAACAATCTAGTTAAATGAAATATTACTTTTCTAGATAAACATTATATGAAATATGCATGGATTGCTTTATGTATTTATATTAAAATATGTTTATTTACAGCACAATCTAAGACGATTTTGTACCCATTCTGGCAAAATGACACTAAAACTCCAAAAGTGGATGATGGAAGTTCATCTGAAATTAAGCTTTCTGTTCCTTTTATATTCTTTGGAGTCCCATACAGAGCACTTTATGTAAGTACCCCAATAGTAGTATTTCATTATGAATATTGTTGTGGATCCTACCTTATACATTTTGCTAGGTGCAGTTTTCAGGCTGCCAACATTAGTTTGTAGAAAATGATTTATTAATTTATTTAGCGAGGGGTTTTAATATCTTTTCAACCGATAATCATATGAAGTATACTGCTAGAAGTACATTTACATTTTTAATTAAAGATCATAAAAGTCAAATATACAGAATAACATTGATGTATGTGACAACCTCATTGTTGATGGGAGGTTTGAAAGGAATTAAAACCTGCTTTCAGTCCCCAATAATACACACAGCTAAGAGAGTTTACCATTCTGTATTTAAATTTACAATAAACATGGTCTATATTTTTATATAAATTTGGGATATAGACAAGTGACAAGTGTGATCATTGGAATAAATGTAAAATTATTTCTATGAAGTGAGTTGCAGGGTAGAAAAATCTAATTTCAATCAATTTACTGGCTAGAGAATCACTTTGGGACAATGCATGTTTGTATCTCCAATGTCAAGTATATTGCTTCTCTCTGCTGTCAAGTTTTGGCAGATCAGTTTAACCTCAGTATAAAAAGTACTGGTGAATAGGAATCCCAAAAGAAGATGTTAAGAAACTATTACTCAGGACACTACATTCAAGATATATTTTTCAATACGCCTTAGTTTTAGTGCATTAGCAAAATATATTATTATTAATGTTTTTGTCCTTTTTGGTACCACTCATTAAGTGCTGTTTTAATGTGTATATTCTCACTCGCCCCCCCCCCCCCCCCCCCCCCTTATGCCTTCCCGTCACCATTAATCAAACCGGGTATGTTAGGTGCCTGGTAAGCCTTTTCCTGACATTTACATACAGGTCAATGGCAAGAGCACCTCCCCGGAATCATTAATGACATGAGGGAGGGGAAACCAATGAGAGACATGCAAGATGCCGACGTTGCAGGGCATCGCTGAGGAATTTGTTAATTCAAATCTACCTACACATATGACACACACACCACCACAAATACTCAGGAGTTGAAAGGCATAACAAGCTAACACACAAGAACAAATTATGACATAGGAGGAGAAGAGGACCCTGCCCAATGGGGTTTGCAATCTTGAGAGGTTTGGTCTAAAATTTTAAAAGTGCAAGAGTGTTCTAGAGAGTAGGAGTAGCCTTACAGTCTTGAAGCTGGACATCTGGTGATGAGTGATGTCATAGGTAGATGGGTAGCATGGGAGCAATGGGTGTATTTATTATTTTATTAACTTTTATTTATATAGCACCAACATATTACACTAAATAGGAAGAGGGAGGAACTTCACATTTATGCACAAGGTTGGAAATGTAAGTGAGACAGGAGGTGAGGAGTCATTTAAAAGTAATAACATTTTTTGGACATTTGAAAACAAAAACTATGAAGCATGTCATCAAAACACCTTGGTAATAGACTTGTATATGTGATATTTGGTGGTCATTCTGTACCCATCCATCAATACATTATATTGAGGCTGCTACCACGAGTACAAATACAGTATATTAGAGACATCCCCAGCATGTTCTACAAGCTGAAAAATTTAGCAAATATATATATTATACAAGTTACTTCTGCTGGGACTGATCTGATTCTTTAAAAAAAACAATTTGGAGATGTGAAATAACTGATTTAACCAGTACTAGTTATTTGCTAAAGATGTGTGTAGCATGTTCATTTGTTTCAATGATGGGGAATCCTTACTGATCATGTGGAAAAATAAAAAGGGAACTTGCAGATGATTGGAGTCTTAAAGTCAGCAAAGCTTCCTCTAATTCATTAGATAAGTAAAAAAAAAGTGAAAATGCTCTCTTAGTATTGAAAGCCCATTATAGTTACTCACAGTTTTGCTAACATTTAATATAAATATAAAAAGCTTTTAAACTAGGTAATGTGGAAATCTGTAACTTTTAATGTGGACTTACTAAAGTATATGCAAACAGTTGTGAAATTGCATGCAACAGATATGTTTAGGTTTACCTCATTGTAATACCACTACACTCAAACCTGATAAATTGCAATTCTATATAGTCAAGTAAGAATTAATATTTGGCTTATAGTTACAGTATTTCAGCTTTGACATCTTCTTTTTTTAGGTAAACAACAATGGAGTGATTTCCTTTAATGTCCTTGTCAGCCAGTTTACTCCAGAAGCGTTTCCTCTAGCTGATGGCCGTGCCTTCATTGCTCCTTTCTGGGCTGATGTCCACAATGGAATACGAGGCGAGATCTTCTACCGTGAAACAACTGATCCTGCAACCCTTAAAAGGGTGTCTAAAGAAATTAGGAAACATTTTACAAATATACCAACATTCACAGCCACGTGGGTGTTTCTGGTCACATGGGATGAGGTCACTTTTTATGGAGGAAGCAGCACCACCCCTGTAATGCACAACTAAATGTTTGATTTTTATTGATTTGTATTGTTTTCCAAAGATGCTGATACAGTGGGCCAAAAAGTATTTAGTCGGCCACCAATTGTGCAAGTTCTGCCAGTTAAAAATATGAGGGAGGCCTGTAACACTTCAACTATGAGAGACAGAATCCAGGAAATCACATTGTCTAATTTTTAGAGAATTTATTTGCAAATTATTGTGGAAAATAAGGATTTCATTCAATTTTAAAAGTTCATCGACAGAGTTCAAACATTTTCTCTTCACAAGTCTTCACAAGGTTTTCATACACTGTCGCTGTAAAGAAATCCACTGTGGGAGCAATAATTAGAATTAAGACATACAAGACCACTGATAATCTCCTTATATCTGGGGCTCCACGCAAGAACTCAAAATGATCACAAAATTTGTGAGCAAAAAATCCCAGAACCACACGAGAGGACCTAGTGAATGACCTGCAGAGGACTGGTACCAGTAACAAGTATAGGTAGTAACAAGTAATAAGTAACAAAGGCTACCATCAGTTGCACACTTCGCCCTCAGGGACTCAAATCCTGCAGTGCCAGATGTGCCCCCCTGCTTAAGCCAGTACATGTACCCGCTCGTCTGAAGTTTGCTAGAGAGCATTTGGATGATCCAGAAGAGGATTGGGAGAATGTCATACCGTCAGATGAAACAAAAGTAGAAAACTCAACTTGTGTTTGGAGGAGAATGAATGCTGAGCTGCATCCAAAGATCACTATACCTACTGTCAAGCATGGGGGTGGAAACATCATGCTTTGGGGCTGTTTTTCTGCAAAGGGACCAGGACTACTGATCGGTGTAAAGAAAAGAATGAATGGGGCCATGTGTCATGAGATTTTGAGTGAAAACCTCCTTACATCAGCAAGGTTATTGAAGATAAAACATGGCTGGATCTTTCAGTATGACAATGATCCCAAACACACCATCCACGAAACAAATGAGCTTTGTAAGAAGCATTTTAAGGTCCTTGAGTGGCCTAACCAGTTTCTAGATCTCAACCCCATAGAAAACCTTTGGAGGGAGTTGAAAGTCTGTGTTTCCCATCAACAGCTCTGGAGGAATTATGCATGGAGGAATGGGCCAAAATACCAGCAACAGTGTGTGAAAACCTCTTGAAGACTTACAGAAAATGTTTGACATCTGTCATTGCCAACAAATGGTTCATAACAGAGTATTGAGATTAACTTTTCATATTGACCAAATACTTATTTTGCAGCTTAATTTGCAAAGACATTCTTTAAAAATCCTACAATGGGATTTCCTGGATTCTTTCCCCCCATTCTGTCTCTCAAAGTTGAGGTGTACATGATGAAAATTACAGACCCCTCTTGTTTTTAAGTGGAAGAACTTGCACAATTGCTGGCTGACTAAATACTTTTTTCCCCCACTGTGTATATATGTGTGTATATATATATATATATATATATATATATATATATATATATATATATTTATTTATTTATATATTGTTGTGTGTAGATTAAAATACATATTTGCAAGTATTTTGTTCTTATTGTACCACAGTAAAATTTAGGTCCCTGGTTCACATGTCACAATTCTCAAATTCTCTAAAATACTATAAGTAAAATTTTACTTAAAGCTTGAAAAGGCAGGTGAGACATACACACATGTTAAGTAATGGAGTAATGTAATACCTTCCTGACAGATCAAGTTGATCACCAAAAAGTCGAGCCCAGAAAACTGTGCAGAAATGCCAGGGGTGATAAGGGAGATTGATAAGGGATTCTTTCCAGGTCATGTGACTGGAGAGAAGTATAGTTGATTTTATCACTTTAAAGAAACTCACTAGCCAGCCCATTGATAAAAAAAAACTACCTATGAGATTGTATTTAATGTATTTGCCTGTATAAGCCATAGCCTCCACTGTGCTCCACTAGCCTCCTCTGGGTAACGCTGCCACATCCATGTTTATTGCCACGTTATTGTAATGAGGCAATCATGTGCTCCCTTTAAAACTATGGGCATTAGGCATACACTACTCACCCAAAAAATAACAGCCATGAATTGTACCCATCATTAAACACATCCATTAAATGTCATGCCCAGATTTTTATTTACATGGCATGTCATGCTGCAGGGCTATGACATGCCTATAAAGACAAGCAAGTCATATCCCATTGCTTACAATGGGCTGAAATCCCTGCACTTAGTCTCATGTGTAGACATTCAAAAGTCTTGAGACTACTGTCAGAAACTACCATCTTACATGTGGTGTCCCAAGGTCTAGCAAAACAACATGCTGCTATCAAGTAGACCAAAAACATGAGGTCTGCACAATGGGATATAGACTGATGGAAGAACTACACATGTAAGAATATTTTATTTTAAAGCATTGTTCTAGAACATGTAGTTTTTACAAAGTTCAGAGCCAAGTCGAAATATCTACATATGCTAGAGCAATACTTTCCGCAACCCTTTTCCAACAATTTTGATGATGATACCCTGTTCAATGGGCTTTCCAAATAACTTGAAATATATGCTAACCTTAAATAAGCATTTACATCAGGAAAGCTAGACTGATTAGAACATTTTTGATTCTGTCAAAACCGGGGCCACATATCGCTATGACAGTCAAGGTTTATGGTAGCACCACACATTCCTAATTAAAGTTTATTTTACCTCCAGCACAGATACATTCCTAATACTTCCAGCTCTGACAGATTGTGTCTGATATTTAATGGTGTAGCCTAATACAGTTTTAGCTCTTGGTTTTAAACAGTTCTTTGTTAGTTGTAAAGTAATCATATAATCACAGTGTTGTATGTCTTGAAAAGATTATAAAGAATGGAGGAAAGCTTTTCATGATACTTTAATTACATTGTCAGGTGAATACATTTCAAGCTCTGCTGATTTCAGATGGGACATCGAGCTTTGCAATGTTCAATTATGCGGATATCACATGGACCACAGGGACAGCCAGTGGTGGAGACCCACTTACTGGGCTAGGTGGTGTCATGGCTCAGGTAAGCAATTTATGAGTTATTTACAAAGGTAATATTGGCACTAAATTCTACTACTGGAAATGCTTCTTGCTATATTTGTATGATAAACATGTATCTGTTTCTGAATTTAGCTTTTTACTCACAAATGTAATTAAAATAGGAACCTAATATAAATGTACAGTTACCTGTGCATGTGCACAGTTTTGTGCAAACTATCTTCACAAAAACTATGCACACATATAATTTACAACTGTGCACCATTTCCTTTAAACTACAATATATAGTAATTCAATTTCTATAATGAAAAAAAATTCCCAAATGGTGTATTAACTGTTGTATGAAGTGCATAATAAAATAATCAGGTAACACATTATAGTAATTGGTATAATGATTAGACTTACTATGCATGCAGTAAAATTTGATTGAACTACATTTCCTTGTTTAACCTGCACTGTGTTAGGTCAGGCAGCAGTAGAATACTTGCTCCTTTAATTCCTAGGCCATGTATAGGATGGTGACTTAATTGTGTTTCTCACATTTCAGCATCTTTTATCTACCAGCTTGCCTACACATGTATAGGATGTTTCTCTACAGAAGTGCGTTGTTACATGGTTAGTTCCTATAGAAAAGAGTAGGGGAGACAATACCACAGCTAATTTTGCTCTATTGAACCACTCCATATTGAACATATCTGGTAACAGGTCTGGAATTCTTTTGGAAGCTCCACATTTCACAAATAATTGGAGGAAAGCAAATCTGTTTGCCCAATCACCCAGTCTATGATCACTTATATGCATTAATGTAGAAACATGATAATAATTTTAAAGTATAAACTTAAAAACAATGACAATTTGCTAGTGCATTCCTTCTTTTGAGTTAGTCTGTGCTTTTAAAATATTATAAAGATATTTAAAAAGTTATACTGTTGGTTAATTCAATTTATTTTTATATAATTTTTATAATTTTTTTTCAATTTGCACTCAGATATACATTCCATAATATATAAGTGCATATAGGAATTTTCACATACAATAATCCGATAAGAAAAACTAAAGGAAAATGCATTTATGCAATTCTACCAACCACTTTACAATAATATCACATTTTACAAAGTAATATCAAAATAAATACCAACGCTAAATAGGACCCCCTTAGCTCTAACAGCAGCAACTATTTGTCGAGATTGTGATAACCTAACACACAAATAATCGTATAATGAAATTGAAGATCAAAACAACAGAACCAGTTGCTACTACTCCTAGTATCTATTCAATTTAGGGCATCGCCAAAACATGGGGATCAAATCTCCAAGGATCCCATTACACCTAGGGCATTTATGCCAATGATCAGGGGTGCACATAACTTTTTTAGTGAGCTCCTCAGATGAGTACCAGGAGATGGTGTTTGGTACTCACCCCATATGTAGTGCCTTCTTCCTCACTGTCCTCTGCATCAGCCTTCTGCATGGTAGGTTCTGCTGCAGATGGACCTCCCTGTTCCTGAATCCTCCGATGAGCTGTCTCCATCCACAAGTCACCAGCTGGCTTTGGGTCACATGTAACTCTTACAGTACAACACGTTTGAACCCCCAGATCTCATACCTCAGTAGTACAACCCTAAAATTTTCTAACTTAGTAACTTACCCCTGAGACTACATGCAGTCCAGATGTTATCCTTTCATAATCATATTCAAGCTGTTACATAGGGCTTTTCTCTTGTCATATTTTACCCATACATATGCCTACTTTGACTTTCATACCCCGATCTCCAATACCCGTAGAAGTCTTATCTTTTCTTTTGGATAAGTAGTGCCTCCAAGTTGTTAGTACGCATATGAGCTTTGTAACAATAATGCAGGTACGCATAGCTAGTTTTTGGCCCCTTTTGAGTACCAGAATACCACTTATGTGCACCCCTGCCAATGATGACCTATTTGACTAGTTACCTGAATTTAACAATTAATTAATCTGTCCTTACCTCTCATCAGCTCACCAGTGTTTTCCAGTTTAGCAGATTGCAAGGGCACTTTCATATCTTCCACCACAATAGCAAAAAAGCTATTATTATATTATATTATTACATTATGAGGGGTTTTCTTCTCTAGTAACAAGCTATAGTAACACTCAGACTGCTATTCCTACTATAGAAATAGTATCTGCATTACTGTATCAGAATAGTATGCTATTAATTGTTATGGATGACAGTAGCGTGGGAACTAGTGGTTGGATGGTAGATTTGCTTTGGCTTGTAGCTATGTGGCATTTTCACTCATACTAGTTCACTGATATTATCTGCATGTTAAAGTTTTCATTATATTAGGAACAGCACAGTAGTACTTGTGCACTTCTCAATTAAACATCTGTGTATGCTAATCGACAGGGGTACTTTTACCTATTGCCAACTAAAACAATTTAAAAGTTTACTTTAGATACTGTATACTTTTAGAATGCTTTGGCTGACGTATCCTTAGGGTGTGGATTTTGCCACTTTGATTGTGTAACTGGTAAGAAAGTCTATCTCTTGCATCTTGTTCCCCTTTTGTAATAGAGTGATGAATTGTTAGCACCTGGTAAAATATTGTCACCAGCACAGGAAGTAAAGGGACAATCCCTGATGAAGCTTCAGACAGTAGGAAAACTTGATAGAAGTCTTCTATTAAAAAAACGACTTAATCTGTAGTGTATGCTTAGACTAGCTTGTTCTTCACTGGGCATGTACAACTGGGTGGTAACATCATCTTTAGGACACTGCATGCTCTGGTTGGCTGGTCATTGGATGTGGTTGTTATATTCTTGTAAGTCAAGCCCTTGTTCTACAAAGAAAACTTGCTCCCACAAAGGCCATTGTAACATTAGAGGCATTAAGAGGGGACAAACTCTTTTCAGATGTTCTCTGTAGTGACTAGGATGTGTTCTGGTGCAAAGTTTATAGCAGAATATATAATGTATTAGGTATCTTCTTTTGATAAACACTGTGTTACCTCACACAAACTATTCATTTAAGTGTTGCATTGGTTTAGTATTAGCAGTGAGCTCTTATGGGTGGCCCTGTTCTTCTCTTTCCAAATACTTGCCAGCTCTTCTTGATTACCAGTCCTGTCCTAGATTTTGAAGTTTTATCCTGGCATTACTATTTAGCTTGAAATAGCCATGACTATGTGTACATTTTGGGCTCAAATAAAATGCAGCAATGCACAGATAAAGGATAAAGTGCAGGCATTACCACAGCATACAGTAATGGTGCAGTTCACACTGTTATCCTGAATGTACAATGCATTTCAGTTACTCACCCAACCAAAATCCTGATGTTGATTGATTAAATTAATTTTGAATCGGGTAGTGATTGCTATGCAGGAAACACAAGTGATTTTGACTTAATTGTTTTTTTGGGAAATATTCTGATTACTCCAAAGCAAAAACTCTTTTTCAATTACTGAATTTCATAGGGGAAATGCCTTTTTGTTTTTCTCTGTCTGCTTTGCTTGTTGTTTCTGTGCCTAAAGAAAAGTAAGAGGTAATCAGGCCTAAATATTGAGACATTTGGACTTCCATAGCATTCAGGAGATCTTTAAATATTACCTTTACCTTTCTTTGGTTCTAATCTGGTTTCAACTCTTCCAATTGCTCACAATGGATTCCCTAAAGTGTGTTAATCTCTTTTCTTGTGCCCCATATACAAACAGTTCACACTTTATGCAAAGATTTAGATATATCAAAGATTTAAATAAAGTTCCTATCATTATGGCTAATGTAAATTAAAAGATTAATGAATTAAATATACTTTATATTAACTATATTTTATTGTATTTACGGAACTGTTTTTCAGGCCGGGTTTAATGGTGGAAATAGCACCAATTTTTTCAGTGTTCCTGGATCCCGTTCACCAGAGATTGTCAGCATTGAAGAAACCACAAATGTGAACATACCAGGACGTTGGTTATTCAAAGTAGATGGAAAGGAAATTGATCCAGCCAATGGCTGTAGTCTTAAAGGTATGTTGGTTTAAAAACTTGTTGCTCACTTGTATTATGATAAATGTATTAATTGAACAGATGTTAACTCACAAACTAAGCTATTTTTAAATTCTCCTTGAGTTACCATTGTAGTTGGTTGTGAATAATGTATTACACAAGACCTAATTACATTTGATGGCAACAAGCATATATGCCATTGGACTATATGAGCTGTACAAAGTTTTAATACATTACAATTCCTTGAAAATAATAAAGATAAAAGGATCACAAGGTCAACCAGGAAAATAAAAGCAATAGCAATGTAGTACAGAATTAATCTCTATAGAGGAGGAATGCCCAGTATGTATAGATATAGATATAGATATATTTTATTTGCATAAAACAAATATAATAAACAAAAACTGTTTCTGACAGTTTGATCAGAAGCATTAACACAAGCCCACTAAAAGTCATTATGTAGGGCTTGGCCAAGACTTCATTTTTTCTTGCTTGCAAAAAAATGCAGATTCTCAGTCTACTTCTGGGCTGTTGCCTTGTACAACTCCCTTTGTGTAAAGGCCCTTTTCCTGGCATCTCCTTTATGCTCTTGAGACTAGGCTGAGAGACACAGTTAATATTATATTTATGGTAGAAGTCAGCTGACTACCTGAATATACTGAATGATTTCTTCCCTGATGGCACAAGCATATTCCAAGGTTACAATGCCAATTAATTGGGCTTAAATTGTTGAAGGGTTCAGGGATTCCAAACCTTGGTATCTGCTGTAGAAGGCTTTGCGCAGCGGTCAGACTCTGCTATCATCAATGTAAGATCTTGATAAAAAATGTATGCATTCAATCAATGCACTGGATGGAAATTAACCTTGTGACATTGCAGAGGCTTATCGAAACAATGCCACAGCGAATGCATACTGTAATCAAAGCTAAAGGTGGTCCAACTAAATCGTAGAGTGTGTGACCCTTTTTATTGGTGGTGACTTTTTTTTTTGGCCAGGCATTGTATGTCATCCTGTAAAATCTGGAATACCCATGTAACTAACATGTACCAGTTGCGACAAAGGTACTAGCAAAATTAAGACTAACGTCAGGAAAGATATTAAAAGAGAAAGGAGTTAATCTCCTAACCACCACTGATGAAGCAACAAAAAATATGGTAGTGTGGAGTCTTGTCTTCCTGGTGTTGCATTATTAATAGGGAGGGGGGGGGGGCTCCATAATGTCCCTAAATGGAAAAGGGGGGCCCTGCAAGGAAAGTTTGGGAACCACTGGTTTAATGGTACATTAGACTTACAAAGTCTAGATATATTTTCAGAGCTGAACTTAGTTTTAGGCTATGGTCAAATTGTTTTTTTTATTATATAAACTCTATAGGCTGCATGTATGTCAGTGTTGGCAGTCACATTTGGTGTTTCAGTAATTTAATGGATAGTGCATTCACAGTGATCAGTCAAAAATGATGGTTCATATTTTAAAGACACCAATGATAGCAAGTGACTTGAAGTGAAGGGTGATCTCACCAATGGCATACAGACAATGAAAAACAAACCAAATTGATCTTCATTTTTATTTATTTAATTATTTTTCATTTGTTTTTTATTTTTGGTTTGTTACCATTCTCATCCCCTTTATTTTTGTTAGCTATAAAACCCCTAAAATCTTACTTAGCTTAGAAGCTTTTGGCAGTGTAATATATGAAAATAATATATCTTGGAATATGTGTAATGATAATGTTATCTTTTTTTTAGGTCATTTTATAAGAGAAGGACTGCTGTTTTGGGAAAATGCTAACTGCTCTGCAAGATGCCGCTGCCTTGATTTAAATAATGAGATATTGTGCCAAGAGTCAGTTTGTGGCCAATATGAAGTGTGCGAGCCAAGGGAAAAATATTTCCAGTGCCTACCTGTTGAGAGCAGTACATGTGTGGTGTTTGGAGATCCTCATTATCATACATTTGATGGACTCCTTTTCCATTTCCAAGGTTCCTGTGCTTATCTACTTGCAAGAAACTGCTTAGCAGGGAATCAACTTCCATTCTTTAGTGTTGAAGCCAAAAATGAGAATCGTGGAGCATCCATGGTGTCATGGCTAAGGGACATTTCTGTGGAGGTGTATTCCCACAATATTGTCATTCCCAAAGGAAGCTTTGGAAAAGTGAAGGTATTTATTTTGATTTTTCATTGGACACAGAAATTTTCTGTGCATTAAATGTAGCCTAGCACACTGCATCCTTCTTATAGGCTGAGTCTCCACTGCGCCATTTCAAAAACAGGGAAAAACCCAACGGTTGCGTCTTCTGCACATCCCCATTCATTGTCAATGGATGCATCTCTACTTTAAACTCCTGATATGTTGTGATGCGTCTTTTATATTCACAAGCTCTGGGTTCTCAGAGACTCACTGTGACATGCCCACTGGCAATGAATGGTGGCATGCCAAGATGCAACCATCACGATTTTTTCTTGTTTTAAAAGACTCAGTGGAAACTCAGCTATATATATTTTCTTTCTACTGGCCACTTTGTCATTCATGCAGGGAGTTGCAACAATGTCTTTTGACTCCTCCACTGGTTTTAGTGAAGAAATATAAAACAAATTGGATGCAGAGTTGGTGTTCCTATGTTCAGTATGGCCAGAAGAATGTCTAGGAGTATAAGGACATCAGTTGTGTTAAGATAGCCATGCACGCTACAATAATCCCTCGATAGATGAGGGACAGACTTCAATCATGACATGATGACATCACGCTGCAGCCTGCCCCTCAGATGATTGTCCGGCACCCTTTGTGGACATTATTTTGAATGGGGACTGCTGTCCCCATTCAAAGTAATGGGAACGGCCATGAATTTACCGATCCGACATGCAGAAGACTTCTGGTCAATCTGTCCAGGTGGGCCAACCAAATTTTCAGGTGAGCTACCGCCGTGCAATTGGTGGGAACGCGCATGGCAGTCGATCGTCCAAAAAATCCAGTGAAAATTAGCCCATGTAGGGCTACCTTTAGTCTTTTTTGCTGAAGATGTATTTTCTCATACACTGATTATTGCCATATGCTTTTGTTAACCAAATCAGTGCAGCAAAAAGTTGATCTAATAGATATCTGGACAAATTTGCTTATTACAGGGAACTGATAAAATATACATAGTGGTATGAAACATATTTGCAATAGCAGAACAATATTAATTTTTATATGTTTTTTTATATAAATTGGTCCTAGAAGAAACATTCTGCTTATGTTTAACTCACTTGTGCCTGGAACTTTTTGGGGGTGTTTTTTTCACCGTCACTTCCTACTTACCTTTTGTACCTGAGACAAGGCTCACAATGAAAATATTATTATGATCTGGTATTTATATAGTGCCGACATATTACACAGTGCTTTACAGAGCATATACAGTATAGTCAGATTACTAACTGTCTCTCAGAGGATCTCACAATCTAATGTCCCTAACATAGGAGAATCTTTTTAAGGGGAAAGCCAATCAGCATGTCTTTGGAGTGTGGGAGGAAACCCGAGTAAGTGGAAGAAACCCACGAAGACAAGGGGAGAACATGCAAACTCCTTGCAGATAGTGCCCAGAGCGAGATTTGAATGTAGGACAACAGATTATATATTATTATTATTAACATTTATTAGGCCTGTACAATACTTAGAGTGGATATACAATACATAATAACCACAGGTACAGGTAAAAAATAACAAGGGGGGACAACGGGAGATATTAGAGATAAAATACACCAAGCCAGAAATATGGACAAGCAACATAGATATAAGAGCGTTAAGGAGAACAACAGAGGGTGTGTGTAGTAGAGAAAAGAGGCGCAACGAACCCTGCCCGGTCGGGTCATTACAAATCTAATCGAAATGTTGAAGGAAGGAACAAGAAAGAAAACAAGGTAAAATAAAACAATAAACAATAGGTGAGGAGGTGGAGGTGGGTGGGTGTGGTGGAGAATTAGGGGGGGGGGTTGGGCAGAGAAACTGGTGCTGCATGGGTGGTGATGTTAGGATGAGAAGATGTGTCATTAGGATGCGAGTATTTTTTGCTTACCTCCTCTCTTCTTCTTCTTCGCTTCCCTGCCGGACATGGCTGAAGCTTTTTTTTGGTTTTTTTATACTAAGTCCATCTTCATTTTGAAGGTCTTATTCACAAACTTATAGAATGCAAGTTTGCTTCTACCCTTGCATGACCATCGTCTAGGGTCACGACAGGGAGGAGTCTCCAGACTGAGCAGGAGCGGCCCTAGAGAAGTCTTGGAGCCGCGCATATGATGAGGTTATTAGCAGGGATGTCATTAGTAGGTCACTAGCAGGGACCCAAAAAGAAATGAAAGCCTCAATAAAAAAATACCAGTTTGGGCTTTAGGTATAGATCAGAGAATATGTCTAATCGAATAATTTGGCATTCAGTATAAAATATAAAATTTATATTAAATCTATTACATTAGTCCAGCTTACTGATATGGTGTGACAACAATGGTGCATTGCTCCAAGCAGGTAGGATGTGCCTATACTATGCCCTGTTCTATATTGTATTGGATATTTTCTCTTGATGGGTTGATGGAGTAAAGCTCTGTGATGCCTTTAGAAAGACAAAGCAGGAAGCTAATTTAATGGCCTAAACCCTGTTAGCTGCCCGATCTATCCTTGTCTGGCCATCCATGCTATCTACCAACAGAAAAGAAAACACCAAGTATTTCTGGGTTACTTATTTCCCAATCAACCTCCACATAATTTATTAACTCATTATGGCAATCATTAAAATATCAGAAATTGTAAGTAAAATCTTTGGTAAAAATTATCATTAAGTGACATAAATAATTGAGGTAAAGCTGTTTCTATCAGTAGACTTCAGGTATTTCACCCTAAGGGTATTGCTTCAATAAGATGAGACTGCAGTTCCTACGTTTTCTTTCTCTAGTGTGCTCATTAAGTCAGATAAGGGTTTTTTGATACACATCCTTGTGAATTTACTTCAGCAAGTAGAATCGTTTGGCTCCATTTGCAGCCTGTTAGCATCTATGGCAAATATCCAGCTACTTCTTCCAAATGGTTTTTTGTTACATTCTGTAACTTAAGGGTTCACTAGGGGTAACAAGAACAGAAGAGAAACAGAAAAGTGGGTTGAATTCTAACCAAATGATTATACAAAAACAGACAAAGAAGGCTTTAAAAAATATGCTTAAAACTCGAAGACATTTAACACCCCGAGTCAATTATCTGAAAGATGCGATAGCGAGCAGTAAAGAATTTAGAGACGGACTTGTCTATATTACAGTCTGTTCTCTATGGAGGATCTTGCCAAAATCTAGAAAGACAAATTAAGCTAAAGTGAATAATTTGATACAAAATACATCTCACCCCTGCTTGGATCTTTTGTCAAATTTGTCATATTTTTTTCATTTTAAATGAATGAGGATCTACACTTAATTCTAAACAACTGAAAAGATTAAGATTGAACATTCATATGCAAACAGGTCACATTTATGTGAATGTGACACTTAATATACTGTTCCTAACAAATTCTTTTATTTAAGAGCACACACTTGTGTCTGTATAAAGCTGTAGCTGGGACTAAAGTAGTTTGGTGCTTGGCTCACAATCCTCTCTATTCGGCACATAGTAGGTTTGACTTCTTCAAAGTCACATCATAGGGTTTTAGGATGGTATACATCAGAGGTATCAAACCTTGGCCCCCCGGGTCAAATCTGTGCCACGGTGTAATTTTACTTGACCTGCAAATTGTCTATTAAGTTTTATTTAATTTGTGTTGGTTTCAGATTCTGTTTCAGTAAAATGTATGTTTGTTTCCTATATAAAAGGTTCCATTTTATATCTTATAAGAAGGTAAAACTTCTTCAATTGTAGAGATTAGGGTAAGCCAGTGACCTTGTCCAAGTTTTTAGTATTGCCCCACTGTGTATTTTAGTTTGATACCCCTGGTAGAGAACATGAGAAGGTCCAAAATCTACAAAGCTGAAACCTGCTTATGGAAAATTGTTAAGTTAAATTATGTTTACCCAAACAGCTATACGGTGGTTACATGAAGATTGTACTGCCACCTGCCGATCCAGCAATACCTGATGATGATGAAGTAAATCAAGCTAAAACGTTATGGGGAAATGTGTATAATATTGTAACTTGAATTGTATAACAACCTTACATTTTCTTGAAATGGACAGTACTTATGTGTACAACACGGAGTATACATAAAGGAAAGGGTAACAATTACAAAAAAAAACAGTGGTCATACTTTAGAGTCTCTGGATCTGTAGATCCAATGTGCCTTATGTTTATAATGATATGTATATTTTCTCAGCATTCACTTCTAGTAACTATCACATAGAATTCAGGTTCAAAACAAAAATTATGATAAATTCACTACCAGAGTGTGAGATAAATTTCAATTCACAAAGTGAGCAAGAATTAAAAATAGATACAGAATTCAAAAGAGCTTTAATAATGTGTAAATATAATAGAAAGTGCTTATAATAGAAAGCTTCCCGTTCCTCAGGGCTTTAGATCGTAAAAATAATGCTTCATAAATAACAGTATAGCTCAACAGTTGTGATACTTAAGGTTGCATCTTGGGTTGCATTTTCAAGGAACCTGATTTGGTTCATTTTGAAGGCATGTGTTACAACCAAATGTAAAAGAAAGATTTAAAAGAAGATAACCATTATCAATTTTTGACAAATTGATGTAAGCAGCATTTGATACATATATATATACATTTTGGTAATAATAAATATTTGTGTTGGTATAAAACACACCCTGATTACCTTTTAAAAAGATTTATATTTGCTTTACTGCAGGTAAACAATCTGATATTTTCACTTCCAGTATTTCTGGAACATGGAGCCATTAAAATTTACCAAAGTGGACTTGCAACTGCTGTAGAAACTGACTTTGGACTGCTGGTGATGTACGATGGTGAACACTATGCTTCTGTATCAGTACCTGGTACTTACATTAACTCTACCTGTGGAATGTGTGGAAACTACAACAAAAATCCAGAGGATGACACCCTCCGCTCAGATGGAAGACCAGCTATATCTGTGATAGACCTGGGAGAGAGCTGGAGAGTGTATCATCCAGACTGGAAATGTTCCTCTGGTTGTGTAGATAACTGCAGCACCTGTGATGCAGCAATGGAGTCACTTTATTTTACCTCAGAATACTGTGGGTTTATCAACCTAACTGGAAGCCCACTGTGGGAATGTGGCACTGTAGTGGATCCTACTGCTTTTGTCCACAGTTGTGTATATGACCTTTGTGGTTCTCGAGAAAATGGCACTAGCCTATGCCAGGCAATTCAGGCTTATGCGCTTGTCTGTCAAGCATTGGGGATTACCGTTGGTGATTGGAGAACACAGACAGGATGTGGTGAGTAAATACATTTTAATGAATCTACAGTGTTGTTTAATATAACAAAGTTAAATCCATAAGACTAACATTATTTTTTGCTCTAAAAGACGCACTGGACCATAAGATAAACACATGGAAAATTAGGAAAAAGTCACAGGCAAAGCCATTCACATATATAGTAATCATAAAGCATGTTCCAAAAAATTGTTCAGGGGTGGACCCTGCAGTATATACCCTATATTCCATCAGTCGCACCAAAAGGCCAGCATTTCATGAGGCAGGGTTTTGTTTACTTCTCTCCAATTAAGCCAAAAGAAAAGCATCCAATGTTCTCCTCCCTAAAACTGACACATTGTACAAGCTGACACTGGCATCTGGTCTATTTTTACATATTTACACCCACTCAGGAGGAGGGGTGAGTCTCTGGCACCTGATATATCCACTGCTATTGCATGAGTGAGTCATTTAGGGAAATGTATGGTGCTTAGATTTTGTCATGACCATGGGCCTGGCTTGACATTTACTAGCTGAAATGGCAGGTATGTCAGTCCAGGTTAACTACACAAATAGAAGTAGCAGAATGGGAGCCAGACTTAAGGGTGGTCATATAAAAAAACTATGATCAGAAGCCAAAGGTACCAGGTTTGTAGAAGAGCATAAAGAAGAGTAGTCAGTGAGTCATTAGCCAAGGGTTAGTACACAAGCAGCATTACTGGGAACACAGTGTAGTGGCAGCAACAAAAATGAAGATATTGGCATAAATAAATTGTTAAAATAGGAAGCCCAGTGGAGGAGCAGGCTGTTAGAATTTAGCAAGAAATACTGTATAACTGTCCAAGTGATCAAGTGGTCCAAACCAGAATAGCAGGAGGCACAGTAGGCAGAGCCATAGCCAAACACAGAAGCATATCTTGCTTTTGATCCCATGAGGGTGCTTTGCCACTCATGTTCATGTATATGAATTTTGAAAAAGAAACCAGTATGACTTTCAGTAATTCCAATTAATTTTATTTATGCTTCTTTCCAAAATTATTGGCTGGTGATGCTTGTTCTTTTGTTTTTTAGCTATAAGGCTGTGAAAAATGTTTTCTTAAAAATGGCTACATGGGATGATGCTTACCTCAAATCAGAGGTATAGATTAATTACCTTATTTTCTGGCGTATAAGACGACCCCCAACTTTACCAGTTAAAATACAGAGTTTGGGATACTCTCGCCGTGTAAGACTACCCCTCTTCCAACGCACACCAAATAAAATTTTTATGTCTACTCTGAATTTCAACCCCCAGATCTCCAAACACTCTTAAAAGTCCAGTCTTATTTTTAGATTAGTTATTTTCATTCCCAATTTGACACCCCTATCTGCAACCTTTCATAGTTATTAATGTTTCCCTGCGGTTATCCATGGGACATAAATTGTATACATTTGACAATAAAATAGCTTTAATCTCAATCTTCCTGCAATACCAATTTCAGCCACAATATGGCTAGTTAACACACTTGCCATGAGTACTTTCACACACATGAGAGGGGTGAGGGGGATGCTGAAGATCTCTCCCTCTGCCTACTGTCGTCCAGCGTGCAGCGCGGGGAGCACAGATCCGGGGAGCACACCTATGGGCTCGCCTAGATGGTCAGCCAGTGACAGGAGTTCCCCCTGCCCCCCCCCCCCCATGGTGGCACCCGGCATATAAGACGACCCCAACTTTTGCACACCCTTTCCTGTGTTCAAAAGTCGTTTTATACGCCGGAAAATATGGTAATAATCTGAAATCAGTAATGTTTTGGGAATACTGCACCAAATATTTAAAACTTTAAGCCCCCCATACACCTTTAGATCACTCCATACAATTTCCTATAAATCTACCAACAACTAAGTAGTGCCAGGTCCTCCCTGATAGAATACATAGTGGAAAGTTTAGAAAGCTCCTCATATTACAAAAGTTGATAGATTTTTACATACAACCTCTCTATACAGCTTTGTAAGTTTGACGTTCATTTTTAGGGCCCCCATACACCTTACAATCTTACCATATAATTTCTGTACAATCCACTTTTACTTCAATGTAATATGAGGACCTTTCTAAACCTTCCAATCACTATGTATTCTATCATGTATGCATGTAGACTGGAAAAAGCCTACAGTTGTGGGAGGGGATACAAATTAGTATGATGCATATAATATATGTTGTTACTTATTTATTTTATATATTTTACTACTATACTACTTCTAGCTAACATTTAGTTAGTGTTTACATCTGCAGTACTACCTGGGAGTTTAGTACTCTAGGAATGACTAGCATTTGGCCACTGTTTTTTACGCATTCACTAAACTGTCATCTGTACAATTTGTACCAGGTCATTTTTTCCTTTTTTTCTTCTGCCTGTACTCAGTGTAGCACAAAAGATTAAACAGGTTCTGTTAAAAAGCCACAACAGAGCTTCCTATTACACCAGCTAACGACAATAGACATATTCATTGGCTTCCAGATGGCTTGAAATACCAGTAGCTTTCCTCGTTACATTTCCACATTTTTACATTTAAAACTTTCGCTGTAAGCAGTATTTACGAGAAAATCAATTATGCATTTCCTAGACACCAACATATTAATAATATAGAGCACACAACATAAATATTCAATCTTATCTCTAACTTATAACTAATACATTATTTTAATGTTGCATTGGTGATGTTAAATATAATTTCAGATTATGACTTTTTACTGCTACTGTGCCCAACAGGAAGAGAAAAATTCTACGGTGTAGGTTGAAAGATAGGAATATTTAGTTCTATCTTTTTATTTTACTGTTCTTTTTTTCTATGTTCTTCCATTTCTAGACTTTCCTAACCCATGCCTCTTCACGTATCAATATTGATCTAGATCTGGGGCTTTGATGCCCCTCTAAATTTACATTCTATTGCTGCACCCTGTATCGCCTGCCTGTGCCTGCACAGTAAATCCCATTGACCCTTTAGTGGACACTGTCTCTTCCAGGGACATCTAAAAAGGCAAAGGGTTTATGATCACAATGTTGTGAACCCAGTCACATAATTTGTCAAAGTCCAGAGGTATTAAAAAAGTTCTGTATTCAGCATACAGCAGATGGGCCTTGGACAGGCTCCTGAGCATCCAACGGTGGATAAAAGGGCACAGAATTTACCTACTAATGTACCTACTGCAACTATTTCTTTCTATTCCTAGCATAATTATTTACCTATCTATGTGCTAATTTGGATAGCTTCTGTGTAGATGCAAAATGTGCCCATGTTTTACATTTACTGTGTGCAGTAGGACCAGGAGCCAGGGTTACAAGCCAACTTGTAGTGGTAGAAATAGTTGGAAAGCATACCCTTTGGGGCATTCTGGCCAACTGGCTGCCATTGATGTTTAAAAAGCTAAGCTTTTAAAAATCCAGATGAATATACATTTAACGTAGACTGACTATAGGCAGCCTAGAAATGTTCAAGAAATGTTTGCGATGTTAGAGGATTGGTATGGGAATTGTATCATACAACTTGAAGGAAGTGCGTTGTTGTGGAATCCATGTGTTTTTATTCTAAGATTGTAGAAGCTGCTCTTAGGTTAAAAGTTTAATGGAAAATCCTTCTACAAAATTTGCATATTGTTTCCAATATTCAGTTTATTTGCTTTACATGTCCTAAAATATAATGTGGTAATTCTAAAAATAAATGTTTATACATACATTAACAATGTAAATCAGCAAATTACATTTAACATATAAAAAGCCTGTAGACACTAGCTAACTCTTATATTAAAAGTAGGGCAACCCTTAATGTTTCCTAAACAAATGTGATCAGGACCTGGGATAAGGGCATCTATATTAATAAATCTTTTGCTGTTACTTATCTTCATGAATCACAAAACACATAGAGAATTTACAGCAGGAGTTTTTGTTGTTCTCATGACATATAGAGAGGCTCTTTTCTGGTGGAACATCAATGATGAGCCTTAATGTATCATGTGGAGTTTATGCCATTTTCATTCTTTATACATGATATATTTTGGTTTTATCTTGCATTGTTCATAAATAAAAGATTAATTTATGAATGTGGATGCTTCTAAAGCCCACAAGTTATGTTTATATCTGTGCAGGAAACGTTAAATTAATTAATCTACAACATATAATGTTGGGATGTTGGCATCATTACATTGAAATGTGAATAAGCAGGGGTGCACATAACCTTTTTATTGAGCTACTCAGATGAGTACCAGGTAATTGTATTTGGTACTCACCCCATATGTAGCGTGGTTTTGTAATTTTTTCATATGTTTTTATTTCAAACCTTTACATAACAGAAAAGTTTGCATATACATTGGCATAAAACCAAGAAAAAAAGTAAATAATGAAGGACAAAACACATATAAGCGGAAATACAGACATAATAGATGACTTGCTGTGCATTCATTATTCTTAAACCTCATGAAATACATAGAGAACTACTTGACATTTGTTCAATGATTAAGTTGATGCTGTAATATGCTCTGCAAGGTTTGGAAATGGTTAATTCAGTTCAGGTGTCTGTAACATGGGCATGTAGTACCAGCAGCCGCCAGCAGATGGCCTACTGGTAACACATATCACAATCAGTGCTCGTCAGAGCCTGTCTTTAGCAATCTGCCTTGTACCAGGCCCTGCCGGTACTCACTGTCGGGAGCTGAGGAGGATATCAATCCGCACCGCAGCGCACGTGAAGAAATAGTACAATTTCACCTGCTGCCTCCCATTCCAACTTCATAAGAATCACAGTGCCGATGAGGTGGGGTGGTGAGGGAGTTGTGGACATGGTGGGGGGCCCCAGAAAGAAAAATAAGAAGCTGGATAGTATGCAAATGCGCGGTAATAGCGTAACTGCAGCTACGCATAGCTACTTATCATTCCGCATGCGTAGCTGCGGATCTCTTATGCGCACCCCTGTGAATAAGAATGTATACTTTATGTGTTTATGTACAGCATGGCATATGTTTAAATAAAATTTTATTATTGTACTAGTTTTTAGCTTAAATGTAACATATTTGCTTTCACAAGGAGCCTTCTAAGTCTCATGAAAACAGTGTTCATAAGTGACAGGTCCCTAGAAAGGGAACAAGGTCTGAGGATGTGTTGCAGAAGAATATAAGAATACCTTTATCTCATCCAACACACAACTCTAAATTACCTGGCCCCAGGGCTGCCGTCAGGGGGGGACAGAAGGGACTCCCGTCCCGGGCCCGGGCAGCTAGGGGGGCCCGACGGTCAGCACGTGGGGGCCCGGCGTGCTGACTGATAGGTACAGCAGCCTCTGCTCACTGTACCTCTGCCTCTGCACAGCCCGGACTGCCACTACTGTGTGCAATGCGCTGCCGGCAGTCTGGGCTGGGAAGAGGCAGAGGTACAGTGAGCAGAGGCTGCTGTATCTATTAGTCGGCACGCCGGGGTTAAGACATTTTGCTGTACCGGGCCCCATGATCTCTGACGGCTGCCCTGCCTGGCCCTATTGAGCCCTATTGTTATTACCAGGTGTGGGGGATCACACTCAATTGGTTGCTCTCACAGCATCAATTCACGCAATTTTGATCTTTTTAAGGGCTCCTGCATGTGTTTATTTACCCACAGTTAAAAAAAAAGGGTTACCCTCGCAGGGGTTCATTTTAAAAAGTCCAGAAAATGCCAAGCCACCTAGCTTTGCACCATCCAACATAAATCGGTGTCCTATGCTCCGCTGCTCAGCAGCAACAGGCCTGGGCCCCACACTCTCTTTGTGCTCCCCTGTACCAACTGCTCCAGCAGGCATGGGCCCAACACTCCTTGTGTGCCCCGTCTCCTTCTTAGTCAGCAGCCCTGTCTCCAACTTCCATGAGGAGCCTTACTGGCCTGCCTCCTAGCAGCCACCAGCATGGGGCCACGCGCTCCCTGTGTGCCCTGTATTTTCTGCACCCAGCAGCACTGTCTCCAACCACATTGGGAGCCCTGACTGACTTTTGTTGAGACACACCCAGCCACCTCCCTGATGTCTATCAGGTGTAGTTCCTGAATGGAATGGGAAGGCCCACCCAGTTCCTTCCCTCCCATCCCAGAACCCAGAATCCCAAAACAAAAACTTAAACAGCACAACAACCTATTGTTGTTGTCCAACAGTATCCTGGATTCCTTCCAGGATACCCCACCTGATGGTCCAGTTATACCGTGACAGATGACTAGTCTGTCACACAGGGTAAAAAGCAGTTACAACAGGCAGCATTGCTGAATTATCCCTGATTTATATAGCACAATCTTGACATCTTCCTTTATGCTAATACAAACACCTAATTGGTCTGACGTGGATGACTTAGATAGACAGGAATATTGTTCACCGATGTAGAGTGCTTATAGAGTATACAACAAACGTAAACCAGTGACAAGGATATTATATTTCTAAAGCTGGCCATAGACGGTGCAATGTGCGGCTGATTTAGGAAAGATAGTTCTGAGAATCGGCGTGCACATGTTTTAGCATAAACTTTGGATCAATCGCATCCAAAGTAATCGTTCCAGGTGGGTGGCTTCCATCCGGTTATGGGAATCAGGAACTGTGCGTCCGTGACGTCCACTTCCAGTTTTTCCAATTCCAATTGTCCACAAACACTCAGGGAATTTGAATTTCTCTGCGAATAGGTGGACGTCGGCCTTTTCTAAAAGTTCATTCTGCCTGTTCGCAAACGGACGTGGACGATATTTGGCAATCACTAGTTTTAAACTTGGAGTCCCACCGTGCTTTGTCCTCAATGACCCTCAATGCTGCTATTGAACATTAATGGCAGTGTCAGCAGGGCGTGGAAAAAATCATGCCCAAATAGCAATAGCATTGGACATATGGGAGGAAGCAAAATTCATGTGATGCTGCTGGCCTCTGGGTGCCTTCAGAAAGTATTCAGGCCCCTTCACTTTAAAAAAAAAATATATGTTCTCTGGTGCTATAATCTTTTAAATGTTTTTTTCTCAATTATATCACTAAAGCCCCCCATACACGTTTAGATTGGGACCCGATGTTTTGGCGATCACGGCCCGGGCACCCTTCGTGTGCCAGCACTGTCTGGCGGGTCCCTCTAGCTGCTCGTGCCGTCAGCTAGGGAGACCCAGCAGACAGTGTGCCAGCTGTGAGAACAGTCAGCCTAGCACGAAGGAAGAGGGAAGGGAGTTGCTAGCACCTATCTTGGTTATGTTTGTAGGGATCACCTGCCTAGTACTTTTTAAGCAGTAAAGCGTGTTGCATCAGCATCATGCTGTCGGGTTGTTTTAGAACAGCAAAGACTGGTAAGGGATGAGGGGAAAGCTGAATATCCTCAATATAAACCTCTTCAACTGTTATCAGAGCCACTCGGTGAACACAAGGTTTACCTTCCAGCATGACAATGACCCAAAGCACATAACATAGGAGAGTCTTAGGGTCAACGCTGTGAATGTCCGAAAAAAATAACTCAGACAGAGCCCTGGATTAAACCCTATAGAGAAAATGAATGCAATTTACACAGATTGCAGAGATTCATTAATAAGAATGGCGCAGAGATTCATGAATAAGAATGGCGGAAAACCCCCCAGTGTAGGTGTGCCACTCTTGCTGCATCATACCCAAAAAAACTTGCACCTGTAAGTACTTAGTAAAAAGTCTGAATACTTATATAAGGCCAGTATTTGACTATGTTTTGCTGTAACACTGCAAAACATGCCCTGTTCACTTCAAATGGGTCCGGTAAACTGTGATGGGACGCACGCACATTGCAGGTATGGGCTCATTCAAAATGAATGGGATTGTGCAAAAGATGCAACCACTGCAATTTTGC
>CM070038.1:65858933-65879814 GCA_036250615.1 Ptychadena robeensis
GAGAGGAGGGAAGAAGAGACGGTTGAGGAGGGGGAAATTCAGACCAGTTCCTTAAACACTCCTCTGATAATTCTGCACCCTTATGTCCTTAAGAGGTACCTAGAAAATATTAAAATATTCAAAGCCAAAATTGACTATATCGTTTCAAACAATGCCTGAAGACTCTTTTTTTGTTACCTTTAGGTTGCTTTGCCGAGGATTCCCTGTGTCTATCACTCCCCACTTTGTTAGGATGTCCGTGTTGGCCAGTAGTTTGCCTGGGTCTGCAATGACTCTTAAATACTGCATGCCATCCCCTACTTCCGGGAGGGAGGAGGGGGCCGCTGGGAATTGAGTGGCGCGGTAGCCATGACATCCCCAAAATGAATGGCTACCCTGTGGCCGCCCGCCCAGGGGTCACTCCATCTCCCTTTGTGGACGCCATGCTGTTCATGCTGGGGACCGACGCGGGTCGCGCCCCGCCTGACATCATCCGGGCCGTGCCTGCGCCCTGGCAACTGGGCGGAGATTTAGCATACCCAATCAAAACGCCCTCCCACTGCTGTGTGGGAGGGGCGCACTGTGCGGTAGAGGTCCCAGGCTGACTCCTATGGGAATCAGCTCAGGGTGCACCCTCCGCACAAAAATTGGGTTCCCCTGATGGATGCGGGAAAGAGGAACCAGGGAGCTCCCTGTGACCGCAGAAGGGGGAGGGGACAGGGGAGTACAGACCACCAAACCCCGCCTACAAGATCACGAAAAATACAGGAGGAGAGCTTGGTGTAATAACCCAACTGTACAGAAACAATACATATCAGGTGAAAGGAATTAGAGAAGGGGAAAGGGATATAACGAAAAAATAGTGATTGAATAAATAATTAAATGTGAAAATTTATGATCCACCCTCCCTTTTGAGTTCTGCCATACAGTCCCCCTGGTATTCTCCATGTATAGAGCCTTACCTTATATTGGAGTTGGGATCAATTTAATGTCGGTCTCCCAGGGATGGGATTCTGTACACCGTTGGAATTTACAATATCATACAGCAATAAATCACATATATAAATCACATATATAAACATATAACCAATTCTAGGTGTCCAAGAAAACCAAAAAGCTCATGTATATGGAAGGAGATCCAAATATTGGATACCCATTTTTTCGTGTTCAATTAATGAGTACATAGACATGCATATGCTTACATGTGTATACATGTGCACTGCATGGCTATTGATCTCGTTAACTAATGATTATATTTTAGCCAAATTGTAGGAACCTCGGTTATTTTTACCCCCGCCTCCAACTGGGGGAACCAACCTTATTCCTTTTGAGTGTTTTTGGAATCTCAATCAGTTATGATAAACCTATTTTTCTGGGACTAGGGTCAGTCTTTTAAAGTTATTTTTATGGGAAATTCTTCTCAGATTGAACACGTATATATTAGGAATGGGACCTAGGATTTAGGGACTGGGAGGGGGGAAAAGTTGAGAAAGGCCAGCGATGACAACAACAAATACCAAACACAAGACAAAAATAAAAAACAAAGAAGCGATCCCTATTACAAAAATGGTTTGAAACTCAATTGATCGTTGAGTCCAGGAGGTGTTGATGCTTTGAGACGATAAATCCAGCGGGATTCAATCTGTAAGAGGGTATTATTTATGTCTCCCCCCCTTCCACTGGTACTCACCAGGACCGTGAAGGAAATAGCCTGGGGGGGTCATAGTTATAATGTTGTGCCACATGTCGGGCAACCGGTTTTGTTAAAATTCCAGCTTCAATGGTAATTAAGTGTTCCCGGATTCTAATCCGGAATTCACGACTGGTCTTTCCAATATAGAAAGACCCACATTTACATAGCATTATGTAAACTACATTTGAGGTTTGGCAAGTTATTGCACATTTTAAGGTGAACTGTTGTCCATTCGGTAGGGGGACAAGGGTCCCCTCTCTGATCCACGGACACTGGTTGCATCCGCCACATCTTTTCAGACCTCCTTCCCTTCTGGGTTCTACAGGCACATAGTGACTGTGGACAAGACTGTCCCTAATGGAGTCTGCTCTCCTAAACGTAATTTCGGGTTTATTTTTTATAAGTTGAGAAACTGTTGCGTCCTCTTGTAATATGTACCAATATTTTTGGAAAATGTTTCTAATTTCGACATGCTCATTAGAATAGGTTAAAATTATCCTGGTTGACTCAGTATCGTTTCGTATAGTAGTTTGTCCCTATTCAGGCTTTGGCCTTTTGATAGGCATTTTTTAGAATAAGATTACTATAGCCTCTTTGTTTGAGTCTGGCTTGCAACTCTTTAGCTTTAAGCTCAAATTGGGTTACCCGCAGTAGATTTTCGATACAATGTGGTTGAAATTTGACGGTCTTTTCCAATCGATATTGATACATCGAGGAAGGAGATCTCCCTTTCAGAGTGATCCATCGTAAATTTGAGGTTCCATGTATTACTCTGCAAGGAGTCAATGAACCTTTGCAGTTCAATTATTGATCCCGTCCAGATCATGAGCACATCGTCGATGTACCTCCTCCAGAATAGAATGTGGGGCTGGTACATGGACAGGTCCTCACATGACAGGATCTCCCTCTCCCACTCCCCCAGGTACAGGTTGGCATACGAAGGGGCACAACATGTGCCCATTGCTACCCCTTGCACTTGGAGGTAGTGTTTGTCCTTAAACATGAAGACATTGTGTGTTAATATAAATTGGAGAAGGTGACACACCATCGCATTATGGTGATCCCACTGGGGGCCCCTCTGTTGGAAGACTCGCTCTACCACAGCAATCCCCTGATGGTGGGGGATGCTGCTGTAGAGCGCCTCCACATCGATGGTCACCAGGGGAACCCCCACTGGCACTGTCAGCCCATCTAATACCATAGTGAAGCCATAGTATAAATATTAATGCTACTTGATTACATGATTTTCACTTAAATTTTTGGCTTATATTTGTTGAAAAGTAAAACTCCAGCCTCCAGCTAATATGTGTTTGAAAACCACTACATAAAAAATAAACCAAATGCACCTGCATTGGTAGGTTGACAATTATTTCTATTTGTTCGCTGTGTGTGTACAGAGTGAGGCCTCAGAGGGCTCTGGACTTATTGTTTTCAGCTTGAACGAATAAGATCCTAGTGCTTTCCCAGTCCAGTCCTGAAACGTATTAACTCTTACAGTTATTAAATGTAAGATTATATAGAAGTATAGAAATCCTGTTCTGTCTGTCTATATATAAGTCATGATGTTGGAATCTTTTGGTCTAACACACTCAGGCTGACAACAAGAAATTCCAAATGTACCCATTCTGTGATTTTGGAGAATAACCCCACCGTTTAGCCTGGGCTAACTGGGCTACTGCCTGATACTGCCTTCTGCAAAACATCAGACCATTCATCAATAATTAATCCCTACTTAACACAAAGTAGAAAATTGTATGAAATACACTATGACATTTCCTTAATGGAACACTGAATGTACTCCATTTTAAAGCACTAGACAAATCTTGGAATGTTTTGGGAAAGAATTTGATCTGTGTCATATAATAAGACCAGTAAACCGTGATTCACAAAACAAAAGTAAATCCAAGAATGTCAAGCAAACTGACTGCTGTTTTGGCACTGTGGAGCAAAGTAGAGCACACTGACTGCTGGTGTGGCGGGCAATAAGCAGCTCTTCTGGATTTATCTCATTGCTTCATAAACCATTAGATAAAGGCCATGCATGGACAGACAGAGAAGCAAGCAACACAGACACTCTCCCCGGTCTATAAAAGTACTTCTGACTTTACAGTGACTTTTATAAACTACGTTTTGCGCAGTGTTTTAAGGGTCATGTGAGCATAGCATCATAAGCTTCTAATTGGTTATGTCCATATGAAATATATTCTCCTCCATCCTTTGGAATGTGTGTGATATCTGGTTTGAGATATAATTTTAGGGAAACAAGCAGGCAGTCAGTGAGGCTGCTTTATACTGCATAAGTATATAGCACAACAGCAACAGAAGTAAAAAGCATAAAAGAATAAAGAATGTTATCCAAACCCTAATTATCCAATTAACTTTAGTTACCATGCTTCCCCATTTGCAATTGGCCCCCTTTTTGAAGAACATTCTGTCCCTAAAGCTGGGCATACACGTCTCGATTTTTTGTTCAATTTTAGTGCGATCCTTTATCAAAAGCGCAATCAGATTGAAAATAAACATTGAACATGGCCCAAAAGTGTTCCGTAGCGATAGATTATTGTCAAAATCGGCCATCTTTCATGGATTCCTTTCTGAATAATTTTAATAAAAAGAACTGAATGCGAGTGTCGTTATTGTCTCATGCATCGTTTTCAGCGATCCATCTATGATTCTTGTGGAAAGACCTTTGTTTTGTGTGCTGTTGTTACTGGCCATTCTTCCTAAACACCACTCCCCAAACCCATAAATTGGGTGCGTTCAAGACATATTGAATACTTTCAGGATAGAAATCGCCCAGAAATTGATGCATGGTATGTTGCAGTCTGCGATCGTGGTTGCATTCCACAAATTAAAATCGTTCCAGAATCGGATGAAATCGCAGGAAAATTGTGACGTTTATGCCCAGCTTAGTGCCTAGTTTCCAGGGAACTGTGTCGGTGTTGCTTGCCGTCTCTGTCCATGCATGGCCTATATCTAATGGTTAATTAGGAAGCAATGTGTTTGCGTTCCTGGCTGAGCCTGAGGGAGTATAGCAATGAGGCCACGGTGGCCCCAGACCTAGAGAGACGTAACACGCAGCATCAACAGACTCAGGTAAGTAAGTGTCCCTTACCCTCTTACAAGGGCCGTGGCCCCAAAGTCTGGATCAGTTGATGCTGCATGTTACATCTCTCTAGGTCCGAGGCCATCGTCGCCTCGCCGCTATACTATATCTCATTGCTTCCAAATTAACCATTAAATATAGGCCATGCATGGACAGACAGAGAAGCAAACAATAACATAAATCCAGAAGAACTGTTTATTACCCACCACAACAGTTGGTGTCTGTGGAACAGAGTAGAGCACACTGACTACTGGCACTGTGGAGAAAAGTAGAAGGCACTGACAGCTGGCACTATGGTGCAGAGTAGAAGGCACTGACAGCTGGCACTGTAGAATAGAAGACACTGACTGATGGCACTGTGGAGAAGAACACACTGACCTCTGGCACTGTGGAGCAGAGCACACTGACTGCTGACACAACACTGCTGTCTTCACAGCACTGTGAAGTGGAATAGAGCACACACACTCCTGACACTGTGGAGTAGAGCACATTGACTGCTGGTACTGTGGAGTGTAGTAAAGCACAATGACTGCTGGCACTGTGATGTAGATTACACTGATTGTTGCACTGTGGAGTAAAGTAGAGCACACTGACTAGTTGCAGTCTGATTGTTGCGTGTTCCAGCTTCCAGGTCATTTGTCTGATATGGCTGTGCTGAAGGGAATCCTGTGCTATCGCTGGAACTCCTGTACACATGTATGCACATGTGGCATGGAGAATGTGAGTGGCTAAGCCCAGATGGGGAATGGCGGCCAGGGACTACAGGGGCTTAGAGTTCCCTCGGCAGCTGGCATAATTATAACATATGCTATAGAATATAGGATAACAGAAAAGTGAAAACGTACAGACATTGTTCTATATTTAACTCTACAACTACCTTAAACATAGGAGGAGTATTGAAGCATGTTTGTTTTCACTTCTTGGGTGATTGTATGGGTCAGTTTAAAGTAGAGAGGGTCAATATGCTCTTATTTTGCATTTTATAACGCCTTCATGAAATACATTTTTGCAGAAGAGAGAATAAGCCTATCTTGTACTTCTCCTGTGACTACCAGTAGGCCCTGCTTTCCTGAATCTGACATGTTTGGAACCCATGTAAAACCCAAAGTTGGGTTATCTATGATTGAGCAGTACATACACACATCAATTTGAGTTTTATCTGCTTTGCATTGAGCTGCATTGCTTTGGTCTAGAAGTTTGAATGTGATGCTTTAAAGCTGTTGGAAAACTAGGTCAAAAGGGTTTTCTTATCAAACACAGAGTCTGCCATCATGCAATGATTAAGTCGTGAATCACATATGAATCATGTGAGGGGGTGAAGATAAAAGTTTTAAAAGGTTTAGATTGCCACTTTTGCCTTTTTTTTTGCAAATTTGAACTTCCACCTTAAAAAAAATTTTTTTTAAGGTGTAAATCAAACTCAATGAGGTTACAAGAGCTAAAGATATCTAATCTGTCCCGGTATTGGTTTAGCTACAGCTTTTTTTTTACAATAATGGACATGGAATATGTGTCCGGAGTTAAGCACCTGTTAAGAGAAGTTTGGATGGATACATTTATTTCTAACTTTATTTCATATTAAATGTAGTTATACAGAAATAATATCAATTATCTGGTAGTGTTCAAGGCAAATATTCAAATCGTGAATTTTTATTGTGAATATCGGCACTTCGAGAATTTGCAAATTGCATTCGCAATATGCACATGTACAAGTGCCAATTTGCACAATCAAGTTAATAATGACTGGAGATCACAAATTCTCGAATTAAGAATTCATTGCAAACATAAGGAAACAATTTGTTATATTTTGGGAATACAAATATTGCCTATGCTGATCATCACTATTATCTGGCAGCCCATGCTTGTCTACTTTCCTATTTTCAGCCTCAGCTATACAGTGTCCGGAATTCAGCCATTACTCAGTATGTACAAGCAGCTGTCCAGCCACTTGTTCTGACCTCACAGCACCTCAGTACTGCAGCACCCCATGCACAGAGGGATGTGAGTGTGATAGTGGATATGTTTTGAGTGCAGACTCATGTGTTCCTATAAGTAAATGTGGCTGTGAAATGGACGGGAGATATTATGTGGTCGGTGATTCCTTTTGGACCTCTACAGACTGCACAGTGCAATGCTGGTGTGAGGATGGAGGTGACATTGTGTGCTTCAACACCAGCTGCCGTGATGGTGAAATCTGCTCTGTGGAAAATGGATATCAAGGATGCTACCCCAGAAGGGAAAGTGTTTGTCTTGTGAGTCAAAACCAGGTGATACACACATTTGACTCAGTGAGCTACCCTTATCCGTTAGAATATTCTTACTCCCTGCTAAAGACTTGCCCAGAAAGAACAGAATTTATTGAGATTGACATCAGCAAGAAGAAACCAGACTCAGGTCCCAACTGGCTTAGACCCCTGAGAATCCAGGTGGCCAAGCAAGAGATACGAATTGGCAGTACCTCAGAGATTAAGGTAGGTACATTTAAATTAGTAAAAAACTAAAGTAGTTATTGATTATGTTGGTTTAAAGCTAATTGAAAGGGGAAAATGTTTTTTCAAAGTCATACCAAAGTCAACTGCATATCCAAATGGCCTTTGTCATAAAGTAGAGCAGTCTGAAAGCGGATGTATACTTGATATGTAAAATTAAAGTTTGACAGGCTCCTGGGGGTTAACTTCGGGTACACTATCGCCACTGGTTGGGTTTATAAGGGTTTTCTTTGGGAATTTTCATCTGTGTACTTTGCAAAAAAGAGCTGAGATCACAGAATTACCCAACAATCACAGCGCTTCTTTTGCAGTTATGTGTCTTCTGTGGGTGTGCAGCCCCTCTTAATCTTCAGCTCTGCCCAGAACTGTATATTTCCCTTTCTGATGCTGGCTAAATATTAGTGCCTCATATAGGTAACCACTGTCCTGGTAACCTCCCAAAATGCCACCTCATGCATTTATGTGCACACAGACTATGGCTCTTGATAGATGTAGTTCCATAGGATGTCCAATGGCACACAATATAAAGAACATACTACAGAATTGAATGCAGTGACCAAAAAAAAACTAAGATTAAATCAGAGATGTTGCTATTACCTCTGAAATGTACACATATATAGACCAATATCTATCATATATAAAAAGAAAGAAAGTGTCTCAAAACTTGGTTGTTGTACTGCCTTAAAAATCCCTAATCCTCATTCTCATGCTAGGGGTGTGGAGACACTTTCTTTCTTTTTATATATATTTGTTGGGATGTGGCAGACCAGCGATTGGGTAATTTTAACCCTTCCGTTTACCCAATATCTATCATATTTACTTAATGTAAAGCCCTGCCAACCCCTTTAGGTTCTTGTGTTCCCTGATTGCCAGTATTTAAAGGAAAAACTTTAATAATATACAAAGGTCTTCTGTGCTTATCAGATTTGTATGTAGTTTTAAAAGTAACTAAAAAAAGGGCCAAGTATGTCTATAGGGTCACTACACTGTATCTTCTGCTATCATTACATCTCACCCTTATGTAAATGACCTTTTGTCATTCGATTTTAGAATATAGGAACACATAACACAAAGTAAACCAACAACAGTCACAAATCAATTTTCATTAGACTTTCTGCTTCAAATGCTGAATATTGATTGATTGGCACACAGCATTCCTGCTCACTTTCATTACATTTAGAAGAATGTATCTTCTTCATCTTTTAGGTTAATGGATTTCAGGTTGAACTTCCTTTCTACCTTCCCTCTGGTGAGCTGGAAATGTACCGTAACAGAAATGGAACTGTAATTGAATCTGAAGGACTTGTTAAAATACAGTATTCAGACCAAGGTCTGCTTCACATCACCCTTTCTACCTTATACTACAACTGCACAGGAGGATTATGTGGTTACTTCAATGGAAACAGCGAGGATGAGTTTTGTTTTCCAAATGGGAAGTGTACGGACAACGTTGCTATATTTTTGGAGAGTTGGACAACTTTTGATGAAATCTGTAATGGAGAATGTGGTGACTTACTAAAAGCCTGCAACAATGACTCTGAACTGCTAAAGTATTATAAAAGTCGTTCCAAGTGCGGAATTATTAATGATCCAAGCAACAGTTCTTTCCTGGAATGTCATGCTGTGGTCAATGTATCTGCATATTATAGGACTTGTTTGTTTCGCCTGTGCCAGAGCGGAGGTAACCAAACGGAGCTTTGTGACTCTGTTAGCCGTTATGCTATGGCGTGCCAAAATGCTGCTGTAGACGTTGGGCAGTGGAGAAGTAGAAACTTTTGCCGTAAGTTGATTCATGTTATTTCTTTTAAAAAATAAACATTTTGCTCATAATTTAGCAATGCATACTGAAGCTAGGTTTTTAGAACTGGGGTTTTAAATGATGAACATTACAGGTATTTTTATTGTCCCAAGACAGTATGTATTCTGAATTTAGGTTTACAGCAGAGTTTTCCAAATACATTACTCAAGGGTCATATACAAGCTAGATTGGCATAAACCAAGCCATTTGCTGAATTTTAAATCATAACTAATTTAATACTTGATGCTTGTTGTCTAAATACAAACATTTAAACAGATCTGCACCTCAAGGAACAGACTTCTCACCATGACCAGATGACAGGAAACTTGTAAAACCACAGGGAATTAAATAAAGGAATAGCAAAGTTATCAGGCATGAGAATAAATACACCTGGCTGTATATTGACCAAATTTATCAAGGCTAGTTAAAACAAAAAATATCAATCCTTAAATTCCAAACACTAAGATGCAAAAAGCTTACGGTATTATAGGTAACATGAAAATATGTGTGAGAAAGAAACAATATATCATGGACTCGTGTCTGCAAATGCCTAAAGCTAGGAATAGACGGTAAGATTTACAGAGGATTCCTGATCCGATTTCGGCACTAGGAGTGGGTGTGAAGAGCGGCCGGCACTCTTTGTGTGCCGCTCATTACTTTGGCTGGGGGCAGCCGTCCCCAGCCAAACCAATGGGATCCGGTATAAATTTACCGTCCTGTAGGCTGATTTTAGCCCAATCCTAGTTAGTTGCTGCATCCGATCCCCGCATGACCCGATCCTTAAGGGATGCGGGAGCGCGCACGGCATCGGATCGGCGGTCGGGTCGTGCAGAAATCGGAACGTCTATGCCCAGCTTAAGCCTCTTTATTTAAAAATACAAATTAGTTTTAACTTGTTATCTTTAATCCAATTATACTAATAATCCAGCATGTTATTTAGATGATTCTGACTAATATATATGTTATAATAAGTCACCGAACAATTTGCTGTGTTTAGGTATGACCTATATATATTTTATAGCATATACAACATTGTGGACCTTGGATAAGTGCAGACTTTAGCCTGGCATACACACGCCGATTAGCGGCCGATTTTGCCGCTGACCGACGGGCATGCACGCTCGCGCCGTCGGTCAGTGGCAAAATCGGCTTCCAATCGGCGTGTGCCCACATGAGGCGACAGATCCCTGTCGCCCCACAGCTCGGCCGGCCAGAAAACGGACATGCCCGGCCGATGAAGTCATCACAAGTGATGAGCAGCATAGGCAATATTCGAATTCACGATATTTCACGAATAATTCTACTAATATTCAATTCTATATTCAATTATAATCGCCTTGTAATTACCTTTAAAATGAATGGTCATGTGCTATATATATTCGCAGTCCATGCCCATAGGCATCCCAATGCAAATATTCGAGATTGCGAATATCCGCTGCCATATTCGCGAATTTTGCGAATTCTCGAATAGCCGATATTTGCCGAATATATTCAAAATTCGAATATTCGAGCACAACACTAGTCATCACGCTGCATTCCAGAGCTCATCGGAGCTCGTCTGTCGGCACCCGTCTGTGGGTGTATGGCAGGCATTAAGCTGGCCATACACCTTTAGATCTCTCTGTCAGATATCCTTTAGATCTACCAACAACTATGTAGGGCCGGGTCCTCTGTGATTGAACACGGGTAGACTTGATGGTTTAGAAAGTCCCTCGTATTACATGGTTTTGGTACAGCAAAAGGAGATCTAAAGGAAATCTGACAGAGAAATCTAAAGGTGTATGGGGGCCCTTAAGCTAGCCACACACGGTTCGATTTTGGTTCAATCGATGCTCGATTAGATGAATTTTTTCATCGATTGAATGAAAATCGAGAAATGCCCACATGGTACGATCGACGATAATTGTTCGATTAAGGCAGAAAAATTGATCAAATTTTGATTGGACATGTTGGAAAATCATCGTCAATTGTGCCAAAATCGTTTTATAATCGTGGATGTTTGTGGTGTTTCTCCTGGATTGATTAGATTCGATTCTAACATAGACCACTTCAATCTGAACTTCAATTGTTTCCATACCAAAATTAAAGATTTTAGTAATCTTTTTTAATCGAAATCTCACCACAATCGCAAACTCAATGTGGGGTATATGTTGATGCGATTAAGGTAAATTTTTGATTAGACGATTGAATTCCTCGATCTAATCGAGCATCGATTGAACCAAAATTGAGCTGTTTGTGGCTAGCTTTAGTATTTAACTGTAGTGCTTGCTTTGGAATTTTCATTGCCACAGCTGTGTTGGCTGAATCAGCAAGCATTTAGAATAACTCAGATAGCCAGTATATGTGTAAAAGGTGCCATCTTGTGTGGCACTGTAGATTTGGTGTTTGAGAAAAGCACATAAATACTCCCACCAATGATATGTTCTCCATAGTTTGACTAGATGCCAAGATGATGGTTCATCTTCATAGGCAAATCCAAATTGTTAAAACATTGTATAGGTGGTTTATATGGTATTATCTCTAACATTGCTAGATATATAGGGGAAGGTTGTGGTAACATTCCAAAAAGAGTGCACATGTAGTTTTTGCATAAGTTAGGTGCAAAGTTATGGTATGTTGAAATTTCTTCGTATTTTTTTTTTTACTTAACCTCCCTAGTGCACTGCTGAAGTACAGATTTCTGTACCAAAAGTGCACTATAGGCCTGTAATTTCCCAAAGTATGTCCATACAGGAGTCTGGTAGACGAGCTGGCACTTAACTTTCCGTTCCTGACGGTCCCAGGTGGTCCAGCTCTGACCTGTCAGAACAGCAGTGGACGAGCTGGGTTCGTCAGGCAGAGATCGGAATCACAGGAAAGCAAACTCACTGCTCCATGTGTCTCCGATCTCATGAGGCAGCTGCAGGAGGATAAAGTGAATTATTAAAATCTTAATTATCTGATATTGTGAGTTATTCACAAAGCATCTGAACATGTTATTATATTTAGGATGTCTACCAGACTCCTGTATGGACATACTTTGGGAAGTTACAGGCCTACAATGTAAAAAAAAAAAATTTCATTAAAGTCTATGGTGCACTTTTGGTACAGAAATCTGTACCTCAGCAGTGCGTTAGGGAGGTTAATTTACATAATGCTAAAAACTAAATGTGCTCTACATCTCCAAGAATTTGTTGTGAACCTTGTTCAGGGGTTTTGCAATTAACTCGCAAATTCAGCTAGTCGAAATTTCATATACATTTTTTAACGAACTCTACTGGAGTCTCTGTATAAAGAGGTTTCTATCTTACTTAAGACTAGTAACCTATTGTTTTACTGGCTTTCAAGAACTGGCTAACTAACATTTATTAATTCTTCTGCACAGCCGGTCACTATAATTAATCATGAACTGGTTGCTGGTAACTGTCATTATTGAAAACATTTTGGTGAAGGGAATGGGACCTAGAAAGGGATCAGTTAAATTAAGGGATATGTTAATTATTAAAGATTTTTTATACATACTAGAATAGCTGAAGCTAGGAAGAGTGAACATTTTATTCACAAAGCTGTTGACATTTATGCCAAAATATACATGGAAAAAAATCAGATGTAATGTTTTTACCCAGATAAGTATTGCTTATTTCTTCTTCATTACTGTATTAATAATCTATGTGTTACACACCACAGCTTTAATGTGTCCAGAAAACAGCCACTTTGAGGAATGCATTACTTGTTCGGAAACTTGTGAAACCCTTGCCTCTGGCCCAGTCTGCAGTGATAGTTGCTCTGAAGGATGCCAGTGTGATGAAGGTTTTGCCTTGCAGGGTGCACGGTGTATTCCTAAGGGTGAATGTGGCTGTAATTTTGAAGGTCATCAAGTTTCTACAAATGAAACTTTCTGGATGGATCTAGATTGCAAATCCCTTTGCTTTTGTAATGGGACAGACAACAGTGTTTACTGTGAGACTAGTCCATGCAAGGATGAAGAGTACTGCATGGAGGACAATGGGCTCTATTACTGCCAGCCCCGTACAGATGCATCATGCATTGTCTCAGGATATGGACATTATCTAACATTTGATGGACTACCATTTGATTTCCAAAGCAGCTGTTCTCTAATTCTTTGCACTACAGTTACTAATTCCAAAGCAGACACTGTCCCAAGATTTACAGTTACAGCTAAAAATGAGGACAGAGATGCGTCTCTTGCACTATGGGTAAAGCAAGTGGAAGTAGAAGTTTACAATTATAATATTGTAATTTATCGGGCATACAAGCATACTGTCCTGGTAAGTGCAGTTTACATTTATGTGGTGGTTTTCACATTATTTTGAATGCAATTTACGTAATATTAGTTCCATCTTTTTTGTACTCAAAGCCTTTTTTACCGCACACAATTTTACATAGGCAACCAATGTTACCATTCAAACTGCATGGGTTGCATTAAAACACAGCATTTCCACATGCGTTTGTTAAAACACCCTGTTGTATGCATTTTTGATTAATTTTTTCTGCATTTTTTATTGATTTGTTCAAAAACACAAATGCAAAACCCAAACGCAGATGTAATGTGAACAACGCATGCGTTTTTGTATCTATGCATGTTGTGTTAACATGTATATGTTGATTTAGGGGGCTTATTGTTAAGGGTCCTTTCACACTATAAGCCATTTTTAAAGGCATGTGTTTACGCATATACAGTATACGAAGCAATGAAAAATGCAAAAAATATTTGCATGCAGCCGGGCGTTATAAAGAAACCAATGCAAAAACTCTGCATTTTTAAAAAGCAACATACGTAGTGTGAATTATATCATTGGTTTTCTATGAGAAAATGTAGTACTGTAAAAACATGCGCTTTTATAAAAACACAACACGTATAGTGTTAAAGGGCCCCAAAGGTTTATCTATTGGTAAGATTAGGGCACATAAGGTACAACAGAGTAGAGAGAGCTCAGTAATTGGAAGAGAGCTGGTCATGCGATGTCCAGGCTCTTCTGTAATTTTTTGTTGTGTTTTCTCTCACTGTGCTTAACTAATGACAAGCTAAAAATAGATTGGAGATAATAGTTTAAAAACAATAACATCTCTTAATGTTTGTGAAATTTGAAATAAATTGCAAAGCCCTACATGTGTTAACATTACAAAAATATATTACTCTAGCACATGTAGATTTGCATACATTTTACTAAACTTTGAAACTTAATTTTTGCAAACACTACATGTGCTAAAGCAATATGTATTTCTTGTAATGTTCCCACAATTCAATCAGCAATTGTACATCCTCAGCAATTGCTTTGGCGATGATACCATGTTCAGTGTCTTTGCAATTAACTCAAATCAACAATATTGTCCATCTTTAATTAGGGATTGAGCTAGTCAACAGGGCAATTACCTAATTAGCAACCTTTTATACTTCTTATTGGTTTTGTATTCCATAAGATATTGTGAGGTTATAAATGTTGTTAGATATTGTATGGTTTTGAAAAAAATTCTGATTTTGTTTTTCTGCTTCATTCTATGGATAATATCAAGCTTTTAAGGTAAGGTTTGGACAGCATTTAATATGTACCATCAGTCCGACAGACTGAGCCCTAAAGGAACCAGTGTTGATTGTGTATTTAGTAAACCTTTTGTTAATAGCCATTAAACAACAATATCAATATCTATTAACTTTAAATGAAATTTTTTTTTTTACATTGCATTATTTTCAATATGTTTGTATTGCTTATAGGCTGGATAACCCCCATAGTCCTTCTTCTGCCCCTCATACATCCCTAATTGCCTAGTCACTAGATCTTCAAATGTGTATATGCATTTCACATAAATTCATATATTTGTTTTTCCAGGTTAATAATGAAAGACTCTATTTGCCTTTAAAGTTGGGTCATGGCAAAGTGAATATTTTTGCATTCGGTTTTCACATTGTTATTGAAACAGACTTTGGCCTAAAGGTGGTTTATGACTGGAAGACGTTTCTGTCTGTTACTATTCCTCGCTACATGCAGAACAGCACATATGGTCTGTGCGGAAGGTATAATGGAAACATGGAAGATGACTTACAGACTTCTAGTGGCTTTATTAGTATGAATGTCAATGAGTTTGGTCACAGCTGGGTAAAAAGGGACACATTTTGCCAGGTTGGTTGTGGAGATAGATGCCCAACCTGTACAAAAGTTGATGGATTGTGGAAAGCCCAGCAACTTTGCAGCTTCATTCCCAACAGGAGTGGTGTATTTGCCAAATGCCACAGTAAAGTGAATCCAAGATTTTTTTTCAAGAATTGCCTTTTTGACTCTTGCATCGATGGCGGTGCTGTCCAAACTGCCTGCAGCTGGCTACAAAACTATGCAAGTACTTGTCAGACGCAAGGGATTGCTGTCACTGGCTGGAGGAACCATACATCCTGCTGTAAGTATCAGTTTAAAAATCTTAAGGTAGCCATACACAGGTTGATTTGTCAGCGATCAAATGCCGATCGATGGCTGATCCAATCTTTACAGACGATCAGGAATCGGCAATTGATCGGATCGGGAATCGATGCAACACCACCGTGGGAATCCGATTTGTGGCTGATTTGGACATGAGCCGATCTCCAAAATGGCCGATTCCACAAAATCCATCGATCGGAAAGGCTGCTGCATAGGGCTATTTGGGTCCATCAATGTACTCCGATTGCCAAACGATCGACCAAAAAACCAACATGTCGGTTCATTGTCCGATCCGAGTTTTTGACAATTCCGATTTTTTGGGGTCGATCGCCCAGTGTGATCAAAACCTGATTGACTGCCGATCCATTGCCGATCAAAAATCAAGTGGAAACTCGACCTGTGTATGGCTACCTTTACCTAAAAGTTACATTGTTTCAAGTGTTCTTTATTGCAATATAAATGTGTAGTTTTTTTTTTGTTTTTTTTAAAGGGACTTAAACAGTGGACAGGAGTTTCCTTACTGATATTTTTTTTATTTAATCAGTTCTTAATGGCAATCACTTTATATAAAAGAAGAAAGGCTGAAGCTAATAATACATCATGGTACATGATGTTTCCATTGGTCTCTTTAGTATAAAGATACATTAATAAATTGAACTTTATGGGGGAAGCCAATTAACCTATCAGCATGTCTTTGGAGTGTGGGAGGAAATGGGAGAACACAGGGAGAACATGCAAACTCCTTTGGGACCCTAGTGCTCCATGGCCAGACTGCTAACCACCTGAGCCTCTGTGCTGCCCAAACTGGCTACTGGCCCTCCATCCTGTGAAAAAGTACAAAAGTCACTGTGAACGCTTAATCATTCTTAAGGTGGCTCAAAAAAACTTTGGGTTTCATCTACGAGGGGACTTTACCAGGCCTGCCAGGCACTATGTCAAATGTTCTTTATAAAGGGCAAATATTTGTTTTTAAACAAGTGTTTTAAACATGTGTTTTTCAGGCTGTTGCACATTATCTGAAAAATTCCCAAAATATGGGCAACAGGAGGCACCATCAGGGCAATCAATATGGCGGTTCTGAACTGACCATGTAAACCTAACCTAAAAGTGAAAAGAAATTATGTTGAGTAGCCATTATGTTTCTGGCAACTGTGCTGTCATTTGAAGGAAGATTGAAGACAATGAAATACAATTTTTTTTAAATTCAGCAAAAATGTAAATTTTGTGTTACAACATCTCATTATTAGATTTTTCACTCATTATTTGTTGCTTATTTGTATTTGCAGTTGTCACTTGCCCAGCATATAGTCACTATGAGAGTTGTGTTAGTGTGTGTCAACCTCGATGTGCTGCCATCAGGCTGAAAAGTGATTGCAACCATTACTGTGTGGAGGGTTGCCAGTGTGATCCTGGTTATGTCTTGAATGGGAAAAGCTGTATTCTTCCGCATAACTGTGGCTGTTATGCTGACGGAAAATACTATGAGGTAAGAGTTACCACTATGTCCTTGAAGCTGAACTCCAGGCGGATATCAGAAATACTAATACATGTAGTTATGCTATATAATTATATTCGTAAGATAATTTTGTGAGTTTAAATACTTAAATTTTACTTGACAACATTATCTTGTAATTTTAATAAACGTTACTCTCCAAAAGGTATTATTCTAACATATGTAGTTTTTGCATTAATTAGGTTTAAAGTTGAAGTAAACATTTCAACTTGAGAAATTGAATTTTGACTTGAGGTTGCATTTATGCAAAGATTTTGTGTTAGAGCAATAGTTTCTTTATTGTAGAAAACCCCCAAACCATTCTCTATACCTCTATCAAGTTTGGTGATAATACCATGCTCAGGAGTTTGCAATTAGCTCACAAATGTGAATTAGCACCATTAAAAAAAATACCATCTCTAGTCATTTTATTCATGTGACGTTCAGCTTTAAACAAAAGCAGGTTCATATTGTTGACTAAAAATGCTACAAAGACAAGTGACAATTTTGATCAATGTGATAATTTGTGGTTTTACAACCAAAAATGCTACTTGTATTTAAATACAAATTAATGGTTCAGCCAATTCAAAGTGATATTTTTCATGGTTATATGTTACAATTCCTTCATATTATGATAATACAATACTTGGAACATTTGGGTAATGAGGTAAATGGTACATTCGTGCTGCCAAGGCAAAGGGTAAGGGTCAGGGCATTTTCTTAGCGATTGAGTGCTAGATGATTGCCTTGGCATTGGCAAAGTCATTAACCCCTATTCTACAGTGGAGTGGTTGCATTACATTTATTACCTGTTTATGGACCAACTCATGTCACGTCAGTTGTATGTTTTAAATGCTTCCATTGGCTTATATGGGAATACACTCCAGAACGAAAAATATTTTTTTTATTTGTTAATGTAACATGTAAAACCCATTTACATATTTATATGCAGTTGCATGTGGAAATAGTAGTGTAATATATAGGCAAGGGAACCAATAAGAGAGTGAGATCCCCCTCCAGACCAAACTAGACCACCACTATGAATATGACCTTGCAAGGCCTGTATAAGGAAGCGCGGCCCCCCTTTCGGGACAATGACAAAAACTATGGCAGATCTGTATGGCCAGGGAAAGGGGGGGAAGGGGGTAAACAAGAAGAATCTCAGCCCCCCTGAGCGGTCAACAAAGCGGTTGGCAAACAACCGTGTGCACCTAGCCTAAAAGTAAAACAATGATCATTCATAACTTACAGTTACCATTGCGTTTCTGGCAACCAGTCCAACATATGAAGGAAGATCCCATTTATTACTATAAATACCCCCCTACCCGTGGTGGACCTCTGGGCTGCTTTCTGTTTGTGAAGGCCTCCATTTAGAATCAATTATATATTATTGTGTCGATTTACCTACCTAACCAGAACCCTGTGAGTGAAGCCCTACACATTTTTTCAAAATAGTTTGGTGGAGATTTAAACCTTGCGTTGGACCCCTGGATTAATACCTCTTTGGGTAGGTCCTGGAAGAGCCCTCCCTGAGCACACAAACTAGAGGCTCCCTTTACAAGGAATCAACTTGCCGGTACCATTAAAAATATTTATATGCCAACTCTCACACATTTCCCTTATCCCAAAACCCAAAAAGGATCATGGCCAATTTCCAAACCATTTCCAACTTAGACATCAAGTTTTTTTCCAAGCTGGTAGTAAACCACCTTCAACGTCTACTCCCATCGATCACCTGGATCTGACAGGCTTTTATTGGTCCTGCTACACGACTCAGCATGACACTCCAAGACCCCAATGTGTGCCCTCTCTGTTGACATAAAGAAGGCCTTTTATAGGGTCAGTTGGCCCTTCCTTGAGGCCTCCCAGTGCCAAATATACATAGGCCCGTGCTTCTTCAGGCCCTGTACCAAGGCCCCACAGCCAGAGTACAGGTCAAAGACTGCTTTCCCACGTGGAATGGCATCGTCTCCAGCCCTTCTCCCTACCACTTGGTGGTGGAGAATTTGCACTTCTTTCCTTTCCCTGCATTATGCACAAACTCAATTGATTTGGATCCCTTAGTAACTTTAAGATCAATCGCTCGAAAAGTGAACCACTGAATGTGTCACTATCTCAGGCGGATATACGCCTTGTGACATCTAACTTCTCATTCCGTCTATCCGTCTATGCCTGACCTACTTTATATATTACTGGACTTAACATCCAACCTTTCTCTACTATTCTCACAAAATTATCTACTGATGCTGCACAAGGTGAGATCGCTTCTAGTGATGAGCGGCATAGGCAATATTCGAATTCGCAATATGTTGCGAATAATTCTACTAATATTCGATTCTATATTCGTGAATATTCGCAATTGCACGTGGTTGTAATCACATTGTAATTACCTTTAAAATGAATGGCCATGTGCTATCTATTTTCGCATTGCGAATATATATTCGCAATCGATGCCCATAAGCATCTCAATGCAAATATTCGAGATTGCGAATATCCGCCGCCATATTCGCGAATTTTGCGAATTCTCAAATAGCCGATATTCGCCGAATATATTCTAAATTAGAATATTCAAGCTCAACACTAATCTCTTGTGGCCTCATATGATACTAAAATCTTCTGGTTTGCCCACATGAACATGGGACGTTCTCCCGAAACTCTTATACCTGTGCCAGGCCCTCCCTATCTCGCCCCCTGCCTCTTACCTACGCACTCTCAGCGGGCCCGCTATCTCTCCCCAAAACATTTGGCGGTGTAGGTATGGCCGAACATCCTACCCCAAAGTAACGGTGCTTACACGACTTGTGGACTGGTTCCACAACCATGATATTAAGCTTTGGGTCGGCCTGGAAAGGACATGAGCCGATTTGAACTTCGGGCCCTGCGATTAGATCTGCAGACCGATTGACCTTCTTGACCTTAGCCCTGTTGTCCATCTGGGATTCTTCCCTTTAATCCTCCACCCCTCTCTCCACCTGGCCTGGCCCTCTCACACCGCTGTTCTCCAATCCTTCCTTCCCCCTGGAGCGAGATACATTTCTGGGATGGACTCGACAAGACCACCTACATCTCCGCGGTACCCTTACCCAGGGAAGCTTCCCTTTGAGATGTTCTTTCGATGTGGAAATTGCATTCTCCGCATGCTTTTGGTTCCAATACTTACAGCTCTCTTCCATTTTCAAGTCCCTGCTGGATTCTGCATGCCTCTCCCGCAACCTCACCCCATTCAAGCAGGTCCTAATGGGTGCAGAAAGACCCACTTATAACATTTCCAATATATATGCAATGCTCATTAGGGGCTCTACCCTAATGGGGCTACCATCCTACACAATGCACTGGGAAGCTGAGCTGAATTAGCCAACAAGCCCCTTTGCGCCTGGCAGCCAGCCACATCTAAATACAGTGATGCTGAAGGGGCAGAGTCTGGCTTCAGATTGGTGGGGAGAGCGAGACCATAAGATTTTCACTCCTCCATCTTGCTGCCTGGAGGACAGGACACTCCAGGCATGGCAGCGTGGGAGCGAGCAGGCAGGAAAGGTGAGTAATTATTTTTTATTTGTAGGTGTCTCTGGACAAAGATTGGAAATAGGTGAGTTATGTGTATATGTGTTTTTTTCACAGTTTACATCCGCTTTGTTATGTCTGGAGCCTTGATCAGCAGAGTAAAGTTTGTGTGTCCCTTTTGCTAGGTTTCTAAAGAATGATGGCCAGAGGGTGGTGTGTATCTTTTTTTCTTTTCAATAGATTTTTATTAAAGTTTTCAAGCAATTTTACAGTAGATACATAAGTGGAAGTAGTATGGGCAGGAGCAGGTTCAGCAGACTCCCTAAGCCCAGAGCCAATAGGTCAAGGCCTCGGAGGGCAAACCCGCTATGCAGTCTAGATACATAATGCGCATGGTTCAGTACAATACGTGC
>CM070038.1:65880261-65897218 GCA_036250615.1 Ptychadena robeensis
GCCCAACCATGAAATTTGGTATTTTTTCCACGCCTCCAGCATGGCTCTAGTTTTTGACAATATGACATGATAGTTCGCTGTGTACAGGGAATCATACGAAGCTGTCAGGTAGATGCCCAAATAAGCTAACTTGAAAGGCTCCCAAGCAAAGGGGAACGTCTCCTGCAAAGTCGCTACCAGGGTGTTGGATAAAGACACATTCAGCGCCTTGGACTTAGCCGTGTTGATGTGGAGACCCTAGACCTCGCTGAAAGCTTGTAAAAGCTGGAGCAGATTGGGGAGGGAGACCTGCGGATTGGAAAGGGAGAGGAGAACATCGTCGGCAAATAAGCCAATCTTATGATGGTATCCCGCCACCTCCAGGCCATTATTGTTAGGGGATTGTCGGACCAGAAGGGCAAGCAGCTCTATGGCCAGAGCAAAGAGCAGAGGGGACAGGGGGCAACCCTGCCTGGTGCCCCTGTCAATGTGGAATAGAGGAGACCGAAAGCCCGCATACTGGACATAGGCTTTGGGGCTAGCATAAAGCGCCGCAATCCATTTCCGGAAGTTGGGGCCGAAGCCCCATTTTTCCAGTATGTACCATAGGTAAGACCATGAAAGGGTATCAAAGGCTTTTTTTTATATATAGTGACAGGAGAAAAATGGGTACTTGCTTGGCCTTAGCTATTTGGATCACTTGAAGGACCCTGCGGACGCTATCTCCTGCCTGGCGCTGGGGCATAAATCCCACCTGATCGCCTCCTATCAATGAAAGGATGTCAGTCCGTAACTGCGAACACAAGATCTTGGCCAAGATCTTGACGTTCAAGTTCAGTAGGGAGATTGGGCGGTAATTCCCCGGGGACAGATGGTCCGTCTCAGGTTTAGGGATCATGCAGACCCCCGCCGTCAGCATATTGGGGCTCAAAGGCGTCCCTTCCAATATTGCATTAAACAAGGACGTAAGATGAGGCACCAGAACGTCTTTGAATTTCTTAGTATGGAATTCACCCACAATACGCTCCGGGTTGTTAGATGGGCCAAAGCCCTTGATGTTAAGGTGGAGGGGAGTCGGGTATCGCACCGCATTACGGAGGCGGGAGGCCAGGAGCGTGTCCGGCTTGTTTCCCTTAGTATAGAATTTGTTGCGGGCCCAGCGGAGCTGCTTCTCAGCCGCATCCGTGATGCATAAATCAAGCTGGTTGCGGATTCTATCAAGGCGGTAATGCAATTGGCGCGAGGGGCTGTTCTTGAATTCATCCAACACCCTAGTATATTGCGATTCCAAATCTGCGAGGAGAGCATTACGCGACTTTTTTTTGGGAGGCAATTTGTATAAGTGTCCCACAGCGTCCCTGGAGAGACGTCCGGGGTGTCATTAATAGAAAAGTAATCCTGAAGGGCCTTCTGGATCCTTGGGGGGACCAGGGGGTCGCTCAACAGAGAGTCATTGAGAGACCAGCGGGGCCCATCCGGTTTGGGAAGGCATGGGATTCGGAAGTAGAAAGTGGTCAATGCGCAACCACTGTTTATGTGGGTTGGAGTAAAAGGTATAGTCCCTCTTGTACGGGTGGAGTTCGCGCCACGGGTCCGATAGGGACCGCAATTGCAGCAGTTTGGCCAACCTGGTAGGGGTCACCGGCAAGGGCTGGGTATGGGAGGCTCCAGGGGTCCCCTTCTTGTCCAGATAGGGGTGCAGAACCTCATTAGAATCACCACAGAGAATGAGAGTGCCTTTGCAATGGAGCTGGGACATATCCAGCAGGTGGCGAAAGAAGGGAAGTTGTTTAGTGTTAGGTGCGTTATAAGTCACAAACGTGACGTCAACATCAGAGAGACGTCCAACAACAATTAGATAGCGGCCCTCAGGGTCAGAGATTTGTTTCTCACAAATAAAGGGTACCGAGCGCCGGAAGCCAATGAACACCCCCCTCACATTTGCCATGTATACCTGGGTAAAGGAGGAGCCAAAGTAGTTCGGGCGGCTGGTGGTGGAGAAATGTGTCTCCTGGAGGCATACAACATAAATTTTATGAGAGCGAAAATATCGAAAGGCCTTAGTGCACTTGGGAGGGGAATTAAGCCCCTGCACATTTAAGGACAATATTCGTAACGGCATGGTAACAACACAACAGTGCAGGCTCTAGGCCACCACCACAGTAAAAGGCAAGAAAACAGAGAAAGCAAATAAAACAACAATAAAACTGAGAGAGGTAAGACCCCTCAACAAAGTCAGGACACAATAATACCTGAAACAATTGAATGGTCAGCAAGGCCCGCCAGGCCAAACCCATGACAGTGTGGTGTGCAGTAAAGCAACACCCACCATCAACTCCAGATGATAATGCATAATAAAAACAAGTATGGCAGCAGGGCATAAGGCCGCTACTGCAGTAACCATGGCAAACAGCATTATATGAACACAATAAAATGGTGAACGCGTAAACTTGAATTAACAATAAGAAGGGGGAGGGCCAGGCGACCCTCCAATAGTAAACTAACTCAAGGCCAGTAACACTGAATAATGCAGTCAGGGAGCAAAAAACATAGTAAACCACATACTACCAGACAGTGCAAAGTCTCTCAGGTAACATAGTCTTCGGTTCGAGTTCGGCGTCGTCCGCTGGAACGATGTCGTTGATGCTTGGGCGTCTGCGGGGGCTCCGAGACGGGGCGCTTGTCAGATGCTCTGGGGGAACCACAGGAATCCACAGATTCATCCTCGTCTGGTAGCACGATAGAGAGGGAGCGGAAAAGAGTTACAGCTTCAGCCGGCATGGTGACCACCTGTTGGATCTGCTGGTGGGTGAACATCAGCTTAAACGGGAAGCCCCAACGATATGGGATCTGTAGTTTCTGCAGAGCCTGGACGAAGGGCCGCATGGAACGTCGCTTCTGGATGGTTGAAGGGGCCAAGTCGGTGAAGACTTGGTAGGGATGGCCCTGGAAGGTCAAAGGCTGTTTCTTTCTGGCCGCACGTGCGATCGCCTCCTTAGTGCGGTAAAAGTAAAAGGTAGCGACAATGTCTCGCGGGGGGGCGTTAGGTTGGCGTTTGGTCAGGGTACGATGCACGCGCTCCAGTTCCAGGTCGCTCAATAGGGATTTCAGGGGCCAGCTCCTGACATAGGGCAGTGATGGTGGATTGTACATCAATGATAGTTTCGGGCAAGCCACGGAACCTCAGATTGGACCTGCGTGAACGATTTTCCACATCCTCCAATTTATAGTGAAGGAGTTGATTCTCAGCTTTCAGCGCATCAATTTCTTCCTCATGTCCCTCCAAGACGGTAGTGGCGTCATCAAAGCGGCTCTCCATCTGGTCAGCGTGGTAGCCCAAGTCTCTAAGTTCCCTGGATAGATGGGCGGCAAAACGTTTGTCCTGTTCAGCCAGGGCAGTTTGTAAGATCCGCTGGAACTGGGCCATGAGGTCACCAGGGGGCTCATTCTCTAATGGGGACTGTGACACAAGCTCAGGGGACACAGCCAGGTCCAAATCTGGCTCAGAGGGAGAGGGGCTGGTGGTGGGGAGTCCTGGACTGACCTGGGGTGAGGGTTTGCTGGGGTCTTCCCGCCATGCTGCGCTGCGGCCGCCATCTCGCCTGAGGCGCGCGCCAGGGCGTCCTTTCTGTCCGGCCACTGGGATTTACGCTGCGAGTGCTGGGAGCAGGTTGGCATGGCCCCGGTGGCTTCTGGGGCTGCTCTGTAGGTCCCAGGGGAAAATCGTAATCCTGTTGCCGTGGTTGCGGCGGAGTTGTGGGGCGGGTGGCACGGAGCTCCATTAAGCCGCGGCCATGTTGGATCCCGCACGCATGCGCCAGCTGGTGTGTATCTTTTTTTATGCAAAGTGCCAGACATTTTTGTCTAATGTCCAGAAATAATTGAAAAAATGTGTATTAGTTTTCTGATTTTTTTAAATCAGATGCTAGATGCATGAGTTACTGACAACTAAATAAGTATGAAATCACCTTTTGATTTATATACTTGTTATGGCTGTTAGTATTGAGGAAGAACAAGTTAGGTAAATAATATTTCCTAGGTCAGCAATGGAATGCAGTATACAAACTATCCAGTATCTATCTGCAATTCATGGAGTGACAAATTCTGATAGTGATCTTTATATTTAGCAAAACAATAGTTATTGATAGAGATGGATGATTCCACAGCAGCCTTCATAAGTTAATTGTTAGATCCCTTCCATAACGGACTATTCCAGAACAAGGTAACTAGTGTGCTTCTTAAAAAGAAAATGGAAACAACTGTACACATTTGGGCACTAGCCTCCAAATATTCAGAGATAGCTGCACTGAGTGAATTGGCTCAATCCTCGACTGTTAACACTGACTCTTGCTGACTGCTGGATGCACTTACAATTGAAATATATTTTTACTGTATTTTAGATGCCTCCAGTGGTCAACAGTATCAGTGATTATTGACCCATTCACCAGAGAGAGCAGCTGTCTCTGTGGTGATACATGATCATCACTCTTTGCCCAGAAGCTGCTTAATGTAGGAGTACCCAGCAGGCAAAGCAAGCAGCACTTGTAAGTACATTGTAGCGATGGTAAAGGGTTAATGGAGTTGTAGTGGGGAGACTGGTTGGAACTGATAATTAAGCAACCAATGAACACTAATGCAAAAGTAGAAAATCTCTACATCATTTAGACCCTCTATACATCTTTAGATCACTCCATAGAATTTCCTTTAGATGTACCAACAACTATGTAGTATAGTGCCCTCCCTGATAGAATACATGATTGAGTGATTAGAAGGGTTAGAAAGGTCCACACATCACAAGGCAATATTAGGGCTTGTCTCCACTTAGACGATCTCCCACTGTCTGACGCGATTTTAATCAGGTAGGCGATTTGTGTAGCAATCACGCGCAATTTAAGGCATGATTTTCATGACATGATTTTTAGTCGGTGGGTGGGACATCAAAAGCATGTTCAACCCCATGTGATCGCTCCTGACCCCGTGCCCATAGAGAATGAATGGATGCAATAAAAAAAATCGTGTCTACAAGAGTTTTTTGATTGCGTCCATTCATGTCTAAGGGAATGATCAGCCCGCGATCAGATCACGGGCTGTGTCCGTGGCAGATCGTGGGTTTGGGGATAAGCCCCGTCAAATACATGGCAGCAAACACCCGCGATCGTCGTGACAAACTTTAATCGCGCCACGGGTGATCACTCAAGCACAGAATATTGATCCCTGGTGCACCCAGCTACACTTAGTCCTAATTACTGGTGTACCCAGCCATACCTAGTCCTTATCATTGGTGCACTCAGCTATACCTGGTCCTGATCACTGGTGTACCCAGCCATACCTAGTCCTTATCAATGGTGCACCTAGCTATACCAGGTTCTGATCACTGGTGTACCCAGATATACCTAGACCTTACAAATGGTGCACCCAGCTATACCTGGTCCAGATCACTGGTGCACCCAACTATACCTAGTCCTGATCACTGGTGTACTCAGCTATAGCTAGTCCTTGTCAATGGTGTGCCCAGCTATACCCCTTTTGCTAAATCCCTTCCATTGTCAGCTGCAGTGTCTGTGACAGGAAACATTTGCAGAACCAAATAAAGGAATGTTAGACTTTGAATAGTTTGCTTTAAGGGGCACAAACATTATTTTATGAGGTTAACACATTACATAGTAACTGGATTTGCAACTTGTTTAGATTGTCATTCAAAAACCCTTAGTTGGATTTAAAATGATTATAACCGAAATCCCATCACTTGAACTGCAAATTCATGATTTAGTCTAGTAAACTTACAACACTTTCAAATAAAAAAAACTTGTGTCATTTTATTGATCAATTCCATCTCTAGAACTCATATCAGCATCCTCAAGTTTTTACTGAATTCAAGGACAAGCAAGTTTCATTTTAGTAAAATTTATAGCACCAAATAAAAGACAAAAGAACAGTTGTCTCATATGTTTATTGGTTTTTTAATGGAACAATAAAAATGGTGATTTTATCCATTCCTGTGGTCAGCAACCCTGCAAATGTTCTCATTTCTTTATTCGGTATTTAGGTCTTCAGAGACTTCAAAATGGTATTTGCGTGACGCTTGTAAAATGCATCTGTAAAGCTGGCATACCTGTAAATACACATATAGATAATTGCTCGATTGATCATATAGTTGATATTGACCTATGTAATTATCATATTGATTGCGGGTTTAACATCAATCTCTGGCAACACCACTCAGTGTGATCAATGTAATACCCGATCGATATTAGCTAAATGTCACTGTAAAACAGTTTATTAATGTTCTATCATTTGTTTTTTTTATACCAATAGCCCAAGCAGCTCTTCTGGAACAGTGATTGCACCAGGCGATGCCGTTGCTTTGGGAGGAATCTCATCCAATGTGATCCCCGGCACTGCAAGTCAGATGAAGAATGTGCACTGAGAAATGGAGTGAGGGGTTGTTTTAGTAAGAAGAGTTCGTATTGTATTGCAGCAGGTGGCGGTGTCTTCAGGACATTTGATGGGGCATTTCTTCGCTTTCCAGCAAACTGTGCTTTTGTATTATCAACAATTTGTCAAAAGCTGCCTGATATCTCCTTCCAGCTCATCATCAACTTTGACAAGTGGTCTTCTCCAAATTTAACTGTTATCTCACCAGTATACTTCTACATTAATGAAGAGCAAATCCTTATTAGTGACCGTAACACTGTAAAGGTAATAGGCTCACATCATTCTCTGAACATGAATGTTTATTACCAGTGACATGCTAGTGGTTGTACAGACTCATGACATTGCCTTCTTTGTTCTTCAAGGAAATGTATTGAGTTTTAATATATTTTATGATATAAGTGTTCAATTCATTTAATACAAAACCGAAAATGGTACGCTGGTTATATCATTGTATCAGGTTATAAAAGACATGACATATACATCTTACACTTTAAGATGGTAGCCAGTGTCCATGTACTGTATACATATTGCATGCTGTACCTAAAATAGTAGAATTTCAAGTTAATACAGAGAGGAACACAACACTTTTCCTCCTTGGGTACTCCCCAGATCTTCATTCTGTGGAAAACATTAACTAGTACAGAAGCTACAGCTGTCCTCTCCTATTAGAACCATCATGCACTGCAAACATAGCATCTTGTATTAATACATCAAGGAGTAGACCTCAATCACCATAGTACCCAGATAAAAGTGAAGGTGATCTGCCACTTCCACAGAGATCATCAGTCACAGAAAAAGGTGTAGATAAACAGAATTCTGTATAAGCTTACCTCTATTTGTGGCCTTGTGAATGGGATGATTGTATACATTAGATATTTTATTCCATTAAGATCAAACAACTTCAACCTGGTCCAACTTTTAATTACAAAGCAGCATGGAGATAAACATTGAATAGGGTCAGATTTCTTAATGGAAGGTTTGTAAGACTATGGTAGGAATCTCCGATACCCCTGTCTCCCTTAGGAGCTGGAAGGCCACATGTCTGCTGTGTGGTAGCAAAATGTTCTTTACCCAATTTTGTCTTTCTGAAGCCACATCATCTCTATTGTGTGCAGCTACCAAACGTTTATTAGACGCAGGCCAAAAAAAACACCAACTAAGGAGCAACTAGGGATAGCTGAAGACTTATAGATTAATTATCCTTGTGCCTTACATTTTTATAGTTTAACTACAGTGAATGTATACGTGTGATATCAAAACTGTTCTGCCTAGGCAAGCTTACTGTAAAAGTATACTTACATCGTCATTAGACTTGTGTAATAGAATAGAATTTATGTTGGTATTAGAAATGAGAAGGCCTCCAGTACCCCTGCAAAATACACTAGAACAGAAGTGTCAAACTGTTAAAATGAATATCACAGATTGGTTTTTCCGCGACATTTGATATCACATGTGTTATAGTTTTAAGCTTTGCTTTTTCCATATTCATTATTTCAATAAAATTTTAGTTTTAGTTTGTTTCCATATGAAAAGGTTCATCATTGTATCTGATGAAGGAAAAACATCCTCAATTGTAGAAAATTTTTTCAGTATCAAGGTTGGTCCATAACTTTGTCCAAGTTTTCAATATTGGCCCTCTATGTATTTAAGTTTTACACCCCTGCACTAGACTTTCATGCACCTCCATTTTGGTCTGCCTATAAAGCTCTGTATGTGTCTCTCAAGGACTGAGGATTCCATGAACCATTAATGGGTATACTGTGGGGGGCTGCAAGTTATGTAGCAGCCTTCCACATTTATATACCATGGAAAGTGTACAGGGATCAGTTGTGTATTGACTTGCAATTTGCGAAAAGTAATTCAACTCCCGTACCCACGTCAGCTAAAACTACAAATATGTAGTGGAACCATTGTCTCCGTAGTTTGTTTCAGTCTATGACACACATTGCAGGCGTGTCCAACAGTAGAACGTAATTCAAAGGTTCTGGAAACTTTTTATCTATCCAATTCTATAACAATCTTTACCAAGGTATATGCATTGATCAGCAGCAGAATAGAATGCAGTTTTCATTTGTAGAAATTTGTCTAAATACTTGTAATACAACATGACAATTCTTTTATTTTTCCTAATACATTTTAACAGTTTTCATTTTATTTTCTTAGGTAAATGGGACACAAGTGACAGTTCCATTTGTAACTGGATTGTCCACTAAAATTTACAGCCATGAGGGATTTTTGGTGATTGACACAAGCCCTGACATTCAGATTCATTACAATGGCTTCAATATTATTAAAATTACCATCAGTGAGCGACTTCAAAATAAAGTCTGTGGTCTTTGTGGAAACTTTAATGGAGATCTAACTGATGACTATGTTACTCTAAGAGGGAAACCAGTCGTTAGCAGTGTTGTGTTGGCACAAAGCTGGAAAACCAATGGGATGCAAAAAAGGTTTGTTTCTTAGAAATTGAGGCCTAACTCTAACTGTCTCTAAAGTTAAAAATTTTTATAAAAAATCTAGCATGGTCTTTCGATGATTAATATATGAAATTACGTGCTTGCACTTAGAGGCACCTTCATAGTCCTGGAAAAGTATTTTTACATATAGTCATGTGAAGAAGTAGAATTAACTATTCCGTTAATTTTTAAACTATTGCTCCCCTTCACTTTTGTGTTTCTTCTTTCTTTTGCCTTTTGACCCTCAGATTTTAGTTTCATATGCTCTATTTCAATAAATAAATCTATTCTTCACGGCAGAGTTTCTTTGTATTGAGCAAGTTCATGTTCAATAGGGATTTGTTAATGTCATGAATCTAATGGTCAGGTTTTACCCAAATTTGCAGTGTTGTGGTGTCTCACAGGTTCCACCATGCTATCCTAAAGTCTTTTAAGCTTTTCTTGCACCTTTCAACCCATTTAACAGTATGAACAGACCCAACATCCTTAACAAAGCATAACTTCCCTTATACTTTCAAATACGGTACTCCTTTCATGAGGGTTTAGGTAAAAAACATGTGTTATAACCTAATTTAGGCCCTCTTGGCTTCTCAGAACATTGGGGAAATAACTAGGTATTTTTGTATCTCCTGGGAAATAATATTTATATATATGTTTATTTTGTGTCTCTTCATTTTTAGCTGTAATGAGTTGCAGTATTCTCAGTATGCCTCTACTTGTGATAATGTACAAATCCAGAAACTACAGAGTGATGGCTATTGCCTAAAGCTGACTGATATGAAAGGCTTCTTTCAGCCATGTTATGGTCTGTTGGATCCTGTGCCCTTCTACGAATCTTGTTTTCTTGATGGATGCTACAACAACAAAAAAATTCAGCTGTGCGGATCATTAGCTGCATATGGAGAAGCTTGCAGATCATTTGGAATTCTCAGCACAGAATGGATTGAAAAGGAGAATTGCTGTAAGTCTGAGCAAATTATCGACATGTATCTTACAAATATACTCATTGGGTGGAATGTTACACATTGTATTGAGCACAGTTGGAAAAAAAAGGTTCTTTAGACTTATGCAGTAAAAAAAACAAAGCCAAAATAAATTTTCAGCCTTCTGATGAGCTTACTAATGCTTTTTATAGTGACAAGGCTACTTTTTTCCCCCTAATATACTATTCTCCTTTTTGTTGAGTTTTCTGCTGGGGAACCTTTAATCAGCTCTTCTAAACTGATAAGGTCCCCATACACAGGTCCGTTTCCCAACGGATTCCGGGACGATCGATTCCAGGCGCGTGCATGCCAATCGATCGTCCCGGAATCGCGTGAAGCCCACCTTGTCTGTCCGATCATGTCCGATTGTTCGGGGGCCCAGAATCGGATCGGACAGAGAACCAACATGTTGGTCTTTCTGATCCGATTCAGCACACATCACGGAATCGTCCAGGAATCCGCGGGACAAGGTGGTATGTAGCCATGGAATCCGACAATGTATGGCTAGCTTTACACTCATCCATCATTTAAGAACCACATATCCAATAATTCTGGAAACCAATAAGAATTTGGAAACTAATTATAGCACATATCAAAGTTTCAGTCTGTGCACAGTCCACATCCAGTACTGCATGTCAATAGTTTACAAATAGGGAATTTTCTAACTAGCAATAGGATAGAAAAGTGAAACATTAAAAAAACCCATAAGCCTATCGATAGAAACTAGAAAAGTAAAAATATGTTTTGTTTTCTTCACATCAGCTTCTATATTTTGTAATTTGTTTTTATTTTTGTTCATCCAAATCTTTTTTAGTCAATGACTAATACATGCTATAGTGTGATGGCAAGAGGGTGTGATAAGGTTTCAATGTATGATATAAAAACAATTCAACAAACAATGTCATATCAGTAATATTTGGGTTCATTACAATCCCCCCCCCCCTCACCCAAGCTCATATGTACTTTGTCAGTGGAAAATTTAGAACTGTCCAAGATCTTCAGGACAAACACCACCTACTGATGGCCAAAAACATAACTGACCCTAAAGCCATGGATAGTGTTTCCACATTTCATAACATTTTGGATTCTGGGTAACCCATTTCCTACCCTCTGACTAGCAAGGACCTGCTCCAAATTTGATGATCGCAATGACACTGTCCTCTCCAGCCATTTATTTCTTCCTTTAAAACTGTAAGGTTATATGTTTTCTATACAGATGAATAAATATGAAAGTTTCATTTTGATAATTTACAACATATTTGTATGATATTTTATTGTCTATATTACCTGAATGTAATTAACAATTTATCTAAATGTTTTATATTGTATTGAACAAGAGAATGATCAGTAAAATGATATCACCAAACCTGAACATCTGTGGTATAGAAACATTATGTTATCTCTGTTTTCTTCTTTTCACCTATAGCAGGAGTGATTGAAGATCCTTGTGTGGATGCAGACTGTCCCAACAGGAGCTGTGAAGTAGACAATGGAGGAGAGCTTTGTGGCTGCATGGATCCACCAGTCTATGGGAATGGTAAACATTATGCAAACGTGTGTAATCAATATGCTAATATTGGTGTATTACATGGTGTATTAGAAGGTTCTTGGATATAGAAAGTTCTATGGCAATGGAGCATAGATGCGAGTTTGTGTGTTTGACCATGGGCCAACTGCCTTAAATCACAGATCAGCAAAAGGATTTGCACTATTAGTCAAACCTGGGCATACACATGGGATTTTATAACCACAAGCATATTGTCTATTGTAATAGGAATATTTTTCATTTTTTAAAGAAAATAAGTACAGCAGGGGTGTCAAACTCAAATACAGAATGGGCCAAATTTAAACACTTGTACAAACTTTGATATTTATTTAAAAATATAATAACACTGCAATTTTGACACATGGGTCAGAGTTTGACAACCCTGGACTACACACTCACTGTACACACAGGTATAGTGTGTGTGTAGTTTATATGTGCCTCCATCTCTGCATTCTAGGCAGCCCCGCTACCAGCTGCACTTGCCATGCCTCTGTCCTCCAACTCTGGCAGTAAAAAACTACGAATCCCAGAACACTCCAGGCAGCGGTGCTCACTGTGACATTACTGAAACCTAGAACTGAGCAGACAGGACTCATAGTTCTCTACTCCTAGAGTGGGAGGATGGAGTAACCATAAATGTAGCTGGTAGAGGGGCTGCTGAATATCATGAGTGAGGTGGGGTTTTTTTTGAAGATCGAGGCAATGGTGCCAGGATTTTAATAGATCTTGACCAACCTGATATTGCCAGGATTATAGTACAGTATTGTCCAGGACAATCAAGAGTTGTAATTGAAGACATCCAATAAGCTTTGTTGTTCCGTTGACATAGCTGTTTTGATTATTTTCATTATATGCTGCTCTTTTTTAAGAAAATCATTCTTCCCAATATATTAAAATATGAAATCATGCTTTGCCCCTGTATGATAACATCCATGTAAATATACCCCACTAACTTATAATTGAGCTCCATCTAATTTATTCTTTAGGGATTGCTTCATATTTTTTACAATTAGTATGTCAGTTCAAGCAAGTATGAAAACCATGACAACAAAAGAAAATATGTAGCATATGTTTTACAGTATACCTAAAAGAGATCTTAGCAAATTCTCACAGAAAAGATTGAACACCTAAGACAAAACTTTACTCTATATCCTCATGCACTCCATCCCCCAAAAATGATTTTGTCTTATAAACTAGCCTAGGCTTAGATCCTTGCTCTATGGGGCACTAAAATTATTCCTATGAAAATGAAAACCTATACTAGACATTTACCAAAATGTGTTACACACTTTTTATTTACAGACACTCATGATATCATTGATGCAGAAGTAACATGCAAAGCTGCCCAAATGGAAGTCTCAATATCAAAATGCAAACTTTTTCAGCTTGGATTTGAGAGAGAAGGCGTTCGCATCAACGACAGGCACTGCCCCGGCATTGAGGGAGAAGATTTTATATCTTTTCAAATAAACAATACAAAAGGAAACTGTGGAAACATTGTACAGGTAAAGTTACTGACATGTTAAGATCTAAAGCATTATTTTTGTTTTGCTTAGTAGATGTGTAAGTCAAATACAATATTACATTTTCTTGAAGCTGCATAGAGAAGTAAATGATTAAAACCAAATCAAATGTTTCTAAATTTATCTCCCTATTAAAATAGCCATTGGGACCAGTGTTTCTGTTGGAAGATTTTTTCCTCTTTTAGTCAAAACCTATTGTAGAGGATTTTTTTTTTACTGTTTGGTTTATCCATGAATGTTTGTTATTAATATTGTGTTATTTGTGTTACAGTCAAATGGCACTCACATAATGTACAAAAACACAGTTTGGATAGAAAGTGCAAACAACACAGGAAATATAATAACACGGGATAGAACAATTAATGTGGAGTTTTCATGTGCATATGAATTAGACATCAAAATTTCTCTGGATTCTGTCATAAGGCCAATGCTCAGGTAAGAAGTTATACATGGAATTGAACCTTAAATAAAGATAACTGTTGGATGATTGTTGCCTTAACATTAAGCAAAATTTCTTTATGACCAGTATTTATCTATTCACACCTAAATGTTTTATGTATCCATATAGACATAACTTTGGGGGCTTTGATCAATTAATCAAAGTATGGACACATCTATTTGTGATGAATTTATATTCCAATTGTTGAGTATATTCTCAACAAACAGTCCAAAAATATTTGCTTAAATGTTCACTAATAGTGAATATTGCTGTCCAATTTAGATTTTATCACAAATATGGCTTCATCATCCGATGTTTATAGCATGGACCCTTCACAAGTAAATGTTAAATGTAAAAAAAATTTAGATTAGATTAAGTGTCTATTTTAATTACTGAGGAGCACCAGAAAACATGACATATAATATACAAAGACATTATGAAACAAGAACAGAACACTTGTTCAGCTGAGATACAACCCTGGTTTTTCTGTTTTACATTTTTAATACTCATACAGTTACTGCATAAGGGAAACAGCAACATTATTTTATTTGACAATCTATATTGCTTAATATTCTTGATATTATTTTACACATAATACACAAATTTGATTATGTTGATAAAGGTACGTTACAAATGTTAACTATGTTTCATCTATTAATTTGTTCCCTACATATTTACAGTGTCATAAATCTGACAGTTCCAACTCAAGAGGGAAGTTTCACCACCAAGATGGCGCTTTATAAAAATGCATCATATAAGCATCCATACCGTCAAGGAGAAGTAGTGCTTACCACCCGAGATGTACTGTTTGTCGGTGTCTTTGTTGTTGGAGCTGACTCCACTCACCTAATTTTAATATTAAATAAATGCTATGCAACACCATCAAGAGACAGCAATGACAAACTGCGTTACTTCATTATTGAAGGAGGGTTAGTGTCTTTGTCCCAGAAGTATATTAATGTTAACCTTAGTTTAGGATTCCATTAAATTCAATGCTTTGTTACCTTTAGAAACCCTTTGGAAATAGTCAAACCTATAGACCATTAGGTGGACTGTGATGGTGACCGTTGAACCCTGCTTTTTTATTTCTCTTCTTTATTAACAACTTCTTTTTTGTTGTCTTTATTAACACATATTTTCTTAAAAAGTGTGGGCTGCTCTATAGCCTGTAGCAAGATTGTTGCACTTGTACACTTTTACCTCAAAAGAGTGTGTTAGGCTATGTTTCCATTACGTCGGGACCCCTCCACTAGGCGTACATGCTTAGCGGCGGTCCCCGACGTAGCAGATAGACTTACCTGCACCGGCGGATGTGTAAACAGACCATCCGCCAAGCAGGCAATGTCTGTGTGATACCTCCGGACCCCTGCTAAGCGTATACACTTAGCGGAGGGGTCCCAACATGAAAACAAACCCTTACCAGAAATAATATCTGGCCAGAATGATTTACATAAAATCTATAAAATAATGCACAAGAATGTTTTATGGAGTTATTTTTACCGTTTTATTATAAAGTAAATATAAATGCACAATGGCACTGTAAATGACTGAAAATGTAAACTAGAGAATAATGGAAATGGTGGCAAATGTAATATTTTTTCACATTTTTTTTCTAAATAGATGTCCTAACATAAAAGACAACACCATTGGAATAGAAGAGAATGGGATTTCTCTTACTTGCCGTTTTCATGTGACAGTATTTAAGTTCATTGGAGATTATGATGAAGTTCACCTTCACTGCGCTGTGTCTTTGTGTGACTCTGAAAAATACTCTTGTAAAATTGTGAGTCTTCAATGTCTATAGCCATATGTTTGTGGATTATTAAAATGAGCTAATACTCCTTATACTTACATATTTGTGAATTTTATGTATTTGTTTTTTATATCGAAATATACTACGATATACAATGGATATAAAACACCAATCCTGCTAAAATGCAAGTTTTTTTGTGATGTAAAAAATATTACCAAAAGAAATAATATTAAAACAAAACATAAAAATGAAAAATGTATGATGAGTTGGCTGCATTAGCATGCACCTCCTAAAGTAAACTATACTTTGCATATACTTTCAGTGATGAATGCTGAAGTGTAAACATCGCAAACACATGTTCGCAGTCCGCCAGCTGAATGGACACTTGCGTTGTTCAGTTCACCTTCCATAGATTAACATGGAGACAAACATTGATCCCACCCCCAGAAGTCAGATGGGACAATACAGCCAAATATGTATTTTTCACACCGGGCCACCCCCTCAATATAAATACAATGTAAACAAAAAAGCATGGCATAGGGTCTGGTATGCTCTGGAAAAAGGGGACAATGAACAGCATGGGGTCCTCCCCAGAGCAAACCAAACCCCCTGTTGGCATAGGATCTGGTATGCTCAGGAAAGGGGAAACCCCAAAGAATATGGGGTCCCCCCAGACCCCTTTGGCAAGTCTGGAAGGACAGGAAGAGGGGGACTCCCCCCTGTCCCACCAGCCCCCTATGCCATATCTCAACAAAGGGGAGACCTTTTGTTAAGATAAGTGTGGTCTCTTCCCCATATATTGACCAGGCATTGTGGGGGGCATGGGTGGGGGCTTATTGAATATACAGGGTTTCCCTTTAACAAGAGGATCTATATATCCCGCTCCCTAACCTATTGAATGAGTACAGAGATCCAAAAGAGAGGTTTTTAAAGAAGATATTTTTTAGAAATAAGAGCAAAGACTGAAAATATTGTGAGGAAGAGACCTCCCTTACATTAACAAAGGGTCTCTCCTTCATTAAGATATGGCATAGGCGCATGGTGGGACTTCCCCTCCTTTCTGTCCTTCCAGGCTTGCCAAAAGGGGTCTGGTTTGCTCTGGGGACCCCTCCACTAGGCGTATATGCATTCCTTTTTTTATTTAGATGTATGCTTGGGGTTAACTGACAAAAACCTGGCATCTTTAACAGGGGTGTATGCATTTTTTATATCCGCTGTATCTTGAAAACATCATCTGATGATATGAAATGTCATCTGATGATGTGATAATAATTATGTGACAAAATTCTAATGGACAGATTAGTGAACCTCTCAGTTTCAACCTTTTTAGAAGGCCAAGATGAATAATGTACGGTAACACACAAGATCAGAGGTGTCAAACTCCAGCCCAGGAGTCAACAGTTAAGTTTACACAAGATGTATATTTGTAATAAAAAACAAAGTCACCATGCTGTTTCCTACATTTTAGGAGCAATGTTTATATCAGACAAATGCAGTAGGGGAAGACTAGATAGCGTACATTAATAGTTAAATCATTATTTGCATCTTTCCTCCATAATATGTTTATTTTGACAGAATTGCCCTCAGAATTCCAGAAGTGCCAATGACCTTGGACAGGATTCAAAAGAGCAAATTATTTCTGTGGGACCAATAAGGAGAAAACGTAAGTACTGTGTTTCCCTAAAAATAAGACAGTGTCTAATATAAATTTTTACTCCCAAAAATGCCCTATGTTTTATTTTTGAGGGATGTCTTATTTTTCCATGAAGAAGAATACGGCACTGGCGTATATACAGGGAGTGCAGAATTATTAGGCAAGTGGTATTTTTGAGGAATAATTTTA
>CM070038.1:65897318-65913607 GCA_036250615.1 Ptychadena robeensis
AGGATGATGTGGTCAAAATACTCATTTGCCTAATAATTCTGCACTCCCTGTAAGTGGGGGGATCACTTAAAATGACACAGAGGGGATCAGAGGAGGGAATCACACAGGAGACTCAGAGGGGGGGATAACCATTTTAGTAACCCCTTCTGATCCTCCTGTGTAATTTTGATTGTCCCCTCTGATCCCCCCTGTCCAGAGTCACAATACTGTAAACGGATACATGGTATCTGCTATGAATGTTAGGATATTTGGTTTTATGTAACACAAAATATAAAAAAAAGATACATAAATGTATATACAGATTCATGTTTTTGTTTAGAACATTTTACTGCTTGGAAGCTGTAGGTATGATAACCTGGATCATAGACTATGACAGTCTAATTGTACAAAACAAGACATGATTTGTAGTTAAGGCAGTTGTTGAGGATGCACACTCTTGATCTTAAGATGTGTTGTATACCCTTACAATCATCTACAATAGGATGCTACAAAAATTAAATTCAGTTCAATACTGCACACTTGAGCCTCTTCTTAATAGAGTTACATTTACTTATATGATGTTTGTTGAGTAAAAGCATGCAAACAAATATCGGAACAGTTGCTTAACCCTGTTGTACTAAAGAAATATGGGTGAGGTTTTGGTTCCTAATCAAAAAGAAGAAAGACATGATGTTAGAGTGTGTTTCCATTGAGGCACACATTTTACATGTGTTTCTATTGATCACGTTGATTAAACTTCACTAGACCAGACTCATAGGCTATGTTCCTATGTTGACATGAATAGACGCGGATTTTGATCGTGTGTGGGTACGATCGAAAAATCGCCTCCATTCATTCTCTTTGGACGCTTTTTTTTTTTATAATTGGGGAGATTTTAAAAAATACATTGTGAGTGAAAATCTGTTGCGGTCACCCAGCTTGCGATTAAAACCGCGAGCGCAAGGCGATAAATCGCCTATGTGGGAACATAGCCTTAGTGCAAATCTAATCGAAACCCATTGATAAGCACAATGAAGTTCATAGTTCATCTATAGTTAGGTTGCATATAGTTTGCATAAGCTAGGGTTAATTTTAAATAGGGCAATATGTTTTTTAACAATTTGTTTTTTCTTTGATTTTTTTTCAATAAACCCAACTAAAGATAACTAGCAAAGAGCTATTACATCAAGGTATTTTATTAAAATACGATATAATAGACTATTTTTAAATGTTATGTATTTGGGTGCAGATTTATTGAAAGGTTTTTAATTAAATGGATTTTCATCTATCATTAAAGGTTTGGACTGGTGTGAGGAAAATGGGGGATGTGAGCAGATCTGTACAAGCAGACTAGATGGACCTATATGTAGCTGTGTTACAGGGACTTTGCAGGAGGATGGACGTAGCTGCCGAGGTAAGACACAGTCTTGTTATCAAAGTAGGGTGATTATAAAGCCAAAAAAAGTAAGGATAATGCAATGGTGTGGTACAAACTGAAATACTAAATACCTGCTTGCAGGGTAGAAGCACTCAGCAGTACCAAAAACAACACATGTGACTTTTTTGTAAATATAATCAAAATGTTTTATGAAGTCATCAACACCTCAGGTTGATCCAAATGGTTGTATAAATCCAGTGCTCTAGGCTGGTGGCAGGAGGCAAGGCTTTTTTTCCGTAGTGTGCAGGGCTGAAACAATGATGTGTGCATTTAAAGTAGCAAAACCCAGTGAGCAACTTATGGAGAGTCACATTTTCCAATGTGGTACAACCACAACTTTCCCATTAGCGTCTTTTTAACATATGGTAGGAGGCATGAGTCTGTGTCACATAATAGATGACTACAATGTGGAATGTAAATGGAAAAAAAACACAACTTATGTTGTCTACGTAGCCTCAACTGAGCTGGCTATTACATGGATATTTACAAATGCTGGCTTGACAGGGCTGTTCAGGGTAACATTTCTTTTGTATTTTGATGCACTTTATCAGGGAGCAAATATGTCTTATACAGTGAAAAATATGGTATTTAAATGCAATGTGTTTTAGGCATCTCACTGGCCTTATCAATTCGGAATTTCCATCTGATGACTGGTAAAACAGCTGGAAGAAAATCAATCCCTTAGAACCTTCTCTTAACCTTCTATAAAGCTTGAAGAAAAAAAATCGAATACGTTTTAAATGTTTAGTTACACAATTTTTTCAGTTTTACAGTTGTTTCTCCCAATGCTGCGATTATTACTGTTAATACTATTTCTTAATTTGCACTTGAATTTCATTTGTATTTATTTAACAGTTTCAAGCTCTGCAACAGTACATCATTTGTGGCTCTTTTACTGCATCGTTCATCAGATATGTATGCTCGGAGTTTATTTATAAAACAAACAATTTCCGAAAAAGCAGTTGAAGTTTTTGCTGATGAAATTACCCAAGAAATGGTTTGGGGACTTATAGCCCAGGAAATGACATTGTGCAAGTCACAAGGAAAAAGACATTTAAAACAATGTGTTCTGACATATTTATCTACATGCAGTTTGTATGATTTTTTTTCAAGCAATAAAAGGCTGTAACTGTAACCTCTTGAACATTGATATGGCCAAACGGCGTGTTTCAGGTTGCTTTGATTCATTATAAGGACCAATTGTGTATCTATACTTTGCATTCCTGACCTCAGACTTTTTATAAATACATATATTTTCTGCCCTGGTTTTGTAATAGATGACTGTTTGTCCATGAAATGTATCATACATGCCAACGTTAACTAAGACCTACGGAATGGGGTTATAATGTATAGACCCTAAAACATTCTGCATCACATTTAAATACATACTTATATTTGTCATAAAGTAGGATCCCTATCTGAAAACATCCTTGTAATAATAGATGATATTGGCTAGTTCCTGTCATACACAGAAGTGAGCAATAAACTTTGGAGCTTGAAGTAAAGCAATAATGAATCTAACCTTTATGTTAATTAAAAAAACACATATCTTGGGGAATATTTGTAAATCAGTGAATGTGACATTAACCCAACATTCCCTTCAGGGAAATTAGTACTGTAATTTAAAAGGTCAATCATTTATTGTTTAGACCATATAATATATATACATCATAAAGGTACACCTTCAGTAAACGTATGGTGAATTATAGTCCCTAATGCATGTGAAAAAGGTGACCTTGCTATGAAATTTTCAATAGAGTGCTCAGTGCCTTTGAGAGGTTGCTGGTCTTAATAGCTATGTCTTAACTTAGGAGAGTCGCCCTTGTCCCAATGACCATTGTTACTGTCTTTGAGAGTGTTAGTAATAACAGTTTTTTATTTGGCCCACAGAATAGGGTGTAAGAAGAAACATTCCAGTGGGGATTGTTGTTTCGGTGAGAAATATCACAAAAAATTTCCCTCCAAATCCCAAGATTTTCTTTAACTTCCTTTTTTGTATATGGGACAGGCAGTGAAGACTACCCAAAGGGTATGTCGGTCCTGTAGCATTTAAATGGTGGTGGTTGGGGCAAGCACTCATTCTCTTCTATCCAGCCTAATATGGTTGACAACCGATAGTTGTCTGAATCATATAAACATAATAAGGATATCCCAGTTCAGTATAGACAGAGGAAGACTGTGTGTATTTGAAACTGCAACTTCTATCACTATGATCTTTCTTGCCAGTTGCTACAATACATACTGGTAAAATGTACCAATAGGAAGATTGGCCTATTTAGTTACAGGCAAGAGATTCAAACAATTAAATCGGAAACTTCAGACTTACTAATAATGATAAAATTAATCTTTACCCATAACATTCTGGTTTGGAGGTTCTGTCTATGTAATATTTTTGCTTGAATAGAAAACTCAGGAACTGTGAATAAAAACACCAAGAACCAAGCTGAAACTCTTTACTTCTCACTAAAATTAATATCCGCAACAAGCCAACGAATGTTGAGTTAAGCAATAGTAAATAACTAACAGAAAGAGCACTTCAAATAAAATAGAATTAGTATCCCTTTTCTAAAATAAATTAAGAAAATGTCTATTAAAATTTAGCTAATAACTGATACTAATAACATCTAAATTTCTCCACAACGCCTCTGAACTTTCATTTGACACATACCAGGATCCTATTGTGTATTTTTTTGTGTACCTGAAGGAAAAACTAGGCTACAGAACAAGCATATAAACAGAATTCTATAGAGCAGTTCCAAGCATTTAGTATAGATGAGTAAAAGCTTTAGTAATGTCTAGTAAAATGGAAAGAGTCATGCAGAGTTACTCATCATAAGCAATGGTAAACTTGCAACGTATACAAATATATAAATATATGCCATGCTCTGATTCCAAAGATATTTATATGTAAAAGCCATCGTGTAATCTATCCATACTAAAATGCAATAGATATTTAGACCTTTTTAAATAAGTAAAATATATTAATTTGAATTTTTTCTCATTTTATATAAACTTTTGACTAATTCAGGTCCCAAATTAATACAGTAGTTATCACATTACTGGCAGTTTTAGAACACATTTAAGCAGTTTTTAGGTACTTATACCCTAGTTTATATTACAAGTAAACTAAAGACTAATATTTGTGATACACAAAAGTAAAGGCTTCATTTCACTAGTTGTTATAATTATGAAAAAATTTACTTAGGAAAAAATATATAGAAGACAAAACAGTTAGCCAACACACAACCATAATCATGAAACCACATAGGTAAAAGAATGGATTATACGATTCGAAATCAAATAAAATAAGTGTTTTCTTTTCTTGAAATAAATTACAATGAGCAATGTTCTACAATACATTGTTTTCTTTACATCTCAGAGGTAACATTAAGAGGGATTATGCCTACCAATTACAACCAGCAGAGCAGAGAAACATATGAGCGGTAATATTTGAAACGGCCCCATATTGCTTGCTCAAGCTGAACTGGTATTTGCATGACATTTATCTACCCACCACCCACATTAATTGCCTGTGCTGTCTAAACACAGTTTGCCCATTTTCATGGTTGAGATGTGGTAATAGAACAGTATAGTAGATATATACAAAGAACAGGTTAATGTCTTCGGATAAGGTTTCCGAGTAGAACACCATCAAAGCACATCATTCTAGCTGGTGGATCTATGTTGTCCTTCAGCTAATGCCCCACCAGTTCAAATTTTCTGAACAGACTACAAATAAACATTTATTATTAATTAGATCAGTCTTATTTCTTGAATTCAGAAAAAAAACATCTTCAATGCTTTATAGCTATTGTATAGTCTCATATATTTCTGAGAGAATTTAAATGTAGAGTTCAATCTCAAGCCAATTCAATTGTTATAAAAGTCTAGCAATCCAAAACATATGCTTTATTAAACATTCAACATTAAAGTGTGTGATTGTGCATCACAATCTTGCTGCAATGTCATACGTCCATATCGTTGTTATATATAACAACTTTTAATCTCTGTAATTTAAATCTGAGTGGTTGACAACATATAGTAGAGACTGTTTAATTTTAGAAGTGGAAGATCATTCAGCTTAGATAAATAGGGTGAAACTGTGACCATGTTATTATACAGTAAAAATATATAATTTGTTAATCTCTCTTGCATATAATAGTGGTAATTAAATAGAACACAGCTTCCCCTTATTGACTAAAAGCAATTAAGACTTAAGGCAGAGAATGTATGAAAGGTCTTAATTAGCCTATCAAGCTCATTGCCAGTACTTCTATTCCATAGGTAGGTAAAATCATGGGTAATCTGCTTTAAAACTGTAGAACATAATGAATCTAAAATATGTCATTTACTAAAAACTGAAATCAATGTTTCTTGTGTGACGCCAAGTGGCCTTAACCTTCCTAGCGTTTCTGACGGCAGTACCTCGTCCTGCACTTGCTAATGCACTATTGCAGCTGACGAGAGGGAGCCGTCCAGCTCAGATCCTCCTGCTGTCTGTGTGTGCGATGTTATGCAAGCAGGCTGTGACACCTCTCTTCAAGCCTAATCTGCAAATGAATGTCCCGATTTGCATATGATTATCGCCGCGCGGGACATTCATGTGCAAATTGGGACATTCATATGCAAATCGGAATATCAGTGGAACACTGAAATATCAGTGGAACAACTGGAATATCACCCCCATTGTCATTGCAGATGTGGTCTTGGAAGTTAACCCTTTCAGAGAATGCCATTGCATTGGATACAGTGATAACTGTATTTTTTTTTGTACTTTTTTTTTTAATAATTGAGTGTTTCAAACATTATTATAGTCAGTATGTCTATTAGACCCTTGTACGGACAGATTTTTGGAAGTTACAAGCCTACAACACAAAAAATTCAATTAAAGTCTATGGTGCACTTCTGGTACAGAAATCTGGACCTCAGCAGTGCGCTAGGGAGGTTAATTGCTGCCATCCTTTGTTATTGCTTACTTTTGAGTAAATTGTAAGGATATTTGCCCATACAGTATATATGTGGTGTAGGTGTGTATTGTAGCTACAAAACATACTGTATAGGTAATCCCAAAGAAAAAACACATTGTTGATCCTACACTTTTTTTAAAAACAGTATATTTTTGTGGTGGAAACTAATATTATACAAAGTGAACTATGTTAACAAAAGATATATGTCCATCAGTTTCATTATCTCCCCAACTTTAGCAGCCTCAGTCCATTCGAAATCATTGGACCTTTGTATTTTAAAAACTTCATTGCTTGTTTTTTCTGCCTTTGTTGCTTTGTCAGCCAAATAATGTTTTTGAGGGCTGAGAGCAAATTTCAAACAAGATCAACTTTCGAACTATAAACCACATGAGCACAAAAGCAATGTAGTCATTACTGCATGCACTATTGAATCAATTGTTATAAGACATGTCTACATTAAAAGGTGATTAGGCCTATATTAATAATGTCCATAATGCCAATAAAGAATAAAGTATTGTACCTAGGCACTACACCTGCATTATGTGCCATAATGTGTAAATATCAACATCTGGTATTTATTGCTAATATGTGCAGTTGCTTTATTCCGGCAATTTTCTTTCTTAATGTTAAAAACTGTATTCTTAAAATGTAAAAGTATGATACAAACATGTTATGATTGTGAGTTAAAGTGTTAAATTAATAAAAAGAAAGCAAAACCAAATGATTTATGTTTTTTTTCTTTTTACAGATAACATGCATTTGTCTAGGCAATGAATAAAGATAGGTATAAATAAAAAATAATGGTCTGATTTACAGATGGAATATAGGTGGTTTACTTTTCAGTGTAAGTTTATTTTTCTTTGCAAAAAAATCAACTATCTTAGCTGAGTTGAAGCTGTGCAGACTTTAAGACTTTAACCCCCCTGCCGTTCCTGACAGTCCCAGCTCGTCCAGCTCTGACCTGTTAGAACTGCAGTGGACGAGCTGGGTTCACCAGGCAGAGATCAGAGCCACAGGAGCGCAAACTCACTAATCCATGTGGCTCTGATCTAATGAAGAGGCAGCTGCAGGAGGATGGATCACTCCCCCCACCCCCCTCATGTGATAATGTCACATCGGGGCACTGGGGGGGGGGGTTTAATAACAATCATGTTCAATAGTGTTTTCTGCATTGAAAACACGATTCAATATGATTCCCTATGTAAAATAGTCACCTGAATAAATGATGCGGTGTAAAAAAAACTTTTTTCCATTAAAGTGTATGGTGCGCTTTTGGTACAGAAATCTTTACCTCAGCAGTGCGTTAGGAAGTTAACCATCCAATCACCTGAATTCAAAGATCCAAAGATCTTTTCTTTCCAATTGTAGTTTGTCAAACAATATGGAATTTTATAGCATATTACTATGTTGCTCATGTCACATATCTTGGGACACCTATCCGAACCATTGTAGATGAATGCCACAGACAGCCATACATCCCCACGGTGGACAAGCATCCAGGGAGAAGTGATCAGAGGAACATCGATGAAAGGTAAAACCGGCTCAAGTGTGGCTCAGGGAGACCCATTTTGGCTATGAAATGCCCTGAGCCATACACGGGAATAACACCAGGGAGGTTACTATTCAAGCACCAAAGATAATCTCAGCAAATGAGTAAGGCTTTGTTTCCATTGCGTTGGGACCAACGTAACAGATAGACTTACCTGCTCGGCGGAGACTTTGTCTTCATTGCGTCGTGCCGATCCACCGGTGTAAGGCTGAACGTAGTCAAGTACGTTCAGCCTTTACACCGGCGGATGTGTGAACAGACCATCCGCCGGCAGGCAATGTCTATGGGATACGTCGGGACCCCTGCTAAGCGTATACGCTTAGCGTAGGGGTCCCGACGTATAATGGAAACAAGCCCTAAGTGTGGTGGGACCACTTGAGTTTTAACCTGTCATGAGAAAAATGTAGGAGTTGCCTTTGCTGTCAACATTCAACATGAAAGGAGGACACAGAAGAAAAAACTATTCACCTGAATATCATACTGTGTGGGTTCCATGTGTAAAAAAACTGTTTCTTTCCATAGTAAACAGATTAACAAAACAAAAATATTTAACACTTTAATGTCTCTCAATAATGTTACTCACTACTATATTTGTTTCCCCTTCTGTTTTTTATCTTTTAATTTAAATAATAGATTAACATACTTTTTTAAACAGTTCTAATAACTAGTGTGCAAATAAATAGTCCCCAGAGAGGGGGGAAGAAATGAATATACAAAGATGGCTTGAAAGTTTCTATGTATAGGGTAAAGCAGTAAAAAAAGTCAGTCAATAGGTAATGGGTGACAACAGTGCTTTTTCAGCTTTGAAATTGTAGGATGTGCAATTAACTTTGTTAAAATTAGAAGAAGTTTATGTTCCTATTCACTAGATATTACTCTACTTACTTTCTTTATTCTTAATGAGACAGCTATCCATTTTTCAAGCAAAATTTAATAATTTGGTTGCAACCATTGCATGCTATTGCTCTCACTTTTTTCATGGGTAGAATAAAGTTTAGTTTGTTAAGCATTGTAAAAATATTTCTTTATATATCTTTATGTCTCTATATATTGTCAGTGGCTCTTTGTATAGCTATACCTCAGGCTCAGTTTTAGTGATGTCTTAGAACAACGCTCTTTGAGTACAGTAACAGCCCATAACTCTGTGGAAACCTAGCCTAAGTCTGGGTATAGTAAGTCACATATATTATGGCAAAAAAAGATTTGAATCCATTTCATTGCAATTCATGTCCTTATTTATTAAGCTACAATGTTACAAAAAGCTGTTTAACAATATTCAAGGTATATGACATACAACACATATTGTCATCCTTAAATTGGATCCCTAGTCTAATTTCTAAACACAGCACATTTTCTAGAGCCTGGCAAACAGGCACAGCTACTGTTAGTGTGCTATACTGCAAATTTTAATTCAAAGGTACATACAGTATGTGAAAATGTAAAGAAAATTGCATTTGATATTACTATCATTATAAATAAATATATGGTTCCTGCTATGCTTTCTGGTCCACTGCTTGTCATGTCTGTGACGTACCTATCACAATTGTCTATGCTGAAATAAACTAGTAGGAAGTGGCATGGGTCGTGTACTTTCCTAAAATTTTATTGAAAATTGTTATCATTGATAGTAAAAAGGTAGTAACAGTATTTGAAAGTTGTTCCTCTTCAATCCTTAATCCACCAGCACATCAGCTACATACTGCCCTAATAAACTGGTGGGGTATATATATATATATTATATTGGAGATATTGGCACACAACTTAGTTAACATTCAGTAAACTGTAAAGGTTCAGAAAACAAACTTCACTAATTCATGATCACATCTTACTAGATATTACAATCTAGAGAGTAAAAATAAACTTCCAGGACTAAAATTCTGGAAACTGTGGTAGACATTGGTCAAGAAAAGGACTGAAAAACCCTAAATTAGAAATGGCATAGAATGAGAAATTATAGGTGTTAGTATTCTCTACTAACTATGGTATATTTCTGACAATTATGTCATTATACTATTATAAACAAGCCTGTATCAAGACATACATATCAAGCAGAAAACTACTTTAATTCTTTCAATGATTTCCAATTATCAACAACCCATGGGCTGTTCAGGTATCGTAAGGCTTTGTTCACTGGGCTCCTTTCAGAGGGATTCAGTGCCATTAACTGCCTGAGCATATCCATTGCTTCAAATGTCAGTTTTCTCCAATGCCAAGACAGCTCGTCATGACTTCCAGTTTTCTGCCACAATATGAAATCTTCAAAAAACGGGTCAGATGGCAGTGTTTTTTCCCATGGGAAGTAACCTGTCATCAAGCAAAAGATAAGAACCCCGAAGGCCCATGCATCTAGAGTGAAATCGATGGGAACCGCCTCTCCATTTTGAGAGTTGCTTAATTCAGGTGCCGTGTAAGGAATTATACCAGACACAAGTTTAAGCAAGGTGCCTTTGGGACGAGTCAGGCCGAAATCTGTAAGTTTGATTCTTTGGCAATCTGTACCAAAGAGAAGCACATTTTCAGGTTTTACATCTCGATACACCAAGCCTCTGCTGTGTATAAATTCGAGGGCGCTCACTAGCTGGCTGGTGACCTTCTTGGCAGTTGGTTCTGGTACTCCCTCCTGTTAAAATAAACAAGAAATGAAGGTAATATAACGGTTACTGAGGGATGAAAAATCTGGAAAATTATTCTCAGCATTTACATTTCCTGTATTTGAAACATTTCACTTAAACAAATTTTTTTTATCTGATTGTATATGAATAATATTTAAATATAAATGCTGTTTTAGTTAATATATGGGGAAATGTTTAAAACATAAAGATATAAAAATATTTGTAAAGGTGTATACAAAATCCTACATTTTTCTTTCCCAATGTATTCACAAGGATATATAGGTGAGGAAACACAACCTACCAGGATTTATGAGTAATTAGAAATCCAGCAGGGTCCTAACCCTTCTATACCCTATCTAAAACAAAAATACATGGTAAGGTTACCACCTCTTTTAAAATAATATTATGCCACTCCCCTCTAAAATTATCGTTCTGGATGCTTGCCCATAGTAAAACCCTGGTATGTGCTATACCCACCCTTCCTCCTCCCTCCTTTCATTGATAATGAAGACAAAAAAAAGACGTTGCAAGCTTTAAATGGAGGTCAAGGAGCAGCACTAAACACCCAGGAAGTCAAACCCAACATACTAAAAGATGCCAAATTAATGACCCCTCTAGAGAACCTGGGCTTTTAAGGCACTAAAAAAAATTCAAAAAAAATGTATTTGGGAGTTAATTGCTTTTAAATTATGCAAAATTTTGCTAGAGAAAATGTTTTTATTTTGCAATTCTCCCACAACCATTCTCTACATCTCTACCAATTTTGGTGATCATACCATGTTCAGGGGCTTTGCAAATAACTCACATATAAACTAGTTGAAATTTTGCGATCTCTACTGAGCAGACAAAACATATATTATATGTTTTACATACCAGAAAACTGGATTTGAGTAAAATATTTTTAGTATTCAACATGTGTGTTTTCAGTTTAGTAGAATATTTTCTAGTCCGCAAACCCATCCCTAGAAAAATATGTTCTACCACCACTGGCCTCCTTCTAAAAATGGTAGTAGTCTGGCTGGTATGCTGATCAGGCCAGACACCTAAAAGTATTTTACAAAAGGCTCAGTAGGATACCCAGGAAAACAACCACCTGAAGCTTCAGTGTTGCTTTAAAGACTTACCTCATAGGATGACACACTGGAACTCATTTTCTTGTAAATATTGACCATGGCATTGAATATTAATCAGTCAAAATGCACTTAAAGCCCAGATATTTAAGAGTTTCCTTTTTCGTTTGTACTATGTATTGCCATGCCCTTTTTTCCAATCAAGTTTTTGAAGAAATAAAACAAATAGGGATAGAAGTATGAGCACAAAGAAAAACAATCATGAAATATTTGGTATAAACCTTTAAAACACAACCAAATATCGAGAATAACTAGGTTACAAGTACAAAGTACACGTGGCAGTCAATACGTAACAGAGCCATAAATTAAACAGAAAAAAGAAAATAATCTATGTAATGAGTGACCAGTTAGACAGTCACAAAAAGACTCATCTAATGCTTCAAATAAGTGCCATTTGACCCAAATTACGGTCCTTCTTAGCAACTAACAATTCTTCCATTTTAGTTGCTTAAACCAGTCGGTGATCTTAGGAACCCCAGGGGTGGCCCAATGTCTGGGAATGAGGGCTCTGGCAAAATTAATCATGTGACGTTTTAAGGATTTGGGTCTGTGTGACGATTGGCCCCCTTGTAATGAAGGAGAAAGTACGCAGGGGTAAAGGGTAGCTCCCTATGCAGAATATGGGACATCCACTTATGCCCCTCGTTCCAAAAGGGGACAATATAGGCACAGGTAATAAATGTTATAGTTGCTTTCTTACTGTCGGCTGCTAAAAGTACTTTTGTGTGCTATCAACCATATATCTTCCCATTGCCCAGATGGTACCATGATCTCTAGATCCCTGTCCCAGCTGGTCTAGATTTTCTGGACTCTAGGGTGGGACTCTGGCTCCAGCAGCTGAAATGAGATGGCCTGAGGGGCCTTTGCCCAGGCAGATGGATTCAAAACTCGTAGGAGATCTGGAGAGTTCCCCTAGTTGTGGGTGCTGAGTAAGCAAATGGCACAGTTATAAGTATGACCACCAAGGGACAGACCCGAGCAAGACTTGTTTGCAAGGTCAGAGCTCTAGATAACAGCCTGATCAGCAAGTAGGTCTCTGATTCTCAAGCCAAAGGGATTCTTCCAGGTTTTCTGGAATTCCCAGAGGTTACCCGGTGGGAATTCAAGGTTGCCAAAGACTGTCGTTAAACGGCCTGGGAAGAAAGTGATACTCAATCGAGTCCCCACTGCCAAAAGTATGTGTAAGGTTGTGCCAATAAGTGGATGTGTTCAAATAATTTTTGGGATAGCGGCCGTGCCCAGCCAAACCATGCATTGTAAGGCGACAGAAGACACGGTAGATTCAATGTGTACCCATGGCTTTGTAACTTGATGCAGACACTAGTCTTTCACTCTGGTCAAATAGGCTGCATGGTAGTATCTCAGCATGTCCGGCACGCCGAGACCTCCTTTGTGTCTTGCTAATTTGACCAACTGATCCGCGTTTTTTGTGCCCCCAGATAAACCGTGACTACAGCCTGTCGAGCGCACAAAAATACGCACGGTCCAGAAGAATAGGGATTGTCTGTAGTAGATACAATATGGGTGGTAAAATCATCATCTTAACTATCCTCCCCAATCAAGAAAAGGAGATCGTTCTCCAAGATTGCAAATCCTTTTGTATTAAGTCCAACAAGGGATTGAAATTCCAATGAAAAAGGCGGCAGATGTCACTAGGGATGAGGACCCCTAAGTTTTGAAAATAGGAGTCATGCCAAGCGAAAGGGAGTTTGTCCTGAAGCTGCATGACCTCCTCCCGAGGTAAGGATATGTTGAGGGCCACTGATTTAGACATAATATTAGTAAAGCTAGCCATACACGTGTCGGATTCTGTCGGATCCGATTCTGAGCCCCCGATCAATCGGACGCGAACGATCGGACAAGGTGGGCTTCACGCGATTCCGGCACGATCGTTTCGCGTGCACACGCCCAGAATCGATCGTGCCGGAATCCGGTGGGAATCCGACACGTGTATGGGGGCCTTTAGAGAGATTCTGGAATTCTTCAAACAAGTTTACTAATTCTGTAAGGGAGTTAAGCGGGTCCAAGAGGAAAAAGAGCCAATCAGCCGCCAGCTTAAACTCCCTCCCAGGAATGACCAGTCCTTGGACAATCCTATTTCTCATAGTTTTGCGTATGAAGGGTTCCTGAGCTAAAACGAAAATGGTGGGGGACAGGGGGCAACCCTGCCTCATCCCATTTGTGATAGTGATTGGGTCAGACAACACCCTGTTAACGGACGGTGAGGAGTAGATTGCACAAATCCAACCCATCATCTGCCCAGGGAGGCCAATAAATCTCATTACCTCCAACATGTAGTCCCATGCCAGGCGCCTTCTCAGCATCTGTAGAGAGAAGCATAATTTCCCTATCTGAGGATTTCACAGCCAGAATCTCATTCAGGGCCAACATAGTGTTAGCCCTAGCTTCTCTACCAGGGATGGATCCTACTTGGGCTGTGGTAATCAATTGAGGCAGGTAGGGGAGCAGTCTGTTTGAGAGGATCTTCCTGAAAGTCTTTAGGTCCACATTTAACAAAGAGATTGCCTATAGCTGGCACACAATAATGGTAATATAGCTGGCTGGCAATAATGGTCTTTGTCAGGTTTTGGGATGACTGAGATGTCAGCCATCAACGATTGGGCAGGGAGGCCACTCTTGCGTCCTAATGAGTTAAAAGCACTAAGAAAGTGTGGCAGGAGGACTTCTTGAAACGTCTTATAATACTGGGTATTGAAGCCATCTGGTCCGGGACACTTGCCCGGTTTCATATGTTTGAGAGCCCCAGAGAACTCGTCAGCAGAAACAGGGGCTTGCATAACTCGACTGGCCGAGTCAGGCAACTTCGGCATATTAGACTGATCTAAATAATCTTAATCCACTGGATCCACTGATCCACTAGTGTTCTTTAAGGTTAGATGGCTCTCACTTTCCTTGAGTCTAGGGTGCAAAGGGCTGCCACCTGTTATCAAGCCACCCTGGGCTCACAATATCTTCAGAGAGCAGAATTGTTGACATTGTCTCCAGCATTCTTGGTAGTTTTATAAATGTTCAGGTTTGCAACCCCTAAGGATGTATTCATATGGTTGGTTTCAAGTTTTGCTTCTGTGTGCAGCAGTTTCACACATTGAGCACATTGAACTGCCCTCATGTTATCACTATGGGCAACCACCTAAAAGCCTAATGCAATAAGATGCTAGGTTAGGGTTTTCAGGCTGTCGATAAAAATTACTTGTTTTCAACCTACCATTTGAATGCAGCCTAATGGACTGAAAGTAAATTTACTCCGTTTTTGCATTTGCCCATGTGTAGTACACTGGTTGTTCCACCGTACACATGATTGAGCAAAATATAAAATATTTATTAAAGTTAATATCAATTTCTATTTTGATATCTAAAATACTGGGAGTTGTATAGTTAGGGTGAGGTCCCCTTTAAGATGCCAGACCAGAATGCCACAGATCAGCCCGAATACTTAAGGAGGGGCTCCACCTTGGGGGTGGTGCCATTTGGGAGAGAGAGGAAGGGGCCAGCGGCCCTTACAGCGCTGCTCCAACTGTGGCCTACTTCCCCCAACCGTGTATTCCGGCGTGCATATGCAGCTGGTGGGGGAAATAGCACGCACTGCTTCCTACTGCAATCTGCCAGCCACCCGTGATGACCCATACTGTCGTTCCGCTGGGGTGGATCCGCGGCCCTAGTCGTTGGGTCACGCCTGGACAACTACAGGGTGCCCGCTACTTCGGCACACCATACCTACTTCCGGTGTCACCCGCCGTTCTCACATGATGAGATGGGTTCTCACAACTCAGGGACATTTGCCTGGATTTTTTATAGAGAGTGGTTACTGTGGACTTTACCGTAACTATAATTTAGTTTCAAACAGTTTGCATTTACCGTGAGCAATAAAGTTCCTGTTTTGAGCGTTACTGCCGTCGTCTGATTGATACCTATGTCAATACATCACTTGTATTGATATATATACAAGTAGTTATTTACACTCAGACAGACCCAGCAATAGCTGGCAGCAGAGCCACATTCAAAAGATGTCTGTTAATTGAACTTGTCTGTTATTGACAGGTTGCCATTTTTTTTCTCAAAGAGCCATCTTGGGATTGACGCCAAACGGCTAATCTCCCCTGTGATCTTCTGGAACTGAAACACTAGTTGCGGACATTTCTCTGTATGGTTCAATGCTTTAGAAATGATGGTAAGGTCTGAGATTTCTGTCTGTCTATTAGAGCATATGTAGCACTCATCACTCTTGCAGCCTTTCCATTTCTCAGCCAAGTTTCTGAAGTTGTTTTTCTTTTGCTGATTCTTCCTGGAGATCTGAAGGAAAACTCAATAAAAGTGTACACTGCAACACGATACTGATAGTTCAGTAACCTGCAAAAGCTACTTTCTTTGGAATTAAAAAACATAATACCTGAATCATTAGCATATCTTTTACCCCCTTTTTTTTTTTTACCAAAAAACATATTGTGGGGCCACCAGTGCTGATGGATATACAGAGAGTGCAGAATTATTAGGCAAGTGGTATTTTTGAGGAATAATTTGAATGAAAATTGTTGTAAGTAGTTTTTAGTTTTAGCTATTTTAGGGGAATATCTGTGTGTGCAGGTGACTATTACT
>CM070038.1:65916067-65949299 GCA_036250615.1 Ptychadena robeensis
TTTCACATAGGTCTGACATCAATGCCCACTTTTCATGTTGCAGCTGGTGTTCCACAAATGCCCTCTGCTGTTCACAAAGCCTGTACAACATGTAGAATGTGGAGTTCCAGCGCATGCTCAGGTCGCACAACAGTCGGTGAGCTGGAAGCCGGGTTGACAGAGCGGCTGAAACTGTGAAATGGGCGCACAAGCGGTGCTCCTTGACTAATAGATCTTGCAAATCGGGGTAGGTTTTGAGAAACCACTGAACAAGGCTAGGCATGGAATGTGGGTCAGTTTCCAGAGCTCCAAAGCCACCAACAAGTTACGCCCATTGTCAACCACAATCATGTCAGTGCTTCCCAACAGCAGTGCTACACTGCTTCCACCACTGCAAGGTAGATTTTCACATGGTGGCGCTTGGCGTCATGGTAGCAGGCCTGTTTGGTGTGGCCTGACTTCTCCCTTTTGCCACATCACTGCCTCTTACAGCCTGGACCCCTCCCCCCTCTGTGGTGCTGTCCTCGCAAGGCTTATCGCCTTCCCATGTTGGGTAAGAGACCACATCGTCCACCACATCCTCTTCCGCTTCTTTAATCTGATCATCCTCATGACTTGACATAAACATAACCTCAGTGTTTACGAAAGATTGCCGAGCACCACCGTCATCTTGTTGCGACTGTGAAGGCTCAAGACGTTGGGAATCAGGACACAATATCTCAGGTCCCTCCTCCAGCGTGCTGGGCGAGAGTGCCAAATGTAATTTTGGCCATTAAAGAAGGGAGGATTTACTTGACCAGGGTCTACAGAGACTGGACCTGGTAAAAAGAGAGAGGGTGGTGCTCAACCGACTAGAACCATTATTATCTGCAATCCAAACGATCAACTGTTTGCACTGGCCAGACTTGGACAGTGTTGTTCTGCACCTGCCAGCTAGCTTAGACATGCTTTTTTGGCAGCAGGCACAGTTTCCTTCTGCCTAGGGCCGAGCGCCGCCATGTCACAAACAGGGCAATAGCTATAGATATGTACAATATACAATATATCTGTCAACCTCCACAGTATAGATTTTAAGGATTTTGGAGTGATTAACCATTGTGAGAGGTAAGTAAAACAAATTTGGTGGGTAGTTGAAAATTCTTTCCAGTATTGAAATATGTATGTTCTCATCTCATTTTCAATGATGCAAAGATCAGGTCACCAGCATTCCACAGATAACAAAATTATGCTTTTATTGGTAACGTCATTGTTTTGGGGCCCCCAACGTTAAAACTAGGTAAAGGAGGGAATAGCAAATTCTTCCGAATCGCTGTGAATTTACATGGGGCAGGTAAGTATCCCGGAGTGTAGCTCAAGGTTAGTTTGTTTTGTAAACAACCATCAAGGAGGTTAAAGCCGCCCATACACCTTTAGATCACTCCATACAATTTCCATTAGATCTACCAACAATGATGTAGTGCCGGGTCCTCCCTGATAGAATACATAGTGATTGTGAAGTTTAGAAAGGTCCTCATATTACATGGTTTTGGTAGAAAAATGTATTGTACAGAAATTGTAGGGTAAGATTGTAAGATGTATGGGGGCCTTAAGGATAGCCAGTAGTATGACAAGTTCTCCTAGAAAAAGATCTACTGCAGAAGAGCTCATATAGAAGCACATGGCCAGCTCATGAGGAAGTATGACTATTTAGTCATGTCAAATTTTTTGTGTAGAGGCTAAATAACGTCAACCAATCATACCTACTAATTAGTAAGCTGATCAAACTGATCATGTGCTTCTTCATGTGTTCTCTTGTATGATCAAACATATCTCCACAGTCTTGTATACAGACATGATGACGTGAAGTGCTTCCTATCAGGAATGTCTTTAAGTAAATGAAGATGACTGCCGCAATGCTTTTCAAAGAGAGAGAAGGGGCAATGAGAAACATTCAGCATTATCTCATTACAGTTAATGATTTTTTACTTTTTTACCGATTTTCCCAATAATAGGGTGTTTCCCAGCGAGGGACACAAAGTACATCAAATGAGTTTAGATGCGCTTTAAGGTCAGTTGTCATACTAACATCCCATATAGTTAGCTGTATATTCCATGTGCCAAAGGCATTTAAGGAAAAAACGTACAGGAACTTTAGGGGCATCACGATAGCCACAAACTTCACACCATGTAAAAATCAAGCATTGTAGGTTTGTTTACATATACATACATGTTATGTGTATGGCCTCCTTCTAACCTATATAATATGATTACTCTGTCTTGGTCCATGATAATGAACCTATGGCATGCATGAGTCATTAGGGAGAGACACAGACTGTGTATCATGTGTCTGCAGCCTCTGTGATTGGTGGGGACAGAAGGAGAGGGGAGGTGATTTTTTAAGCTCAGGTAGCATTGTATCAGCTGATGAAATGTGGAGAAACAGACAGCAGCGCCATCTTGTGGTCATACTGATCATTTACCAGGAAAGTCGAGATATTAGCCTACTTTTGTTTTGTTTTATTGTCATGTTGACTGTTAATGTTACATAGAAACTTAATAAAAGTTGTTAAATGATGGACACTTGTGTTCCTTAGCTGTATATGTGATCTATGATGACATCATCACAAAAAGTTGACTTGAGTATGGGCTTGTTTCCACTAGAACGATCGGCTGTGGATGGACATGTTTTTAATCACCTCGCCGCATCTGCAGCGATTGCTCCCCCCGCGTTTGCACACTTTTTTCCACGCGATCTAATGCGATTATGCACGTGATCTGATGTGGTTTTCCTGATTGCCCCCGATCGGCCCATAGAAAGTGAAAGTGAAATCGCATCCTTATTCACTTGGTACGCAATTTGTAACCGCGTCCATAAAATTTTGACCGTGTCCATTCATGTCAATGGATTTTTCACTAGGGGGTGCAATGGGTCTGCAAATAAAAATGCAGTAGGGTGGCCCCCTAAATCGTGTCTGCACCCAATCGCAGCAGTGGAAATTGGCAAATGATTTTCATTGGGAACGATCGCCACGGAGGCGGCAAAGCGATTAAAAACGTATCCATCCACAGCCGAAACAAGCCCTATGTCAGCATCATAACAATTACAGCCACGGTCTCAAAATGCTCCTTGCTTTCTCACCATTACTGTATAGAAATCTTCAAATGTTTTAAATTTTAGTGACATTTAGCAGCAAAAAGGTTCACCATCACCATGATTTCAGTGTATAGGCTTACATATTTCAGTATTAAAGTGGATGTGAACTCAAAAAGGATTTACCATGTAAAAAGGAACATCTGTTAATTGTAATCAGTACCCTAAAAATGTTATTAAGACTACAGTATGATTGGAATATTAGACTTAGACATTAGATTGTGAGCTCTTGAGTAACAGTTATTTATGTGGTAAGTTTTTTCTTAACATATTATAATAAAATCTCACAAATAGAAACATCAAGAATATAAAATGATCTTACACTCGGCTTTATAATGGAAATGAGATCTTTTTGCAGAGCAGCTTCATACAGGAAACCATAGTGCTCAGAAGATTCAAATGCGATTCCGAACATGCTAATTATATTTGGGTGAGAGGATAGGGACAGAGCCACGCAGTATTCATACAGGAAGTTCTGCCTCTTGGTTAAAGTTTTTGAAAGAAGCTTTAAGGCCATTGGTGTTCCTGTAAAGACAACACATAAAAATAAGTCAGATTTTTACACCTTTTTTTTACTTTTAAGTTTGGATGTTCTAATTTACACAACATCTTTTCTTTTTTAAGTCATAAGCTAAATTGTGAGCTTTTTAACCTGTGAGCATTCAGGCAGGTGCATTACAGTGCTTACAAATCAGCATGTTATAGCTGGTCCATGAAAATTAAAATATAACGATACAATTCTTCTCCTAAGCAGAATGTATAGGAAACGTCGCTGAGATAATGCTTTTTAGGGTGATCACATGTGCCTAGCATTCTATTATATTTGTTCTTAAAGCAAAAGATAAAATTGAAAGCAGTTTCTTCACCAGTCAAGTTGTTCTGCTTATCATATTATTCAATGAATGTCTAAATTCATACAAGCTGCACATGTAGAATACACAAGTCTTTAGAACATATGACAAATAACCACATTTATGAGCTGAGGGTCCTATCCCAACCGTATTATATCAATGACAGCATATTGTGATGCCGCTTTCCACTTTTGTTTTTTAAAGATGGAAATTAACATGCCATTTTCCCTGGCACAGCTGATCCAGAGGGATTATGTGTCCCCAAATGTGGTGCAATCCTAAAGTTGTGGATGTAGTAGCTGAATGGCTATGTTCTGAAGGATATGGTTGTTTGTACTGTTCTATCTATTAAGCTGGCCATAGACAGGCAGATTCCTGCCCAATTATTCAGCCAATCGGACGAAAGTCATGTGCGTCCACCTTGAAAGATAGACAGTGATCTGACATGGCAGTAAATTCACGGCCGATTCTATTACTTTGAATGAGGATGGCTGTCCCCATCCAAAGTAATGGACGACACACAAAGGATGTTGGGCTGATACTCAGCACTAGAGGCCATGCGTGATGACATCATCATGCACAGTCAATCTGCCAGCATATCGATGGAAGAACAACCCGTCTATGCCCAGATTTAATATTAACACATGATCGGTTTCCAGCTGATCTTTCCTGACTCCCTAGTCAGAACTAGAGATGGTCAAACTAGCTGGCTTTGTAAGTTAATTGTATCACCAAAATTGTTGGAAATGTAGAGTTATAGGAACATAACCAAAATAAAATTTTTACTAATACATGTAGGCTTTGCATAAATTAAGTTTAAGTCGGGGGAAAGGACAGGTGGGACTCCCCCGGCGGCTTCCGCTGGTGGTCAGGTAAGGGCCTCAGGAGGGTCTACCACCTCTCCTCCCTGGAGGGGGTTATGCCCTTTGAGGTGCTCTGCTCCAACCATAAGGCCCCAGCAGGTGAAATATTCCGCTATCTCCAAATTAAAAATTGTGTCGCTTCCCTGCTTAACTTCACTGGCTCTCCCAAAACCCTAACAATCTTTGAACGTTATTGTCTCTCGACACCCCTGGGGAAAGGCGGGGTGTCCTTGGTATACAAATCAATGGTAGGCTCGGACTCCTGTCATCCCATGTCCAATGTCTCCAGATGGGAATCGGACTTGGGTCGCTCCCTGGAGCTACCCAATTGGCAGCAGATCTGGGAGACGACGAGCAAAGGGTCAGTTAATGTTTCCTTGAATGTAGCTAATTATAAATTGCTGATGAGATGGTACCTGGTGCCCTCCCGTTTAGCCAAAATGAGCCCAGGAACATCCCCATTATGTTTCCGCGGCTGTGCGGTTGATGGCACGTTGCGCCACATCTGGTGGGACTGCCTGAAAATCAGGCGCACAAGTGTACACTTCTTCCGCTTTTTTTTAATGTAATTGTTTGAAAACTTTAATAAAATCTATGAATGAAACGAAAAAAAAAATCTGGTTGTAAATCAAAACTTTTGTCGTATGTCCAAAAAAAATGTTGGTCATATCTTGAGTTGGCCTTATCTTGAGCTGGTCATATCGTGAGGGTCCACTGAATCACCACAGGTTTTTATTGCACTACTCATGTTGATAGGAGGGGTTTCTCCCACTATAGTCCTATACAGCCTCTAGTACATTGTTACTACACCTGACCTCTAATACTTTCTCAAAAATATTAATCTTTTCTCCTTGGACAGATAGACAGGGTACAGAGGTATAGGCCTTGGATAGTTGGCCAACCAATGGTTATAAAGTTTCAATACACTGTTCTAGTGTCTGGGCTCTGGAATAGTAAGATAAGGTGACCTCATATTGCCCCAGAACCATAAGTCATATGCACCAGACACATGCAAAATAATTATTATGACCTACAGGAGAGTATTATATTCTACTGGGTTTGAGTGTTGGACTAACAAAATGAAAACTGAACTTTCATTGGAACCAATAAGTTAAAAAAACATTGAAAATGTAAGTACTCATGTCTTTTTAGGAAAAAATGGAAGAAACTTTGAATAAACACTGAATAAAAACAACAGCTGTAGAGGGTTATGATTTCTCAGTTCAACCCTCTGCCATTCAAAAATAATACACTACTAACACATTAACAAATTCACAGTAGGTGCCCAATGTTCCTATTGGTAGTGCCACAGTAGGGTCAACCAGTTTTGCCCTTCTGGCTCCATCAATGACCCATGAGCCATAAGGGCAAAATACGTCAACCTCCAACTAACTTTTTAAAAACATTTTCTCTGTAGAAAGATTGCAAGCTTGAAGTTTTGAGCATCTCTATCCTGACTACAGTTTAAGACTTTTTAAACCTGTTGTTCATCTGCATTCTTTTGTGCCATTCATTGGATTTTCAGGTTAGCAATTTTGTGCCACTTTTGTGTGGTTTCCCTATTGTAAATATTGTGACAGACTAGTCATCTGTCATGGTGTAAATGAATCCTCAGGTGGGGTATCCTGGAAGGAATCCAGGATATCGTTGGACAACAACAATAGGTTGTTGTGCTGTTTTAGTTTTTGTTTTGGGATTCTGGGTTCTGGGTTCTGGGATGGGAGAGAAGGAACTGGTTGGGCCTTCCCATTCCATCCAGGAACTGGACACAGTGCTGCTGGGTGCAGCAAATACAGGGCACACAGGGAGTTTGTGGCCCCATGCTGGTGGCTGCTAGAAGGCAGGCCAGTAAGGTTCCTACAGGAAGGTTCCATTGTTGGATCGGTGCCAAGCCAGGATGCTTGGCATTTTCAGGACTTTTTTTTCGTTTGGCTTATATTTACCCCTGTTAGGGTGACTTTGCTTTGGACTGTTTGTGTGTAAACATGGGCAGGAGCCCTAAAAGGAAAATAATCGTGTGGATTGATGCTGTGAGAGCACCGTTTGAGCTGAACCCCCACAATATGTATATACTGTATATGTATTGATCTATAAAATCACAGTCATCCCATAAACCACCCGTGTTGGCCTTGCCGTTTAAGGCCCTGACCTATAAGACCTGTTCATAAATTAGGGCCTGCTTCTGCATGTCAAAGTGTAATTTAATCAGAGTAAACATTTCATATTACGCTCTATAAATATGGCTCTATAGTTCAAGCTGCTTTGTGAGATCACACTGAAGAATAAGACAGACAGGATTAGCGCTCACTAAACAGTACCATATATCTACTACTGCTGATGTATCCATACCGCTGAAACATATGCAACATCTTTTTTTTGCTCAGCCATTAATCTAACTTCACACAGAAGTAACTAGACAGTGACCATGAAATGCGCAGAGGTTCTAGTGACAGGATTTGAGTTAGTACATTGCAAAATGATCCTCAATGCATTACCGCACAGCAGTAGACAGAAGTAAATGCGTGCCTGGAAGCCATTAGTCTTTCGTTTGTGAAAGACTTGTATATTAGTGCTATGTAGACAACATGGCAAATTCATTTGATACATCTTGATGGTGGAGAACCATAAATAATTTGCATTGTTAGATAAGACTAGACAAAAAAAGTATTCCAAAGAATATTTAGTGAACCTCTGAAGTCACAAATATATATCCATGCAATGATGCAATGAGAATGCTATATTATCACTTTAACTTTAATGAAGTCCTTTTCTAAGTATACAAACTTGACACACACAGATCCTTTACACAAGAATATTCAATGTCTTACAGGGATCACTATCTTGAATATGATATGTCTACTTTATGACTCTACTACCCTGGGATCAGTATTTCTATAAACCAATGTTACGTGAAGAAAGGATAAGCTTAAGGAAGCATTTATTTGTATACCTTGGTCAAACTGATGTGTGTATATTCATGCATATATATTATCAAAAGTTTTAGAACACACCATTTGTTACTGAAAATCAAGCAGATCATGTTGTATGAATTGCTTGAAATGATACAAAGCTAAGTGGTGAAATCCAATCATGTAAAAAACAATACAATATGGTCCAGGGAACAAGAAACTGGTAAAAATCTTAAAGCTGTTCTTTAGCAATGGGGGTTGATCAAGATTGGATGATGGTGCTACCAATTCCTCATGGATTTCTAACTCATAGAATGTCTACATAGAATAGTGCTTGAACAAACTGTTGTACCATGCACTCATTATTGTGACCAAAATTTTACTGCAGAAGGTAGCGTATTGGTATAAAAATGTTGAGAAAAAGGCAATCAACAATAGAATGAGACAAACAAATGTAGGTCTTTCCAACAAATTGAGAAGACATCCAAGGTGTCAGTGAGCACAGTCTCCTTCACCATCAAAAGCTCGTCGTAGTAAACAATCTTAGTTTCAAATGTAAAGAGAAGGCTTTAGGTTCCAGGTTTGACAAGATGAGTTGCAGCAAGAAAGTCATTGCTTAACCTTCTGAGTGTTTAGCCCGAGTTAATTCGGGCTAAATAAAGTTGCATGGTTTAGCCCCGAATTAAACTCGGCTGCTGTTACCTGCATACCTGCTTAGCAGCCCAGGAGACTTGCTGATCTCTCCCCCGTGTCCCCTGAGTCCGAACTTCATTTCCTGGTGTCCGTATCCCTCCGGCGGGAGCACGATGACGGTCTCGGGAGGGGGAGGGCCGGGAAGTTTCAAAATGTTAAAAAAAAATTTTTTTTGTAATTTTTTTTGTCCTGTAATGGTTCTCCTTTCATTCTGACATTGATTGGAGCGATTCGTTTCGCTCTAATTCAATTTCAAAATGAAAAAAACACATACAAAATAAAACATGTTATTTGCTTATTATGAGTTTCCTTTCATGTTGGATGTGTTGATTGATTTTTCTGTATCCAACAGTTCAAATAAAGAACAGGCATACAAGTAAATACTTTGTACGGGGCGCCGGTCACAGCGTTTTTTTCCCTGCGGTGGAAGTATGTCTGCATCAGGCGGGGAAAAAGAGCGTCAGAGAGTACACTTCCCACTCAAATGATAGCGCAGATTAGACACTGTGCCAATGTGAGTGCGCGTCCCTGGGATAATATGTGAAACGCTCAGGAGGTTAAGCTGGGCATAGACGTGACATCTTTTGCACAATGCTCCTGCAGATCGACGTGCGTGATGACGAGTAATGGGATTGGCCGGGAATTTACCAGCATGTTGGAACACCCTGCAATCCGACATGCGGCAGATTCCTGGTCGATCTTGCAAGGTGGGCGCACCCACATTTTGGCGGGCGGGAACGCGCATGCCGGTTGATCGGCCAAAAAAATCTTTCAAAAAAAAGTTCTTGGGGAAAAAGATCTACAATGTCACATTTTTACCTCTTTGATTGCCAACATGGGGTTTGTCCCAGTATTTACATTTTTTTCTGGGGTGAAGCTTATTGTCAATCATGGCAGTTAACCATTCCATATCCCTTTCATGTATTTGCAGCCAAGGCTATCCACTCACAGCTCACAGTAACTGACAGTAGGGCAGTTGTACGGCCACTTTCCTGGCTTGTTGTCACTGCAGATTCAGTTTAATCAGCCATGCCGTTTTTTGTGACCACCTTCTGCAGGCATGGGGAGATCTTGTGGAGCTCTAGTGTGCATTCACAGCTGGTACTGCTGCTGTTAATAGGCTTATATCATTTCCTGCCCTAATTAATCTCGGATGGTGCATGGCTGCCCTGCCCGTGATAGCATCAGTTGGCTGCACTGCTGGGTTCCTTATTCTTGTCACTTTGTTGTGCCTAGGACTGAGTCATTGTGTATGACCTCTGCACTAAGATGACTCTTCTGGTTAACCCCTTGGGTACCGTGTTGTTGGAATGATTTAAAATGTATTATCCTTGCTATTTACCTGGACTTATCTAGCATATACCCTCTGGCTCTGTACTTGCTCTCTAGGGGGTTTCTGGAGGGTTTCATCGGTTTTCATCGGTTTTCATTGGTCTTAGCTCTCATGTAGGATACTTTGTCCTGGGGACTACAGAAGTCAGGTAGGCATATTGTGGCTCCCAGTAAAGTGGGGGTTTGACTATTATCAACACTTGCTCATAGTAAATCAGTAATTAGAAAGGGAGTATTTCTGTATCAGGAACAACAACCCCTCTGGGGCCCAGGTGGCTCTGTGCGGATATTGTAAATCATTATTGAGAAGTGTAGGGAAGTAGTGCAATATAAGATAATAAACTAAATATTTTCAGGTTATCAATTAGGGTATATAGAAATACCGCATAATATACACTATGATGGATTTTATTGTTATAGTCTCTTTTGGGTTTTTTTTTCTTTTCTATTTTGTTTCTGTTGACCAAGGTATAAAGTTATCTTTATTGAAAAAAATAAAAAAATAATATAAGTTCAAGTACACTTTAAATAATACTTTGCAATTTACTGTCCAATTTACAGAGAATCATATGGTTCATACCTGGATTCCTAAAGTGTATATTTTGTGTAGATTACATATACAGTCGGGTTCATAAATATTGGGACATTCATACGATTCAAAAATGTTTAGCTCTATTCTCTACCTTGAGGGTATTTACATCCAAATCAGGTGAATGGTGTAGGAATTACAACAGTTTACATATGGGCCTCCCACTTGTTAAGGGACCAAAATTTATGGGATAATTGTCTTCTGAGCTGTTCCATGGCCAGGCGTGTGATATTCCCTCATTATCCCAGTTACAATGTGCAGATAAGGTCAAGAGTTAATTTCAAGTGTGCTATTTACATTTGGAATCTGTTGCTGTCAACTCTCAAGATGGGATCCAAAGAGCTGTCACTATCAATGAAGCAAGTCATCGCAAGGCTGAAAAAACAAACCCATCAGAGAAAGAGAAAGCGTGGCCAAAACAACTGTTTGGAACATTCTTTAAAAGAAGGAATGCACCGGTGAGCTCAGCAGCACCAAAAGACCCGGAAGACCACAGAAAACAACTGTGGTGGATGAACAAAGAATTCTTTCCATGGGGAAGAAAACCTCTTCACAACAGTGGGCCAGAGCACTCTCCAGGAGGTAGGTGTATGTGTGTCAATGTCAACAATCAAGAGAAGACTTTACTGTAAATACAGAGGGTTCACCACAAGATGTAAATCATTGGTAAGCCTCAAAAACAGGAAGGCCAGATAGTTTGCCAAACGACATCTAAAAAGCCTTCACAGTTCTGGAACAACGTCCTAGGGAAAGATGAGACCAATATTAACTTGTACTAGAGTGATGGGAAGAGAAGAGAATGCAGAATGAAAGGCACTGTTCATGATCCTAAGCATACCACCTCATCAGTGAACCATGGTGGTGGTAGTGTCATAGCAAACTGTTGCCAATGGAACTGGTTCTCTTGTATTTATTGATGATGTGACTGTGCAGAAAAGCAGCAGGATAATTTCTGAAGTGTTTCAGGCAATATTATCTCATAGTCAGCCAAATGCTTCAGAACTAATTGGACGGCGCTTCACAGTGCAGATGGACAATGACCCAAAGCATACTGCAAAAACAACCAAAGAGTTTTTAAAGGGAAAGAAGTGGAATGGTATGCACCTGACCTAAATCCGAATGAGCATTCATTTCAGTTGCTGAAGACAAAACTGAAAGGAAAATGCCCCAAGAACAAACAGGAACTGAAGACAATCAGAGGCCTGGCAGAGCATCACCAGGGATAAAACCCAGCGTCTTGTGATGTCTATGTCTATGTTGGTGTATAGAGCCCAAAATGTTGAATTATGTTTATGTTCCAATATTTTTAGACCAGACTGTATCTACAGAAAATGATCAGGTGAACTGAAAGCTGACAATTAAAAATTCTCCCTATATGATTTCCTTCATTATGTATGGTAGGTTACCTCTTTGACGGTGGATAACTAAGGTAACTTGGCCATATTTGCCTTTTCCAAGCTGTTTGATGAATTTGTAATGATCTTCAACTTCCATCCTAACCAGATTTTGGCCAGTGATTTCCATCATCTCTTCTAGCATGGTAGCTGCAGTTAAACCAATATTTGAGTCCATGACTGAAGTCTTGTTCTAGATAAAAAAACAAATTAAAAAGTGTTTAGATTTTACAACACTTCAATATTGCTTGTACAATCACCCCCAATAGCAGGCACCAAACATTTAACATGTTTTACCAAACTGCAGCCCAGACACTTGATGTCATTTTTTAGGATGTATTGGGCTTACTTTTGTTGCCAATTAATAATGAACATTAAATAACAAAAATAAATGTATAAAACAAGCAAATATATCATCTTCATGCCAAGGCTGTGGGCTCCTGACATGGTGTGTGCACCCAACCTCCTCCTGTCATTTCTGTCCAATCTGCCCACCATCATAACAATTTCTGTTTTTGTCAGCTTATGCCTGGTGAAATCATAAAGGATTCTCTCTGAATTACTCTTTATTTTATGCAACTCTCATTTTTATTTAAGAACAAAACAGAACAAAATCACACAGTACAAAAGAAAAAAAGGAGAACAAGAAAACAGAAAAAAAAATCCCCCAAAGGTCAAAAACAGTGTGCTAATCACAAGTATAAAATTAAACAGTATGCTTCATTAGCACTCAGAATAAAGGCCCCTACACATGTACCGGGGATGACAGAGCAGCTCAGATTAGCTTTGGAGTGCAGCATGATGACGTCATCACACTGCTCTCCAGAGCTGACAGCATCGGCAGGCACCCTTTGTGTGCCGGCCGTAAGCTTCAATGAAGACGGCAGTCTCCATTGAAACTAACGGCATTGGTCAGAGATTATCGGACATGTCCGTTCTGCCGCTCGGTGCTTGTATGGCAGCCTTTAGTGTACAGTATTATATGCATTAACACACTCAAAGATAAATATTATACAATAGAAAACACATTCAAAAGGTAACATAAACACAGAGAGTATGAGACAATATTGCAATCATAATATGCTATCTGCTGGAATCTCCTAGCGTTGAGCCTGTACTGCACCGTTAAAAACAAGTACACTACCTGCAATTCCCGCCCTCCCCTCACCCCTGTCCACACAGCTCGCATCAATGCATGCTAAGAATTTCCAGTAAATTAAGTCCTGTATCATAAATGAGTAATAAAATATCCAAGAAAGGGGCTGCCAGGGGTGTGTTAATGGTTGACCTGGTTCAGAGGAAAAATTGCTCTGGCTACACTTGTGGCTGCAGAAGGTGCACTAAGAGTAACTTAGATAAGCTGGTAAATAGCACCATGCCACTATACAAGTTAACCTATCAAATCAGAGGATGTATGAAAAATTTTTACAAGGTTTGGGGTGTGTAGTTAGAAAATTCAAATTTCATCATGTGAGGTATTCTTTTTTGCCTATTAACCTCCCTAGTGTTCATTAAGCTATAATGTTCTCTCAGGCCACAGCATTTCCGGGGTTGTGTGGCAGAGTGAGTATGTTTGAGTTCTTTTTTTACCCATGAAGATTTATGGCAGATAATGAAAATACCTGCGACTTTTCTTAAGCTATTTGAATGAAAGTCAACACTTTCAATTTCAAAAGATTCAGCAATAGAAATAAATTCCTTTGAATCTGTGTGTTAAATTGCCCAGGGACTCTGATAAACAGAACCTGCTGTGTTCTTTATTTCTTAATTTAGCTCTTGGATTTTATTGGATTATTATGTATTCTACTGTTAAATTTTACCCCAGAGCAGGTATATACTTAAAAGGATAGGATTAAATAGGCTTTAAGAGCCCTGTAAAGCCTATGGTACCCTTACTAACCACCAAATGAATTAATTTTTAATTCATAATTTATTTTTATGTGTTTGGCAGAATTCTGCCAGCACCTCTGCTAAGGTTACCAGCTTTCCCGAAATGTAATCGTTCAGTAATATTTAAAGTCCTCAGAAGGACAGTGCTTGTGTTGACTTACATAACATGACAATTGATGCAGTATGTTCTGATCTTTGTCAAGCAATTAAAAAGGGTAACAATAGCACCTTCAATGTAATTGTATTTAGCCATGACCATAAAGACCATAAATACACCTTCAGATTCCTCCATACAACTTTCATGAGACTTACCAACAACTATGTAGTATAGTGACCTCCCTGATAGAATACATAGTGATTGGAAGGTGTAGAAAGGCCCTCCTATTACATGGTTTTGGTAGAAGAAAAGTTGGTTGTACAGAAGTTGCATGGAGGAGTCTGCCTGTCTATGGGGGGCTTTACAGATAAAAGACATGTAAACATGAAATCGTAATAGAAATAGTTTTATACAAGGTATAGAAAGAATATATGACAAGCCACACATGCTTGCATTGTTTGATTGCACCTACCTTATTTCTTGGACTACTTTTTTTTTATAGATTGTTTAGTTAGACTATAAAACCAAAATAAAGTTAAAATAAAAAAAAAAACCTTAATAATTATAATTGAAAACATTTTATATTCTGCAAAATAAAATAACTGCTGTTTTCAAAAACACAGTATGGGCAATCAAAGCAGAGTACACATCCTCGGCAACATCAATGATGCCGGTGATGTGTGGCAGAAAACTGGCACCACCTACTTAAAATGGAGGTCAATGACGAAGCCCCCTGCCTCTCCAGCATCATCAATGTTGATGCTGACGATATTCCAAATTGCTGCAGATAAGGAATTATCTCTGAGTGTAGCTTGGGGTGAGTTGTAACTGCCAGAAAGGTTATGGTAAAACAATATAAAAAGAGTCCAAATTTATGTCATCGCAAATAATTAGAAAATTGCCAGTTCGGGTGGACTATAATAATCTTTCTGGTTGAGCCAATCTTGGAAACATAATGAAATCTATGAACAATCAGAACAGTTTGTGACAGAAGCTGGCTCTGAGCAATGCCTTGCTGCTATTAAAAATAATAATAGAATTAGATAGCAGACCTTTCTCAGCGGCACTATTCTGCAGCCATTTCTATGAATTATGGTGGTAAATTCTATGGTAGGTTGTAGCTGCATGTGGTAATGCCACAACTTCCAGTGATTGTAAGCTGAACAGAAATTGAAAGTTTTTAATGTGCAAAGGGCAATAGGACAGCCGACTGAATGTATTGGCTGCACTTATGGATGTAAAAAAATTGTTCTAATATATATTAGTGATGTCTTATTTTAACAAATTAGATTTATATCATGCACACATACAATTGCTGTAAGTCTAAATCAAAGGGGAGACCATTACCAGTTTGTTTCTATCTTGATATAAATGGTATAAATAGGATTTTGATGATTGTGTGCTCTCGGGTATGTTTTCGCTGAACAGTGGATGTGATTTATTTGGGTCTTGCACAGGAACCTGGCAGTGTTCCATAAAAAGAGATTATTACATAGGCTTAACACACTAGGACTAGGGGAAAACTATGTACGTGGGTAGATAACTGGCTGATGAGTACAGTTCAAAAGTTTGTAATCTGTGGAACTGAATCAAAGTGGGATTAGGTTATTATTGCTCTGCCTCAAGGATAAGTTACAGTTTTTCTGCTTTTCAGTTTTATGTTAACTTATAGTTTATGAGGCGTTTGCATATCTTTTACAATTAAATGTGTTGCTTTACTTTATAGACCTCCAAAAATATAAGTAATGGTTCCTAATTCAAAATCTGTGTGCAGTAAGATTTACTCTTCAAGGACAACTTTGTTTATATGAAGTAATGTGCCTTAATAGACATTTAATTACAAAAAAGCAATCTATATATTTAAGTAAGCTGTAAAAACCCTATGTATTAAGCTGGGCATACAAGTACCAATTCCTGCACGATCCGATCCCCGATCGGATGCCGAGCACGCTCCCACATCCCTTAAGGATCGGGTCGTGCAGGAATTGGAGGCTGCAACTGACGAGGATTGGGCTAAAATCAGCCGTCCTGTCGGATCGCACAGTTATCCAACAGGATGGTAAATTTTAGCCCGATCCCATTAGTTCGGCTGGGGACGGCTTTGCAGTAGATCCTATAATATGTATGTATGTGTTTTAAAAGAAAGTACTCCAGCAATAGTCAGTTGTTTATGTCGGCTATGCTTAAGAAGAAAGAGTTTTGGTCCATGCTCTTTGTGGAATCCTACATGAATACCTTACTCACCTGAACGACTCCTGCTACTGGCAGTTACGCTGCCAAATGCCCCTACCAAAATTGAAAACATTACAATGCAATCTATTAAATTCAGCTAATGGGGTGATCTCCAAACACTGAGGAACCACAGTCATCTTCACAGAGAATGTTTTTTTTACAAGACCATGTTGTCTGTTTTTTGTTCATCAGGATAGAATGATTGGGTTCTGTATGTGGCCATATGACTGCTTTGTCCTAAAGAAACTTCTTGCCCCTTACTATTTCCATGATCTTATCTTGTTATTTTATTTTTTTTGGTAGGGTGGATTTTCTAGATTGTATTTAAATTTCAATAATAGGATAGTACATCTATGGTGATTTTTCATCCCCAGGCTGCATTTCTACCCCTGCCAACTCTCCGTACCTGCTCCTTTTTATAGGAAAAATGCTGTAATATCTAATTACTCCCAGTATTGACCTTTAGGACCAAGGTCAATACTGGGAGTAATTAGATATTGCATGCAAATTAGCAAATACATGTGAATGTGAAGCCTGAGTATTCACCATAGATGATGGGGCACATATGTGTACCTCCTCAAGTCAAGAAAATTCTTTGCTGTGAGAATACATAAAATATTCCTATAATACTTACAATATAGTTTACAAGTGATTCTTTGTCTTCCTGATGACTTAATAGGATTTTTTTTTGTCTATGTTTTAGTGGATACATGGATCTATTCATTTCGGTAATAGCCAGAATTTGGGTAAATCAAATAATAATAGTTGGTTAATAGGTTAATAAGTTATGCTTCACAGGCTTTAACGTGTTCCAGTTACTAAAACTGACCACTGCTGTCTTCTCTCCTTGAGTTGAGCAACTGGTCTTATTACTGCTCATCTGTAGTTCTTGAAGGGCAGTGCCTGGACCTAATTTGGCATTCCCTATGTCTTTCAACTCATTCAGCAGCCTGTTCAAATTTCAGTCCAAGAAGTCTGCCCGTATCTGTTAGTGCTATTACTAGTGTTCCAGAGGATCATGGGGCTTTTTGAATGAGTGAATTAGACCATTTATATGTTGAATATATAGTGGGGTGGGGTCTTACAAGGTCCATCTTACTGTGGACATTTGTGGACATGTTTCATTGGTTAATATTGGTAGCTATATACTAAAAAACTCAAAACCATCATCATCTCATTAACAGCCTGTGTCCTTGGACAATGTTGTCTACTTGGCATAAGTGGATATTAGATAATAATACAGGGCAGAAATGTGTATATGGATTATAAAAACTAGGAACAGAGTAATCATTCTGAAATCCCTCCTGTACTATGTTCTCCAAGTACTGCAGATTGTTGTTGGAATGTTGACACTTCACTTCATTTGCCTCGGCATACAGATAGATATGTCATGTAACTTCATATTATTATCATGTTACTCTGACCTGCAAATATTTGATAACCTTTAAAACATTGTGACTAAATGAAGAGCCATGTGATACCATCTGCCATTGTCACCAGCATGATCAAGCTTATGGGTGCATAAGCAGAATTTGAAGAGGCTCATTATAACCATTTCTCATTGCAGTCAAATGCTCTACCCCAGAGCTATTCCCCCTATCATTTATCATTGCATGTGCTCATCCTATAACCACCATATTTGTATGTCTTGTGATCATATACTTTAATGAATACATAGATTATTGGTCTCTCTGCAAAGGAGCCTTGCTATGTAATAGATTGAAGCATGGGAGATACCATTATCATAGGTTGAAAGAGTTTGAAAAAAAAGAGCAAAGTTTTTATGGCTTTAATAATACCTTAACAAAACTAAATATATGCATCATAATCATAAACTTTGCGGCCCATGCATTTTGGAAAAAATGCCAAAACCCGTTGCAGCTTTTGTGCCACAGACTAAAACTAAAATTCACTGTTGTGAATATTAAACGGGTGGTTAGCCAGTGGCTGTCAATCACCTGCCAACCACGCTAATTTTAAACCTTTGGGCAAGTAATGGTCACGGTTCATAGAAAACTGTAGGCTCCCGGATGATGTAAGCCTAACTCTTAAACTGGCCATAGACATCTAAATTTTCTTGCGATTCTTGCGATTTCTCAGAGATTGAATGCCACAATCCATTGCATTGATTAATCATTCACAAATCGCACAAAAAAACATTCGTGCAGGGATCGGACCTCTCTGTAAATATTAGTTGATCGATCAGGAATTAAGGGACATTATTAGAGACATGCGATTGTTCCTATCGGTTGACCCATGCAGGCCTCATCCCACTTCCATCGTAATTTCTATCACATTTTTTCGAGTAGCCGATCTTTATTTAGGTCACCGATCGAATGTCGATAAATGGGATCACGAAAATGGTGCACTTTTTGATTGATGTAGGACTTATGATCTACTCAATCACATGTCCTGATCTATAACAAATTGATCCCAGGGAAATCCAATCGTCTATGGCCAGCTTTACAACTATGCTACTGTTTTATATACAAATCCCCTGAGACCACTTCTGATATAACTAATAATATACCTTGTAAATCCTAGGTGCCCAACCTGCGGCCCGGGGGCTACATGCAGCCCTTTGGGCATTATTTGGCGGCCCCTTTTGGTCCTCTACATGCAGCCCCTAAAACCTAAATGTGAATGCATAGGGCATAGCAACTCACCTGTGAAGTGGTCACACGACCCAGTTTTCCTTATCAGCTTTGACGGCCCTACTTCGTGGAAACCAGGTCTACATATGATTGCTGCACCCAGGGGCAGGAGGGATGTGGTTTCTGTCGAGTTTTGACTGCCTGTCGGGATCTTGTCCACTGCCTGCTGAGATATGTCGACGGGGGAAGAGTCTGGATCGATGTTATGTGCGGCCCCTAATGATGCAGAGGGCCGCACTTGTGGCCCTCCATATCAACTCAGTTGCCCACTATTGTTGTAAATGGTAATAAAATGTAGAATAAATGGCATTCCTTATGCATTACTAAACTGGCTCCAAAGTACAATTTTATAACATTACACCATCAGAATGTGTGCATTATGAATTAAACAATGACATGTTTAAATGACTTGAACACATGAGCCTGGGTGCATCTATCGCCAGTATTACAATTTCTGGCCTGTCTCCGAACCTGTACTTGCCAGGGAAGCAGTGTTAATGAGCATGTAGAGTGAGGCATTTATTACGTAAAGCCACAGTGCAAAGAGAAGTTAATCGTTTGCTTAGCTGTATGCAAGTACTCAGCAATTCCTGGCTTAGTGTTTGGGTGGGTGGAGAACTCAGCAGTCTAACAAACTAATGCTGGACTCCCCGTTCTAGGTTTACACACTTACAAGGCTTGTGTACAAATATACACTCATACATTAATAATACAAGCTTGGGTATGAAAGCACGCTTCCAAAATATAGTTTGAAATACTTATTGTAATTGAAAATAGAAACAGATCTAAATGAACATTTATTGAAGGGGAAAAAAACTAAACTATGTATTGTTTCATTTTTAAATATACATAATGCATATGAGAAAGGTAATGAGGTTCACAGGTTATTCACAAAATTCAAACTAATAATCCCAGACCAAGAGGTTGCAGGAATCCAGGAAACCTAGGAGTTTACTCTAGATTGACAACTCTGAATTTCAGCTGAAAGGTCCACAATAGCACATTTCCTCTTCCAGGTCCTCTAGCACTGATCTCTACATACAGTGGATATAAAAGGTCCCCTGGTAAAATGTCTGGTCCTGTGCTGTACAAAAATGAGACAAAGATAAATAATTTCAGAACTGTTTTCACCTTAAATGTGACCTATAAACTGTACTACTCAAATGAAAAACAAACTGAAATCGTTTAGGTGGAGGCAAGATAAAATAATGTGGTTGCATAAGAGTGCAAGATTTCAGTTTTTAGGTCACATTTAGGGTGCAAAAAGTTCTGAAATTATTTATCTTTGTCTCATTTTTGTACAGCACAGGCACCTGACATTTTACCAGGGGTGTTTAGACTTTTTATATCCACTGTATGCAGACATTGGAGCCAAAATGATGATCTATTTGTGCCTATAGGCATTATTATGTTATTCTGTTAATCGCCCTATCGTTATGCCCGAAGCCAGTACGGGTGCAGTTTGATCGTGAATCAAACTGCGCTTGTGCCAGGATCGGGCGCAAACGCCGGCTCTCCATGTGCCTCCAGTATTTCTACAGAGCTGCAGGCACACAGAGCCGTGTCTTCTGCGTCATCGGTGAGGCCAAAGGGGGCGGGGTTGGCGCCATAGACCTCCATGTTAATGGAGGGGCGTCACTTTTCTCTTCACACACCATTGGCGTCTAATTAACACCATCGGTGTGTAGAGGGCTGGGGGGAGAGATGGCAATCACAGCGTAGTGCAGTGTACACCGCCGGGATGGCCCGGGAAACGGCTTTTCACGCCATAAAAAATGGCGCGAAAAGCCCAAAACGCTAGGGAGGTTAAGCACTTCCCAGGGTAGATAATCTGGAGATTTCTAGTTTACTTTATTGTCCCTCAATAGCACATTGAACAGGTTGAAAGCTGGAGTGGGAACTGATACAAATACTATGCTTGTAACTTATTTATATCTTTATAACCCCCAATAACTCTTCCTAACTCTGATTAGTATCTCCACCAATTAAAGGTCCTTGTGGAACATCATTCATCCATTTATCGAATGTAACATTCAATTTTTTTGTTCGTCCATCCCGATATCAAATGGAAAATACATTTGCAATTACAGCGACAGATAAAAATTTACCAACATGTTCAATGACTTTTTGAAGATTTTTTGTTTGAGGTCGAACAAAATGTATCCATCGAACAAATTGGCCATTCTAGATTTTTGTACAATAAACCAACAAATCTTTCGTTCTTCTTTGATTGAAAAAATCTACAGGTGTAAACCCACCTTAAGCCTTCACTTTCACCCTTATCAGTGACCTTGTAACTTTGTGTATAAATGTGAGTCTCAAAAACCAGAATTGTATTAGCCTGAAGAAGGGATCTGAGACATTCCGAAAGCTTGCTTCTCTAATGACTTTAGTGAGCCAACAAATGGGTATCACTTGAACTCCAAACTCTCTTTTCCTTAAAGGCTTATACGGTATTGAATGTTATTTACGCAAACAGATGTTTGTAGTCTAAATTTTGCAGTTTTTTAAAGCATTTTATGGTCTCTCCTTTGGGGTGAATCGGGATATCCACTCGTATGAAGATAAGCAACTCTCTGCATTGTCTATCATTTGTAAATTATACAAGGACATAAATATTTTAACAAAAACAACTGTTTTTCTCTAGAGCCAAAATGATGATGTACAATACTTATGTCCTTGTAACTAGTGATGGACCGAACTGTTCGCCGGCGAACTATCCACGGCGAACATCGCTATGTTCGCGTTCGCGCTATTTCAACGAACATATGGCGAGTTCGACCCGCCCCCTATCTTTTTGCATTGAAGAAACTTGACCCTGTAGTCACACGTCAGCAGGCTAATCCAGCCAATCAGCAACCCACCACCTCACGGACCATCCCACCCCCTATAGCACAGCAAGGAGAGAGCCATTTCACATGCTGATTGAGAGAGTGGAGGGGAGGGAGTTAGATCAGAGAGCTGCGCTGCATAGGGAGACTATGTACTGCCTGTGTTCTTCTACAGTGTACTCTTTCCTCATTGCTGTTACTCTGCTGTCAGGACAGAGTCCTGAAAAGACCCCAAAAGCCTTTTAGGGCTATTTTGTTGCTACCCTGTTGCCTGCTGTCGGCATGCCAGGCTGCTGGCAGTGATTGTTCAAGCCACATATCACACAGTGCCTACGTGCCAGTGCTCATATCTGGTGGCACTTTGTTACCCCAGGGGATTTTTTCAACCTATTTTAGGGGCTATTGCATGGCTTTTCATCACGTACAGCCTTGTGCCAACTGTGTGGCGCCCACACTGCCCAGTGCCCACCCATAGTTATATGGTGGCACTTTGTTACCCCAGGGGATTTTTCACCCTATTTAGGGGCTATTGCATGGCTTTCATCACATACGCCTTGTGCCAACTGTGTGTGCGCCACCACTGCCCAGTGCCCACCATAGTTATCTGGTGGCACTTTGTACCCCAGGGGATTTTTTCACCCTATTTTAGGGGCTATTGCACGTCTTTTCATCAGTACAGCCTTGTGCCAACTGTGTGTGTGCCCACACTGCCCAGTGCCCACCCATAGTTATCTGGTGGCACTTTGTAACCCCAGGGGATTTTTTTCACCCTATTGTAGGGTATATAATAATATTGCAGGGCTTTTCCGTCCATTACAGCCTTGTGCCAACTGTGTGTGTGCCCAGTGCCACCCATGTTATTGGTGGCACTTTGTAACCCCAGGGGATTTTTTTCACCCTATTGTAGGGTATTAATAAATATTGCAGGCTTTCCGTCCATACAGCCTTGTGCCAACTGTATGTGTGCCCATTGCCCACCCATAGTTATCTGGTGGCACCTTGTTACCCCAGGGGATTTTTTCACCCTATTTTAGGGGCTATTGCACAGCTTTTCATCACGTACAGCCTTGTGCCAACGTGTGTGCGCCCACACTGCCCAGTGCCCACCCATAGTTATCTGGTGGCCACTTTGTAACCCGGGGATTCTTCACCCTATTGTAGGGTATTAATAAATATTGCAGGGCTTTCCGTCCATTAAAGCCTTGTGCCAACTGTGTGTGCCCAGTGCCCAGCCCAGTTATCTGGTGGAAGGGTAATACCAAGCAATTTTTTTTCACCCTATTCATAAGGGTATTACTAAAAGTGCACAGCTTTCCATCCATTACACCCTTGTGCCAACTGTCTGTGCCCCAGTGCCCAGCCACAGTTTCTGGGGGGGTATACCAAGCATTTTTTTTCACCCATTCATAAAGGGTATACTAAAGTGCACGGCTTTCATCCATACAGCCTTGTGCCAACTGTTTTGCCCAGTGCCCAGCCACAGTTATCTGGTGGAAGGGTAATACCAAGCATTTTTTTTACCCTATTCATAAAGGGTATTACTAAAAAGTGCACGGCTTTCCATCCATTACAGCCTTGTTGCCAACTGTCTGTGCCCAGTGCCCAGCCACAGTTATCTGGTGGAAGGGTAATACCAAGCAATTTTTTTTCACCCTATTCATAAAGGGTATTACTAAAAGTGACGGCTTTCCATCCATTACAGCCTTGTGCCACTGTACAGTGCCCACCCCAGGTTATCTGCTGCCACAGGGCCCTGTACGCAAAACAGATAAAATGACAGGCAGAGGAGACCATCCCGCAGGGGTCATGGTGGTCGTGGTCGTGGTGGTGAATTTCCTTTGGCCCTAGAATAATGGCCAGTGTTCAGAGCCACTTACCATCAACACAAGAAATGCTGGGGACTTAGTTGAATTGGTTTACACAGGAGGACACCATCTTCGACATCCACCACTCTGACCTGGACACACATCCTTCGCATGCTCGGCTGCTGAACCTCTCAAGTTGCCACTCACCTGCCCGCCCCAATACTAGCACCACAGCCGCTACATTTGACCCATCAGAGGAGTTGTTTTTTCCATCCCTTTGAAGAGGAGATGAGTGATGCGCAACCATATTGCCAGAGCATGTAGGTGGACATGGACATGCCTCTGACAGGTAGCATTACACACATGGAGGTGCGGTGGTGCGGTGTGATGCGGTGATGTTGTAGCCGCTGCTGCTTCCTTTGCTGAGGTGTCAGATATAAGTGAAGCGGTTGATGATGATGACGATTGTGTCCGTGGATGTCATGTGGTGCCCACCAAGAGAAGAAGAACAGGGGGAAAGTTCAGATGAGAGACAGAGAGGAGGAGGAGACGAGTTGTAAGCAGGGCAGGTCATCGCAAGGAGCTAGTGGCACAGAGTCAGCAGCATGGAATCGGCACCTGGGGTCAGCACAATCACGCCAATCAACGCATGCTGTTGCCACCACCAGTATGCCGTCAGTGCAAAGCTCAGCAGTGTGGCATTCTTTTTGTGTGTCTGCCGCTGATAGCAGCGATGCCATTTGGCAACCTGTGCAACAAGATACTGAGTCGTGGGAAGTCCAAAACCCACCTCGGTACAACTGCTTTGAGAAGGCACATAGTGTTCGCATCACAAACGCCTCTGGGATCAACACATGGCTACAAGCGGACACACACTCGAAGCCACCCCCTCCTCCTGTTTCCCCACTTCTCATCTCTTCAGTCCTCCCTTCAACCACTACTTCGTTCCTCCTTCCCCCCTTCCTCCCTTTCCCCCTCTCGAGCCCCAGCCACTTCGCCTCTCGCTTTGGAGCAGTCCCAGCTCATATCTGGCCACGGTCAGGTGTCAGTGAAGACCATGTTTGAACGCAAGAAAATAATTCACAGAGTCACCCCCCCCTTGCCCGGCGTCTGTCCCACGCTGGCTTGACGGGGCTCTTAGCCCCCAGCTTTTATTACTACCAGCTGTGGAGGTCCTGCGAGGCCTTCAAAAATTGTGGCTATGGAACACCGCAGGGAAGGTCCCACCCCGGGGCTTGGTAAAAATTTTTTCCCAAACGGGCAATCCCCATCTTTTTTCCCTTGTCGAAAAAGAGCTGGCATCTCTGGCTCAGTGTTGTGGCAAGGGTCATCTGACCACTGATACCTGGTCTGCAAAGGGGCACGTCAGGGCAGGTACATCACGTACACTGCACTTGGTAAACCTGCTAACGCTGCCCAGCATGGAATGCGTGGCTCTGCAGCCGAGTGTGACACCCGTGCCAGACTTGCAGGCAGGCCAGGCGTCTTGCCCCCAGTCCCTCTTCGCTCCTCCTACTCCATCCTCTCTCGGCTGCGTCCTCTTCTGTTATTCGCATCTGGCTCCACCTCATCTGCCCCTGCAGCTCCCCAGGGGCTATTCCACAATCCGTATACGACAGTGTCACGCTGTGCTTGGGGCTGACTTGCCTGAACGCAGAGAGCCACACCGGCCAGCCTCCTGTCCGCTGTCCGCCTTAAAGCACATGTGGCTCAGTGGCTGACCCCGCACCAACGGGGGATTTGGCAAGTGGTGTGGTGAACACGGAAGCCATCTGTTTGCGGCATTGAATTTGGCAAGTTGTCCACATGTGCCGTGCATGGCACATGTCCTAAATCTGATTGTGCACCGCTTTGGGGCACAGTACCCAGGCTTACAGGACGTCCTCAGCCGGCTAGGAAGGTGTGTGCCCATTTCTCTCGGCAGGCGTTCCTATCCTATCCACACGGCTATGGGCGAAGTTTTCGGAATTCAATCGGCGAAAGCAACATGCCAGTGAGGTGCTTGATTGGCGACAGTCGACGCGTTGGAATTCAACCTCCCATATTTTCCCCAACCCGCCTGCTCCAACAAGAAAGCTGTCAACGAGTATTTGGGTATCACAGCGTGCTAGGACAGCCTCTGCGGACTGGGTATTTTTTTTGTTTTTGCCATCGTACTGGACGCTCTTGCGCAATGCCTGTAGTCCATTGGGTCCTTTTGAAGAGGGGCAAACCTTGTAAGTCGGCGCAGCGAAGGCACATCCCGACCCTCATTCCCCTTTGCCCTTCTTTTCCTGGAGCGTCACTGCGAAGAGAGAGTGGCTGGAATTAAGGCTGTGGAGCAGCGTGAAGAGGAAGAGTTATGGTACCGATCACCACCAGGAACCAGGTCCACTTAGCAGCTCGCTTGCCGGGACTGCGGGCAACGCTTTGGAAGAGGCGTCTGACGGAGTCAGAGGAGGAATGTGGCTTTGAGGAGGAGGAAAAGGACCAACCTCAAAAGGCATCCCACGGTTGCTCCTTGTGGTCACCTATTCTGGGCCCCGTGGGTTGTATGTACGTGGCCCTGGGGGGAGGAAAGACCCTCAATGACATGAGGGAGGAGGAGGAGCAGAAAATAAATAGCTCGCATACCATACTCGTGCAAATGGGGTCTTTTCATGCTGTCGTGCCTGTTGAGTGATCCTCGTATCAAAAGGATGAAGGAGAACGTTCTTGTACTGGTGGGCCACACTACTAGACCCCGATATAAGCAGAAAGTAGTGGAATTTTACCGGTTTTCGGGAGGTCTGAGAGGATGCAGCAAGTTAGAGCTAAGCTACAACATCTGCTCTACAACACTTTTAAGGGCGATTTTTTTCACAGCACAAACAGGCTGTACAGGGGAAGGAGGTGACACTAATCCTCCTGCTACACGGACCGCGCCGGCAAGGACAGGACGCTTACAGACGGTGCTGTTGATGGATGGACATTGAAGAGTTTTTAAGTCCTTTACGAATCGCCACAGCGCTTCGGGATCCACCATGATGATAGAGAAGGAAAAAACTCGACCGACAGATGCCAGACTAACCTCGCCTTAATGCGGATATATTGACACACGGAGAAGCGATGAACCCCTTGACTACTGGGGGTGTGAGAATTGACCTGTGGGCCAGAGCATCCCAGTTTGCTCTGAACTTCTGGCTGTCATGCATTCTAGTTTCCTTGTCAGAGAAAGGACATTCAGTGCTGCAGGCGGCGGCACATAGTGGGACCAGAGAAGCGAAGTCGCCTCGGGTCAAAAAAGTGTGGATTACCTCACCTTCCTGAAAATGGAATGAGGCATGGATTCCGAACGGGACTGACAGTGGGGGATACGTTGACTAGCAAAAGGCCTGATTTACATGCCTTGGCCTAAAAAATGGTCCCCACGCTGCATACCGGTGACTTTCATGAATTTCCTCCGCCACCAACTAGGGTTCAAAGCCGCAAGGTTTTATTTTCCATTCTGCATGGAAAACATAATTTTTATGGCCGCTGCTAAACCAGCGGCTGCTAACCATACAAAATTTTTCATGTCAAAATGTACATGACAAATGTTTTTATGGCAAGTGTACTTGCCTAATGTTTTTCTGGCCTTGGCTGGGGCTGCATTAAAAAAGGCACATCCAGGTGCTGCTACTTCCCCTCGTGTCGATACCTTGTCGTGGTGAAGGGGACTTGCGATCAAAGAAAAGCGAATCACCTCAATGAGGTTGTGGTTTGGTTGGCCATGTTGGCACACTCCGGAGTCCTCCCCTATGAGAGGCGGATTGCTTCATAGTGATCAACCAAATGCTATCGGTTGAATAATTTTTTGTCGGATGAAAAACTTGATTTTTTTTTGGATTACCCTCCCCCACCTCCACCGGTCCCACCCGACTACGTTTGCCCCCTGCACTTTAACGGCCAAGTACCGCCCACCCCCTCAACCCACACCTTGACTGGCCACCCCGGTGGAAATCCTCCTCCAAGACCCCCCTCTTATGGAGTGAGTTTCAAACAGTGACCGATGCGTCCAAGAGTCCAGGTTTGGGCAGGGTCATACAAAGAGATGAAGGTCCAATCCAGAAATCAACCCGGTCAAGGGTAATTCACTCATTACATTTTATCTTCCTCGACTATCATTGTAGAAATCCTTGGTGCGGTTTATTGGGTGCAAAAAAATTCTTGGGAGTTTTGCCATGGTTCCCCTTCTGTCCTGACGTGTCATTGAACAGGTTGTTTGACCCCTTGATGAATGAAACAACTTCCCACACTATTGTGGCCAGAAAGGTCCTTTGTTGTTTTAATTCGCATTGAAGTCAATGGCGGGTTCGCCGGTTCGCCGGGTTCGCGAACTTTTGCGCTAGTTCCGAGTTTGAGCCATCACTACTTGTAACTTTGTGTAAAAATGTGAGCTTCTAAAACCAGAACAGTATTAGCTTGAAGAAGGGATCTATGAAATCTCAAAAGCTTGCTTCTCTAATTACTTCAGTTAGCCAATAAAAGTTATCACTTAAACTCCGAACTCTCTATATTCATCTATGGCTAACACGGTAAAACATTCTACCATTGATAAGTTGTCAATGAAATTTTCAAATTTCAATTGGCATGTACAAGAATGCAAATGGTATACAGGCTGAAACATCCAATCAAGTACAACTGCTGCTATGCTTGTACTCTGGTTTCCTCCAATGCTCAGTTTCTGAATGCAATTTGCATGTGTTTGCATACTTATGTTGGGATTGCTGCAAGAGTATTTCATTTTTCATATGCTGCTCCTGCATTTGAACATCCTCTTTGTAAAAGAAAAAGTGATATGTAATCTGTCATGTTATAATTCTCTAAAAAGCCTAAATTTTCATTTGACTATTGGTGCAGCCCCCTGCTCCTACATCCTTCCTAGCTATGACCTCCCTGAAACCAAACGATGTCCTAAAAAAAAATGTATGACAATAGCATGATAATAGGGGGAGGAGAAATCAGGTATGTCATTATCTTAGAAGATATATCAATAAAAAAATGTATGTATACGCTAGGTAGTATTATAATGCTATGAAATGTGATAATTCTTTACTTTATTTATAGCAACCAGGAGATAGTTGGAAAGTGTTTACAATCTAATTTGACATGGGTACATCGCAATGTGTAGTGTTGTAGTGGTGACACATATATTTGGATTGTGCAGGGGTGGAATGGTAAAAGCATTCCAGGAATTTTCCTCTAGCTTCTGTTGGATTAAAATGTGACTTTGCTGTGAACGAACAAAGATCTTCAAATAGATTTTCCATTAATTACTTAATTTTATTTTTTGCTTGTTCAGGTCGTAGTAGATTTCTTTTATAGAACATACTAATGCAAGGTATCCAGTACACACATGCAATTGATAAAATCACCATTCTATTGTCATGGCTATTCAACTTTTAAAGTCCCTATCTCCAAAGGACTAGAAAGTGCTATGATACAGTACTTAACTAATTGTGTACTATAAAACACTACTAAATAATATATTCTATACGACATAGTGGACAGTTTTTGCTTTAATATTTAGCAGCTTCTGTTTTACATATCCACCTAAAATTCCTCTTATAGAACACCAAATAGTACCCTACTGAATGCCATGTGCCATGTGTATGCCATTAGCTATGAGAGCTCTTGTGACCTTCATTAGTGTGGATTGTTTACATTAAAGATCCTTGTAGTGTATGCTTAAAGCACCCAGCTGCATATTTCATCTCGTTATTTGTTGGTTATTAAGAACTTCTAGCATTGCAACAATACATTCTTCCCCTGTTAACGAATGTACAACAGCTAACTAGCACTGAAACATGCTGAACAGGACACTGGCAAGCAAAATGAAGTCTTGGACATTTTAACTCAATGTGGATCAAGTCCTAAAATACATATAATACAGCATATTGAATGTTTTAGAAATGGCGACAGAACATTTAGAGAGTAGACACCTTCCGGTTTGTAATAACAGAAAGAGGATTAGAATTCAGTAGCAGACACTGATATGTAAAGCTTCCTTTCGACCTTGATATGTATTTAATAAAAACTTATTCAGCTGGTTATATGCTGGTAGATCTTTCATATCTCTGAGTTCAAATATCTACCTGTGACACTAAATTGAGTTTTCTTTATGTTTCTGGGAGTTTAACTTCTTCACATTATTAAAAAACATAGTTCTGGCTTTCTTCCAAACTTGGTCCTACAATTAAATGCAAATTGATCCAAATTACTTTTCGGTTTTATGTACTAGTATATATTTTTGTTACGTTTTTGTAAGAGCTCTATGATAGTTATATATGACGGTAATAACCCGAGCCTTACCTTACATTGTATTTATTTATTACATGTATTACATACTATGACTTTCACATCCCTAGCTCTTTATTCAGTTATTTTGCCCCTGTCCTGTGCCTTTTATTCATCAAATGTCAATTATTTTAATCATAGAATCAAATGGATATTATTAATGAACATATTGGGAAGCTAAACTTAATGCTGTTTTGCCCACAATCAATGGATATTGAGGTTGCACATATAGGTCCATAACATGACCTCCAGGATTTTACAATCACTCGTTATAGCTTCAGAATGTCTATAGAAGATTCCTTGTCTACCACACATTACATTGCCAAACTCTTCATTACTAATAAAATGAACGTTAACATCTAAGGCAGCATGGGGGTTCAGTGTTTAGTAATCTGGCCATGCAGAACTGGGATCACAGGTTGAAACCTTGGTCTTTGAGGAGTTTGTATGGGTGTCCTCCAGATACTACGGTTTCCTCCAACACTCCAAAGATTTAAGCTAGGCATACACGATTCGATTTTAGCACAATCGATGTTCGATTGGATTTGAGATCTTGATCTTTTCATTGAACATCGATCATAATATAATCCAAAGCAGTATCACATAGGTTTGATTGGAATATGACTAAAATCAACGATTTTAGTTTCAATCAAAAACAACAGGAAAGAGTCAAATCTAAATGTGTATATCAAATACAATCGACCCAACCAACAAACACAATGTTTCTGTACCCATTCCCATTCCCATTCAATCAATAAACCCTGGAGCACAGTGTGATGGGATGGGAACCCTGGGCAATCATTGGCAATGGAACAACATGTTGGCTCCCTGTTCGATTGATCTTTTGATCAATTGATCTGGCTCGAAGAAAGGCTGGGTACAATCGGTTTAAGCACAATCAATCACTGTTGTGCCTCCTGGATCAAAACAGCAGACAGGTAAGTTATGTATTATTTTTTTTATTTGACCACTTTCATACAGATTAAAAGAAAAATATAAAGAGTAGCAGGAATGCTTGAAAAAAGGATGATGAAAGTGGATTTATGAATGAGGAAACCCTTCCTTTTCCTTTTTGTATGTGAAATAAGAGCAGGTAAGAACATCAGATGCATGTTAAATGGGCAGCAAATTAAGGATTTTGTTTTGTGATTTTTTTTTTTCTTGGACAGGACAATAGTACGAATTACAGTTTTCTTTTACAACAATGGGGATTTTTGGTGGTTCCCAGAAAAAAATAAGGCTGTTAGTTTGTGTACAAGATCTTTATTCTATAAACATCAATGCGTTTCATGGTGCCTCAGACCACTTCTTCAGGATTGTATAATTTGTGGGTAGTCTCCTGCCTCTTTAAGGTTAGATCAGGATAATTTGCTGACATGTCCGTAATTTTTAGATCAATCTCAATACTTTTGATGTCTCCATCAAAAGTAAATGCTGGCCCACAAACAGATCTCACGGCATGACAGATAACGTTTTCACATGCGGTCCATCTGCCGAGAATATGACCCGGCATCGAGACGTCTTTGCCCAGCTTTAATGATAACCTAATTTAATTTTATACATATGTTTTTGGTAACTATTGTAACGCTACCAAAAAACTCTTTTGAACACGTCATTATGTACAAGTGCTGACAAGGGACAAGTTCAGTTGGAAGTAAATGTTTATACTTATATAAATAACTGAAAGAAATGTTGTATTTTTATTATTACAGTAACCTCTATGCCCAGCCTTTTTAAATTAAAATTAAAATATACCATGTAAAAGAAAAAGCCAACAAATACCTTTACCAGCCTGGAAAATGATCTTATTCTGACTCTACCGCCTTCTTTTATATTAATGGAAAGTCATGCTCCAGTTTTTTCCTGACAATTTAATCATTTCATTCTCTTGCAGTTTTAGTGTGTTGTTAGTGGAAAAATGACATCTGGTAGCTCGTCATAACATTTGGTGTCCTGGCTTGGACTTTAAAGCAGAGTATACTGTGAATGAGGGAAGTGATTTGGCACTGGGGTCAGGGATCTCAGCCTTCTGCAATGTCAGTGCACTACCGTGCATGCAATCAGCACTCAACATAACACTACTGTGCACTTCAATGCCAAGAAATAGCCTCATATCATTTCATTAATTTACTCACTTAGCAAAACGCAAGAACTATAAATTGAATCCTTCATCATATACCTTTTATAATCTGTGCAGAATTCAGTGCTAAATGTGTTAGTTTTCTATGCATGCTACTATGAATGTCATGTTTATGCAAGTGTGTGTTTACTTTTTAAAGAGCAGTTCAAGGGAACAAGTGGACATCATTAGTTAAGTGTTACCGATAGCCTGCAAACATTTGAAAAGTCTTCTTAATTAAACTTTTAAGGCATGTTAAGCCAACTCCTACCCCCATCCTCACACCCCTCCCCAAAAACCACAACATATACTGGTAGCTTAAAGCCCTTATTAATGGAAGCTCATTAAGGGGCTTTTTTCCCTGTAGACTTGTTTTGTTTGTTTGTTTTCCTGCAGACTTCTATTTTGACGAGTTTAATTAAGCAGTTAGGAACTTTGTGTACTTAAGCAGAGTACACACATAAAGATATGGGCCAGATCAATGGCTGCTTCGAGCACCGTGTACGCTCACGGCCATCTATCTGGCCCATATCATATCCGGCCATCCCAGTTTTCGAACACTGGGATATCGGACATGACCGTTAATCACGGCCGATGTCCGTTGCTTTGCATAGAAACCGTGGGGTCTCCGTGCAGCTGAGCTGGAGAGATAGCAGAGCGTAATGACGTCACAAGCAGTCTGTTCCCTGCTTTAGTTGACAACATTGACAGAGAGTGTGCCCATATACCTGACGATAGCCGCTTGATAGATGGCCGTTTCAAACACTGATGTCATCCTGCGCTCGTTCGTGGCCATCTACCTAGCAGCCATCTTATGCGGCCACCCCTGTCTTTGAGCAGGATCCATTGATCCCGCTTGAAGACAGGGTTATCGGACATGACCGTAAATCACAATCAATGTCCATTGCTTTGGATGAGGACCATCGGTCCACATTCAAAGCATCGGTTGAGTTTGATGAAGCAGCAGTACTGCTGTGCTCCTTCGATGTCAGGCTGGCGAAATGGTGTCTTTGCGCCGAAGGCTGAACTATCTTACAGGCATCAACCCGTGTATGGTAGCCTTTAATCGTGTCATGCAAATGTGACTACCCTGTAGAGCACACACCAGAGCTATGAAGGGACACAGATTTCTATGGCAAAAAAAGTTAGCATTAAAAAAAAGTACACAAAGTTAATATGCTGTGACTTATGAGTTGATTTTTGTGTATAGCTTAGCTGAATTTGTTAAACTAATGTATTAAAATATATTAAATAGATCAACTTGATACAAATGATTTGACTGATGTTTATTAAAGTTTTGAAAACCTTGGTTTCTGTGTATGTTTCCTATGGATAACATTAAGCCATTAAAATATATTTTTAGTATAAATACAGTTCAAAATTAGAACTCATTGTACTATTAAAATATTATAAAAATATAAGCATTTATGTCACAATACAATCATGACTGCTTCTGTATGTCAGCTTTAAGTTGTCAAACTGAGAAAAATCTAGTGGTAGTAGTGGTCTGGCACTACAGGGAGTGCAGAATTATTAGGCAAGTGGTATTTTTGAGGAATAATTTTAT
>CM070038.1:65964425-65979107 GCA_036250615.1 Ptychadena robeensis
GAGTCGGTCCATTTTTTGCCGACTCCAGGGACCCAAAAATGTCTCTGACTCCGACTCCTCGACTCCGACTCCGACTCCACAGCCCTGTGACTAACAATATTTGCCCTCTATAAACTTGAGATTCACTAAGTGAAGTTCTCTGAATTTCTTCACTTTACCATACCCTGTTCAATCCAATCTAGGCAGGTTTGTTTGTCACTTGTACCTATATAGTATATGTGTGATAAAGGGAGCAAAGCTCAATTAGAACTTATTAAAGGTGCTAAGTAATAAGGACTCAAGTCCTGTGGTTAAGGGACTTATGTGGTCATTTCTGTACTATCTTGTATCCTTTTACCTCTACTCACTGCTTCCTTCCTCTGGAAAGATTTCCTACTGAAGATTTACCAGACCCATTCGACCACCTGTTCAATGTCTCAGCTGTGGCCTGACCTCTTGAAAGATATACAGCCCTGGAGACCCCCTGCATGCACTTGTTTTTACTTCACCTAATTCCTTCTTACTAATGTGCGTGTATGTTTTACTATGTACCATCTGGACTGCAGCCATGGAACTCCAGTTTCCTCATTACCACTGAAAAAAATTATTTTACATCAGGACATTAAACCCCAGTAAGACAGCTGTTTATTTATGACATACATAAATCTTTTGCTTTGACTCTATCAAAAACAGTCAAATAATAACCTTCATCTTCTAAATATACACAAATCAACCTCAACATTGACACTGACAGATGAAGTGAATAACAATCATTATATGGTAACAAGAAACCATTAAATGTAAGTTCTTGAAGATTGGTGTCCAGAAAGCATGTGGCCGTAATGCACGAACATCAGCCACAGGTGTTAGCAAACCATTCCCAAACACTTCCGCAAATAATTTGCATCTTCGCTGTGAACCACATTGACTTTAATCACAGGTGGAATTCTCCAACCTTCAGGTCATATTTGTAGCCACAGTACCATTCAAAAAGTGTCAAAAGAGTGCAAACACGTGGAAATGTCATGCCCCCCCCCCCACTCAGCATACCAAATCCACTTATAGCATAGAGTCTGGTATGCTCTGCAAAAGGAGGACAACAAACAAAAATGGCATGGGGTACCCCCAGTGCATTTCAGACTCCTTTTGCCAAGCTTGGAGGGACAGGAAGGGGGGCACCCTCTGTCCCACCAGGTCCGGGGCCATAACTTAACATGGGCCAGGCATTGTGGGGGCGTGGGTGGTGGCTCGTTGAGTATGCAGGGTTACCCTTTAACAAGAGGATCCCCAGATCCTGCTAACCACCATATTGAATGAGTACAGAGGTCCTAAAGACCTCTTACCCATTCACATAGTTTCCTAGAAATAAGGAGTCCACATAATTTTATTAAAATTTCTAGTATTCCACATGGAAAAAAAGCAAGTTTTTTATAATCCTGTGAGATAAGGCGTATCACTTAAGGGCTTTCACTTGAACAAGTGAGGACTTTATTCACAATATTTTAAAAACAACATTTTTTCATTTGTACATGAGTTTTTTACAAAACCATCGCAAAAAAATAATCACTAAAGAAGACAAGGCAAAATAGACAACACACTCATATATTTCATAGATGCCTAAATAATAGCACTTCACAGTGATGTTCACCATCTGATGCGTTTCACCCCAAAGAATGGGTCTTTCTCAGGGAATTTAAAGTGCCAGTGCATATACTGAAAGATTAAAAAACACGAAAAAAATCATTACAGATATTTGCCCTAGGGTGCATGCCATACATATGTCCAATGTGTGATTGCAATTCTCTTACTTAGAGTATATACAATTTCCCAATATAGGAGCTTGACTATGAGGCTTAAAAAAGTTTTTAAAACCAATAATTGCCTGATAAGGGTCTTACGTGACATTTGCATGTGGGCTGTGCCTGCAGTACACAGGTGGAGGGAGGGGGAGAAACAGAAAGGAAAGAGAAAGCTCAAACAAAACCAAAGACCCCTGAGAGACAGCCTCTAACCTGACAGATAACAACAATATGTTTAAAATAAGTAAGATTGTAATTGATCAAATTTTATTGCAAACTCAAACACGCATGATTTGGGATAAAATATGCAAAAAAATGGTGTCCTTTCTATTAAATTATTAAATTGGATCGCTAGACAGGATTCTTACTCAGGGAATCAAAATATATGATACATTATTCGCTTCCAGTCAGGTTCATAAATATTAGGACATCAACACAATTTTAAAATTTTGGGGTCTTTACACCACCACAATGGATTTGGAATGAAACAAACACAATGTACTTTAACTGCAGACTGTCAGCTTTAATTTGAGGGCATTTACATCAAGTGATTTGCATTTCCACCCAAGTTGAGCTCAGCTTTCGTTGGAAAGAGTCTTTTAAACCATTATACACTTGTTTGAGCAGCTGCTGCAGACTTTATAGATGAGTGATGTATCATACATTTTAGTTCCCAAACCATGTCTTGCGATTCAATTTAATCATTGCAAAGAAAGGACAACATTTTTTGGTATATTTAATCACAAATCATGCGTGCTTAAGATTGCAATCACATTTTATCAATTACAATCTTATTAATATTATTATATGATTGTTAATATCTGTCAGGTTGGAGAATTCTTTGGTTTTGTTGGAGCCTTCTCTTCCCTTTCCATTTCTCCCTCTCCCTCCACCTGTGTACTGTAGGCACAGCCCATGTGTGAATGTCACGTAAGACAGACCCTTATCAGGCGATTATTGTTTTTTAAAACTTTTTTAAGCCACATATTCAAGCTCCCATTCTGGGAAATTGGATATACTCTTAGTAAAGCCCCCATACACCTTAAGATCAATACAAACAATCTCTATTAAATCTACCAACAACTGTCTAGTATAGTGGCCTCCCTGATAGAATACATAGTGATTGGAAGGATTAGAAAAGTCCTCATACTGCATGGTTTTGGTAGAACAAAATTTGATTGTACAGAAATTGTATGGAAAGATTGTAAGGTGTATGGGGCTCTTAAGGCCCTCACACACACACACCTAGTGGGGACCGACAAAGCTGCTATCATCAGCTCTGGAAAGCAGCGTGATGACGTCATCATGCTGCTCTCCAGAGATGACATAATCGGCGGGCACCCTTTGTGTGCCGGCCCTTACCTTCAATGAAGACGCCGGTCTTCATTGAAAGTAACGGCATTGTCTGGCATCAGCCAGAGGATATCGGACATGTCCATTCTCTGGCCGGCCGAGCTGTGGGGCGACAGGGATCTGTCGCCCCATGTGGGCACCCCCGATCGGCGGACGATTTTGCCCCCGACCGACGTCCGTGAGCGCGCACGCCCATCGGTCGGCAGCAAAATCGGCCGCCGCTCAGTGGGTGTATGGCAGGCTTTAAGCAAGAGAATAGCAATCACACATTTGACATTTGTATAGCATTCACCCCCTAGGGCAAAAATCTGTAATGATCTTTTTTGTGTTTTTTAATCATTCAGTATATGCACTTGCACTTTAAATTCCCTTAGAAAGACCCATTCGTTGGGGTAAAACACATCAGATTGGTGAACATCACTGTGAAGTGTTATTAAGTATGCTTCTATGAACTATATAAATGTTTTGTCTATTTTGCTTTGCTTCTATAGTGATTTTTTTTGCAATGATTTTGTGAAAAACTCATGTACAAATGAAGTCATGTTGGTTTAAAGTATTGTGAAAATAGTCCTCACTTGATTAAGTGATAGATGTGCCTTTAAAACCGCTTAAGTCCAGCAAATTAATGAAACTTCAAAGATGCCACGGTCACTGCGCATGGAACCCACACTGTTCATGGTCCCCCTTTTCCATATTATACTAGACCCTATGCTAAAAGGGGGTCTGGTGTGCTTGAGTGGGGGTGAACTCACAATTTTTTTAAATATAATTTTTAATTTAAATGAACACCAAATGACACTTTTTTGTTTTCATTGGATGGGGGGGGGGGGGGGGGAAAAAAACATATTTGGCTGTACTGCAAAATCTGACTGGGAAAGGAGACCGCAAACACACAGACTGTGAAGTGAGCTTTTTGGCCATAGACAAAACATGTACAGTATCCCACAAATGTGAGTATACCCCTCACATTGTGGTAAACAGTTTTAGACTAGGACATAAGGCAATATTACAACCGTACAGTATTATAATTACGACCCCATACAACGCTTTCATTACCATCACTTTCTTTTTTAAAGAAACTGAGAGTAAAGGTGACCATACCTGTTTAGATAAGATAAGGTTCAGATTCATCTAAAGCTTTAAGCGTTAAGTTGTAATTCAGCCAGAAATTGCAAAAGCAATTACGGACAAAAGGATTCCAGTGGCAACCTGTGAAGCTTGAGTGTATCCATTCCCAAGAATGTTAAGGAAGTGTTAGAAAATAATGGTGACCACACAACATATCTTAAGAAAATGGTTAAAGGGCACAATCTGGAAAATTTTCCATTAAGGGTGTACCCGCTTTTGTTGCTAGTGGGTTAGATATTAATAGCCGTGTGTTGTGTATTTTTGAGGGAACCGCAAACTTACTGTAGATTGCAACTGCAATGCGGAAATGCGGGTGTGATGTGCCTGGGCACACAATCACAACCAACACCAGAAGTCTATTCAACAGCCTTTATTGAGGTAGTCCAAAACAAAGCAAATGGATATACATGAGAATCAATGTGTGGAAGAGTGGTACAAAAGCACAAGGCAAGAGACGTGGTCAAAGAATCCAGGGTCAGGGCGAGGAAAGTCCAGGCCATCAGGCTGAGTCACTGTTGGTGGTAAGTAGAGATGGTCGAATTTTTTTTTTAAAATTCGACCATTTCGCCGGTTTCGACTTAATTGCAAAGCCCCTGAGCATGGTATCATCACCAACCTTTCTGGAGATGTAGAGAAGGGTTGGGGGTACACTCCAAAAAAGAAAGTATGTCTCTATCATAAATAGTTTTTTCACAAATTAAGTTCAAAGTCAAGTAAAAATTTCGAAAATCGGAATTTCGACTTTAACTTTGAACTTAATTTATGCAAAAACTACATGTGCTAGAGCAAACCCTTTTTTTCAAATGTTTCTCCAACCATTCTCTACATCTCCAGCAATTTTGGTGAGGATACCATGTTCAGGGGCTTTGCAATCAGCTCACAAAATTAGCAAGTCGAAAAATTCGACCATCTCTAGTGGTAAGGACACGTGCAGACAGGCAGGTTAGTAGTACAACAGGAAGCACAGAAGCAAACTGCTATACAGAGGCTATAACGGGCAATGATGTGCAGGGCAGAGTCCCATAATTAGGGAGCCTACCCAATCACATCATGACACCTAGTGCTATTGGATTGGTGGACGATTAGCTGGTGAATATCCTGCAGCTGGTTGAGGCTGTAGGAATTTACTCTTGAACACTTGGGCTTGCTGTGCCAAACACATCCATCCCCTACAAACCAGCACCCCCTGCAGCCCTGTTCAAACACTGCAGCAAGACATACCTGCATTGTGTAGAGCAGGACCGAAGGGACCCAGGGATGAAAAGCAGTCTGAGCAGAACCCATGATGCATGTGCTGAGGCGGTCTGTGATCCCTGGGGTCACCAATGCGAGATCTCCGCCAGGCAAGTATCTTACATCGGGGCTTTATTATCAGTAATGGACGTAGTCGCGAGTTACCTGTTAAAAAGCACACCACAGCCACTTTATGAAATGGCCCTAGGGCAGCTTTTTCAACCAAAATGTAATGGAACTCAAACAATTGCCACGGCATTGTTAGGGGATCCCTTGGCAATTATGTTTCCACTGACCATTAAAGAGGCAATGTTTTACTGATCAGCAATGTGAGGGAACACATCTACATTGGTTACCAGAGCCTGTATACAATGCATACAATACAATTTGAATGAATTTTTTTGGGGCATTTTTCCATTAAGGGCTTGTTTCCACTAGCGTGGCCGAGGCCCGCGGTTGCACGCGTTTGGGCCTGCGGTTTTGCGCGGTTTTGCGCGGTTTTTGCAAAGCGGTTTCGCACATACATGAGGTATGAATCTGGGGGTCAAACATAACTGAGGTATGAGATCTGGGGGGCAACTACTGAGGTATGAGATCTGGGGGGTCACAAAAATACTGAAGGTAATGAGATCTGGGGGGTACACAAACTACTGAGATATGAGATCTGGGGGTCACACTACTGAGATATGAGATCTAAGGGGTGATCACACTACTGAGATATGAAAAAGATATGGGCACATACTGAGGTATGAGACTGGGGGGATCACACTACTGAGGGTAGAGATCTGGGGGGTAACACTAATGAGGTATGAGATCGGGGGGTCACACTACGAGATAGAGATATGGGAGGAATCACACTAACCTGAATAAATGAAGAATCTGGGGTCAACAATAACTGAAATATGAGATTCTGGGGGGTCCACACAACTGAGAGTATGAGATACGGGGAGGGGTTCACACTAACTGAGGTAATGAGATCTGGGGGTCACACTACTGAGGTATGAGATCTGGGGGTCACAATACTGAGGTATGAGATTGGGGGTACACTACTAGAGGTATGAGATCTGGGGGTCACACTACTGAGTATGAATATGGGGGTCACAAACGAGGTATGAACTGGGAGGGTCACACTACTGAGGTATGAGAATCAATAAGAGGTAAACACAACTACTGAGGTAATGAGATCTGGGGGATCACACAATGAGGTTAGAGATCTGGGGGGTCACAATACACTGAGGTATGAGATCTGAGGGGATCACACTAACTGAGGTATGAGATCTGGGGGGGGGTCACACTAACTGAAGGTATGAGATCAAATGGGCCACAACAACTACGAGGAATATAAGAGATCTGGGGGGGTCACAATACTGAGGTATGAGATCTGGGGGGTCACACTACTGAGGTATGAGATCTGGGGGGGTCAACAAATAAAACACTAGTAAATATATAGAGATCTGGGGGGTCACACTACTGAGGTATGAGATCTGGGGGGGTCACATATGAGATATGAGATCTGGGGGGGGGGTACAACAGAAACAATAATGAGATAGATTGGGGGTCAACACGAGTGTTGTACTGAGAGATTATACGTGACCCAAAAGCCACATGGTGAACATGTGGATGGAGGCTGCTAATCGAAGGAACAATTAGGAACGGAGGTCCATAGAACAGCAGAATCTAACCATGCAGGAAGCTGAACGCAGAGGACAGTGAGGAAGACCACACTATATATGAAAAAGGGTGAGTACCAATCACCCTCATCCTGGACTACATATGAGGAGCTCAACTAAAAAAAAAACTTTGCCACCCTGGATAGATGAGCAGATACACCCCATTATTCAGCCAAAAACAGAGGCGCACATACCTAGTGGTCGAAATCGCAAGGTGAACTAAACTGTTTGAAATACAAGGAAACGATCCAGTTACTTTAAAATGTGGACGCAGTCCCATCAAAAGTAATGTATGGCAACATAGATGCCTGCGATACCAACTGAGGGACGGCTGCAAAAAGCGGAATAACAATCAAGTCTGTCCCTCATCTATGAGGGAGAATCGCCTCGTGTAGGGACCTTAAAGCCGAGGAACCTATAATGAAGCACAAAGCTCGTATGAAGAAGCAACCAAAAACCGATAAGGTAAACGCCCGTAAATAAACAGACTTAACAGCATTCAATATATTGTCTTGTGAACTACAAATGCACCAGTCTACAGTCTTGGTCCAAACCGTTATTAAAAATAGAACTGCATATCTATACGTCAGATCAAACATGATAAACAACAAAAAAGATCAAACACAATTAATTAAAATTTTTATCCTCTGATGTGAATGGTGTACTATAGAAGAGTGCGTTAAAAACCCCCCCCCCCACCCCATACACCTTACAAATATTAATCCATACAATTTATGTACAATAAAATTGTATTTAGTTTATCTAAACAAAAACCAAACAGTAAATGAGGAGTTCTACACATTCAACACTATGATTACATAGGGAGAACACAGAGCACTACAAAGCAGTGATATATACCTTCCAATCACTATGTATTCTATCAGGGAGGACCCGAGCACTAATAGCAGTGAAAATATATACATCACAATCACATGTATTCTATCAGTAGGACACGGCACTAAATACAGTGATATATACACTTCACAATAACTGATGTATTCTATCAAGGAGGAACGGCACTACATAGCAGTGATATATACCTTCCAATACACTATGTATTATATCAGGAGGCCCGACCACTACATACCATGAATAATACCTTCCAATCACTATGTATTCTAGCAAGGGAGGACCCGCACTACAATAGCACAAAAAAAGTGATTATAAAACCAAATACACAAAACACAATCACTAGTATAAGAAAAAAATACTATCAGGGAGACCAGCACTACAATAAGCAAAGTGATATAATATACCAATTCCAATCACTAGGTATATTATAACGAGGACCGGCACTAAAAATAGCAGTGATAATACACAAATACTCAATCAATAGTATTCATCAAAAGGGAGGACCTGGCACTACATAGCACCAATATATAACACAGTAAACCAATAACACAATAATGAATAAAAAGTTCAATATCAGGGAGGACCAGAACACATAGCAGTGATATATAACCTTCCAACACTATTTATTCAAGGGAGGACCAATGGCATACATAGCAAAGTGATAATACTACCAATCACATGTATAATCATTCAGGAGGACCCGCACACAATACAGTGATATATAACCTTCCATCAAATAGTATTTATCAGGGAGGAAAACCGCACTACATAGCAGTGAATATATACCTTCAAATCACTATGTATTCTATCAGGGAGACCCGCACTACATAGCATGATAATAACCTTCCAATCACTAGTATCTATCAGGGAGGACCCGGCACATACATAGCAGATACTAACTTCCAATCAACTATGTATTCATCAAGGGAGGACCTAGAGCACACAAATAGCAGTGATAATATAACCAGTCCAATACACTATGTATTACACAGGGAGACCCGGAACTACAATAGTATATATATATACCTTCCAATCACTATGTATATCTATCAGGGAAGGTCCCGGCACACTAACATATATGTCCCAATATAATAATAAGACTTTGAAATGGAAAATTATTTATACATGTTTGAATCATAAGAAGTGCATGAAAAACCCGTACCTGTGTTCTCTTTATCTTTATTGGGGAATGCAGCATAACTAAGATTCACCTGTTTGATTTCATAATCTGGGGGCAATGGTGTTAATCCTATACTTTTCTAATTAAATAAAAACTATTCACTAATGACTCCGACCTACACAACTTACCACCCTCAACTTATACTAAGTCAAACGTTTTTCCCTGTTTCCATAGAATAAAAATATTATGTTCTCGTCTTATACATCGAGTATATACGGTAATAGTTCAACATAAACTTACTCAAAAGTTAAAATCACACAATTACACCAATTCTATCGAAATTCTTAAGACTGGGAATGCAAAGCGGGTCACCAAGTACACAAAAGAGAACGACAAAATTAAAAAAAAAAAGCCTAAATTAAACCCAAAACCAAGACTCCTACAGAAGAAAAAAAAATGGAAAAAAAAAATATAACCTGATAATCATGATTGGATTTGGCTACTAAGGACAGACATGGCAAACAACCAAAAAAAGCAGATTCCTCATTGGCGCAAATTTATTATATTCCTTAATCATATTACAGATTTTCGCAATAAAAAATAAAAAAGTAGAATTTATTAAAACAGACATTTTACAAAAACGGGGTCATAACAAGTCCAGAATACACTTATGCAGGCCCCACAGAGAGATATTTGTCGGACCTTTCCTTCCTACACTAATCAATTGTCAAACTGGCTCCAACGTGGTATACAAAAAAATAACCGGGCACCAAGGGCCAATACTGGCCCACTGTGCTATATGGCCACACAGAAATGGTTTGTAATAAATAAAGGAAACAAGGGACAGATGGCAAGGAAGAAAATGCACTGCGCCATGGACAATATAAATAAACAAAACAAACAGAAAAAAATAATTATACAATAACAACAATACAAAACACCACACGACAAAACACAACAAACAATAAAAACACACAACACAACAACAAATACAAAAAATAAAAATAATATAAACACAACACACAAAATACAAAAACACACACAACATGAATACAAACACAATAAATACAAGAAACACACACAATACACAAAACACACAAACAACACAACATAATACAAACACAAAAAGAACATACAATCACACAACAACTACAAATAAACACACACACACCATACATAACAACACAAACACACACAAACACATAACAAATACAAACAACACACACTACATAACACACACCAGGTTTTTATCCCAAACATACAGGTAGCAATAGCTCTACAAATCCCAGGAGACTGGAATTTGTTCCTTCCATCCAATACCAAGCCAAAAAAAAAGCCACTGCAAATAAAGATCTTACTGAAACAAATATAGCACTAGCAGTACCCATTCTCATGATCCCACTGACAATCTCATTGAGAGAAAGTAATACAATTAGATAGCATTAGTTGGTATTTACATTAACAATTCTGCATTGCAATAATAAATTTAGTGAATCACAGACTCATCTCTTCTTATTATAATAGCTGCTCATGAGGTAATTGATTAGGCAGATTGTAAAACATGTGCTCTCCATGATGGTAGAGAAGGGTACTGCAGTGTATAAACACATGCAAGAATTTGACTGGAAACCTAGGGGAAGGGAATATTAGGCAAAGTTATTGCTATAGAACTGTCGTTTTGCATATACAGCAATAATTGGTGGCGAGATAAAAACCAATAATGACCCCCGAAAACTAAAGCACATTTGACTGTGTTCCTGGACTTAGCTGCATGCATTCCCACCCCCCCCCCCCCCCCTGCTGCTTATACTAAGAGTCTTCCAGTTTTTTGTGAATGAAATAAAGTAACTCTGTTATATTTGATATGATTATCCCATACAATAATACACAGCAAAAATAGAAATGGAGACACAAAAATAACGACAAAACAAAATCAAACAAACTCTCGGGAGACTCAGCAAATAATAATACCTGGGCCACCCCAGATGATGGCGAACCTATGGCTGAGATGCAGAGGGGCATACGGAAGCCCTCACTGTGGGCACGCGAGCTGTCAGCCAACACAAGAAGAAAAAGCAGCAAAAAAAAAAAATAATGCTCATCAATAGCGTCAGTTCTCTAAACCTATCGTTACAAGTCCCAGTGTCAATGTTGACAGCGAGGATATGCTGATAAAAAAAAAAAAAAATTAAATAAGGAAATCAATAGCAACCGCTCTGCCTCTCTGGCGATCATAAGCTTGTTTCCATTGCGATTGGGAACAGAACTCGTGGGGTACCAAAGTAAACAGATAGACTTACCCTCGGACGGAGAGGTCTGTCTTACATTGCGACATGAGCCGATCACAGGGTGTGAGGATGAAGTAGTCAGATACGTTCAAAAAAGCCTTACAACAGGAGGATGTGTAAAACAGAACATCCCCAGGCAGCTAAGATTCTGTGAGATACGTCGGGACCACTGAAGCGATACGACTAGCGTAAGGGGTCCCGACGTATAATGAAACAAAAGCCCTAGGCAGAACCACACGAATCTGTGGGTAAACCATTAGTGCGGAATTCCAACAGTGCGAATTTAGCCAATGATAAAAACTTATCCGACAAGCGGTGCAGCCGCTCCCACGCACACCAAAACAAGCTGTTGCATCCGGATAGCACGTGTCAGGGGAAAGCGTTCGGATGAAAACTCTGGAAGCACCCATGTAAAAGGATGCGGTCAGGATTGCGGTTCCGACACGAGAACGCTGAAAGCCACGTATCGGAAACCGACCGACACCCAATACCGACTGACATCCATAACTCAGAAACGAACACCAATGGAGTCTGGCTGATGGTTTGAGATGATGCAGGTGGAGGGCGCAGACCAAAGCGCGGACACAATCCGGCAAAACCGCATAAATGGAAAAACAAGCCTCATTGATCTTCAATGGTAAACCTTAATAGAGGCAGGAGCAGGACACATCCAGACAGGACGATAGCCGAAAGATATAGGGGAGTTAACCCAGGTTAAAGGGATGTAAATTTCCAACTCTACTTGCTCCAAGACAGAACTCAACGGCAGCGCCCAGAGGGGTGGAGCGGCGCCAGATACCTAGACAAGTATTACTTTGACCATCCGACATAGTGCCGATAGTAGAAAGCAGATCTGAGGTGGGTCCTCATTCTAGGGCTTGTCCCCACTAGCAGCGGACGGGTGTCAGTGCGGTTGAGACAAAAAACGATCACAAGGGAAAACCGCCCACCGATACGCCCATAGAGAATCCCCCCCCGAAATCGGAGTCCACACGCATTATGACCGTGGCATATTACAATTCATACGGGAGCAGATAGGCTCATCGGTCCATTTTAATCGGGCCAAGTGCAGCAAGCGGCATGGAAAGCGGTATGCCACGGTGTGGTCAAAAAACAGTCCACAAAAAAAAAACTGAGCAAGAGCAAGGGGGACAGCCCTAACACTGGGCTCAAAAACACCCAGAGAGGTAAAATGAAATCTTGAACAAGAAAAGTGTGATACTATAAAAGGCACGTCAATGGTCCACATGGACGTCCACGAAAAGGAGAAATCCGAGACTCTTGTGGACCATAGGGTCGCTAGCACCCCCCCCCCCCACACATCAACATGTACATCAACAACAGCACACCCACACGTTCTAAATCAAACTTTTTGCAGCACCCAAGCCACCACCACAAACATTTCTGCCAGCACCCAAAGCCCCCCAAAACTTTTCTGATAGCAATCACCCCCGCCATCAAAACTTTTTGTAGCACCGTACACCACCGACAACTTTTCTGCTAATCCCACCACTAAACATTCTGCAACTCCACCTCCCTCAACAACTTTTCTGTAGCACCCCAAAACCGCTACAAAAACTTTCTGCAGCACCCAAGCCCCCCACCCAACAAAAATTTTTAGCTAGCACCCCAGCAACACTACTTGTTTAGCTAGAACCCCCAACACGTAAACAACTTTTCTAGCTACACCCACCAACAACTTTTCTGCTAGCACAACACCCACGACACCAAAATATTTCTGCTAGCACCCCACCCAAACAAACTTTTCATGATAGCACCACCACCGCTACAAACAACTTTCTGCTAACAACACCCAATACAACAACTTTTATGCTAGCACACCCACCACACAAACAACTGTAATTCGCAATAAGACAACCCACCCACACCGCTACAACTTTCTGCTAGCAACCCCACAGCTAACAAACTTTTTCTGCTACACCAAACCGCTACTACATACAAACTTTATCTCCAGCCACCAAGCCCACCAACAACACTTTTCTGCAGACCACAATTTTCTGCTAGAACCCAGAACTTTCTGCTACACCCTAAGCCATGTATAACTTTTCTGCTAGCACACCCACCCCCCCCCAACAACTTTTCTGGCTAGCACCCCACCCGGAACAACCTTTTCTTCTGCTAGCAACTGGAGAACTTTTTCTGCTAGCACCTTTCCCCACAAACAACTTTTCGCTAGCACACCCCAACAACTTTTCTGCTAGCACACCCCCCATAAACAACTTTTCTGCTAGCACCCACACACAAACACTTTGCATGCTAACACCAAAAACGCGCAAACCCAACACCAACTTTTCTTGCTAGCACCTGACAGGGGGCCCCAGACAACATATTGTCCCCCCCCCACATGCTAAAACGCCCTCCATGATCCCATCTCGTGACGAAGCCTTCTTCTGCGTGGACTCCCCTGACCACCAGAAAGGTGATATATACCGAGATGATGCTGCTGTCCATTCTAGGACTCTTCTTCTGAGATTTCACCTCGTCTGTATTCTTTCAGAGTCTGTGCCATCGCCCCCTACCGGCTGGACATCGGTTGTAACACGTTTTTTTAAGGAGAGATTTACTCAAGCGGCGCTTGATACCGGTAATACTAAAGAATACAATGAAACCAGTAACTTACCTTACGCGGCAGCATCCAGTGAATGGTGGGACCTCTCATCCTCATTGGGACGGGCGCCCATTAGTGACATCACCAGTACCTAGGCCAGTGATTCCCACCTGGGGGCGCAAAGCAATCCAGGGGGTGCTGGGTCGCATTCTTCAACTGGTTTGAATGGGGGGGGGGGTGATAATGTTCCTAAACAGAAAAGGGGCCCTCCTTCTTGCATTTTTTTTATTAAGGACACTTTTACGAGCCCCCCCCCCCCCCTTCCCATTGAACACAGGTTCAGAATCCTGAATCCACAGGTTCAGAATCCCTGCGCCCCCCGCAGAAATGCTTCACACCCCCCCCCCCCCCAGTTCCCAAACTGGGGGGCGCAAAGGCAATCCAATTTCTTGCAGGGCCCCCCATTTTTGATTAAGGAACATTTTACGAGCCGCCCACCCTTCCGAATCCCATTGAAACACAGGTTCAAATACTGCCCCCCCGCATAAATCCTTCACATCCCCCCCCCCCATGTTCCCAAACTGGGGGGCGCAAAGGCAATCCAATTTCTGCAGGGCCCTCCCCCCCCTTTTTGATTAAGGAACATTTTACGAGCCGCCCCCCCCCCCCCCTCAACCATTTGAAACACAGG
>CM070038.1:65989249-66024539 GCA_036250615.1 Ptychadena robeensis
CCTATTTCACTCCATGAAATGCAAATCAGTTGCTATCTTTTATTTAAAGTTATTTTTTCGGTTTTTCATTTTGATGTGCTATCTGCTACTGTTACAATAAACCTACCATTGAAATGATACTGTGATGAGACTTTTCATTTCTTTGTCATTGGACAAACTTACAAAATCAGTGAGGGGTCAAATAATTATTTCCTCCACTGTATATATATATCACAATGGCCACTAAACGGTGATTAATTTCGATGACAAAAAAAAAATCGATCCAAAATTGGATTTTCAATGTGGTAGCTTTTTTTGCCGAATATTACGATCTAAACCGATTCCGATGTCGGGATACATTAGTCTGTTTTAATGGATTGTAATTTTAATCTCAGAGTGTATGGCTAGCTTAACACTGCAAACTCAACCTGAGCTTCACTTCACTTAGGGATACCCACCTATCCCCCTGAGCCTGTGGCCATTGTGAATATTGTGGGACTTGCTAATCTTTTCCAAGTCTGCCTATTCAGTGTCATAGCAGGGCAGTGCTATTGACATCCATGTAATGGAGGCAATGACAGTTTTCCCTTCCACTTCCCCCCACATTATAGAGGAGGGAGGGTCGCAAAACGCCCAGAGGATTAATCACTTTTTATTTTCAATGATCATTATAAATATAGTCATTGTTATTTCCTTGCTACTCTAAAAACGGATTACCTTATCATATAAAGGGCTTACCCATCACACACAACACAATAGATGGATTCCGCTGAGGAACAAGATTCACATATTTATGTGCCCTTTTCAAATAGGATTTGAATTATTTGAAATCGTATTTGTTTTTTAAAATCTTTCTATTATTTTGTGTGCACACTAAAAGATGTAGGGAGTCCATTACTGTAATGGGTAAAATACACATAGAAAAGCATCTAGTAGATATTAACTGTGTGAAATGGATAGTGAATCCCTAATGAACAGACCCTATATGTAAATGTAAACATCCATGAGTTGAAAAAAAAATTGCCTGCTTTCTATATAAGGTTCTAAATATTCAGGTTTATTGACTAAAGTTTAATATTTTTCAAAGTTTCTCGTCTGCTTACATTCATTAAATGTGCTGTATACACTACTTGCAAACACCAATTGGCTGCATCTTTATTGAATTGCATTAAACTTGTATATACATGTATGGCTTATTATTGGACTGCAAGGGTAACAATCATCCAGATCATTACAGTATGAATATGGTTTAGCTAAGTCTATACTTTAGTAAAGAGTATTGTCTATTTTCTATTACAATCTAATTGTATTACTTATTGGATATCTAAAGTCATTTCATTTCTTAAGACCCCAGATATCTTTGGCAAACTATATTTTTTAATCTGTCATAATCATGTTGAGATGAAGATGACACAGTTTTGTGGGGGGTTTTTTTAGAGATAAAAGACAGATACAGATACATTTTGATTAGAGTTGGAGGAATTTCTTTTTTTTTTTCATTTTAGCTAAATGACTTTGGAGCTAATTGCAGAGCCCATGAACCAAACTATCTGGAAATATACAAAAGGATTGTGGTAATATTAAAAAAGTACTCTCCTAGCACATGTAGTAATTGCATATTTTATTCATAATTCTGACTTAACTTTAACTTTGAACCAAATGTATGCAAAAAACTGTGCTGGAACAATATTTTTCTATGGTTTCACAATCCTTCTGTACATATCCAGCAATGTTGGTGATATCTTATTCAAGGGCTTTATATTGTACTTCCAAATAAACCAAAATTTTCAACCATCTTCAATGCTGATGCAGACATGAAGTTCACCAGATGCCATCCTACTTAAACATTTAACTTATCTATAATTCACTAACAATACATTTGAGCTAATCTATCCATTGACATTTATTCCTTTACATCCTGGTGCCCATCCAAGTAAAGCTAGGCACACACGGGTAGATTTGTAAAAAGATTCGAGTACAATCAATCAATGTGCGCAGTCACAGTGATTGAATGTTCTCTAATCTGCTTACAAACCTACCTGAAGAAGCTTTCCTTTGATCAATAGAGCCGGTTTGAAGGAACTCGATTGAACGGGGTTCCAGCATGTTGGAAAACCCTGTTCAATCTCCATTACTTTTCATGAAGAAGAATCTTCAAACTATAGGAACAGCCAGCTCTTCTTTCTTCCTACACAGCAGTCCGATTGTCAGTGTGAAGGGGGCGGAGTCAGCACTCCTCACACTGAAGCTGCTGTGTGGGGAGAAGCAAGCTTGATGGATTTCTTCCCAGCTTTTATCCCGTGTTCTGATTCACATGGGCTAGAAGCTGGGGAGAATGGGTCCCGGATGGGAATCGATGTGCCCATGTGGTGCACATTGATTTCTGTTCTATTGATCCCCGATCAATCACAGTATGGTGACATCACCACACTGTGATTGATCGGAGGTTATTCGCACAGGAATTTACCTGTGTGTGGCTAGCTTAAGACCTCTTACTCTTTTGTGAGGTTACTAATGATGTCCTTTATGTTAATAACCTCCTGGGTGTTACGCACAGTGTAGTCTTCCGCCCTCCCATTCCCTCTGCACCCTCCCATTCCCTCTTCACTTACCCAGCATCATTGTTGATGGTGGCGATGTGCTGGAAAAAAGCAACGCTGCCTCCATTACATGGAGGTCAATGGTGCCGCACCCCTGCCTCTCAGATCAGCAGGTCTGCCAATACAGAGAAATGCTGCAGGTTAGCTCGGGGTGAGTTTTGTTGGTAAACAAACTCACCCAGAGCTATTTTGGGCTAAACACCAAGGAGGTTCAAGGGAAATCGTTGGTATTTGCATGTAGTTAATACTGGCTATTAGTCTTCCAGCCTGGTCACAAAGATGAACTTGGCTCATTGCCTATGCTTTACACATGGATTAATTTTTAAGACTTGTCACATATCTAAATGTGCTAATGCGATGGAAACCTCTGATAAACTAATAACCACAGCATACTTGACACTCCAAAGAACCCATTTATTAGATCACTTATTTCCAACTGTCCAGTAATACTCACAAAATACTACCTTGATACATGTCTGCTAAGACTGGTCTATAGATAAAGACCAGTTAATCAGTCCTTAGATATGGTACTTGTACTGATTTAGTTTCTTTTTATTATGAACACCAGTAAATATTTCTGTCCTAGCAAGCCAATACTCAGTTTATGTGCTGAAGGATGGTCCAGCATTGTTACCTTCACTCATCATTTAACAGTAGTTTTCAGAAGATATAGAATTTTACTTCTGAACATAAGGACACTGCATTTATAGCGGGTTTAATAGGTTACTGCTGAATTACAAACCTCCTCAGTTAACTAGAGCCACGCTCTTGGTACCGCCGGATTCCTACAGCGGTCGGCATGTAGGTCCATGCTTCTGGGTCCGCCCCCGATCATGTCACCGGTGACGCAAAGGGGGCAGGGGTAGGCGGCGCCATAGACCTCCGTGTAACTGAAGGGGCGTTGCCTTTTTCCAGCATACTTCCGCCGTCTCCAGTGACGCCGGACTTATGTTTACAACCTTCAGCTGGGCAGGCAATCGCGGTGGAGCATATTGTGCTCCGCCGCAATTGCCCGTGGCACAGTTATAAAAAAAACGTGCCATGATCTAAACGCTCAGAAGGTTAATGGTGCTCAGAAGACAAACCTGGGGGATGTGTAGGTGGGTGGAAAATCTCAAGAGGGATGATAAGCCTTTAAATTGTTGCCACAAGGAATGAGGAAGTCTAGCAGACAACAGAAGAAGAAACTATTGTTTCTTCTAAGTATTTGCATAGTTTCTAGTTTTTGCATAAATGAAGTTCAATGTCAAGTAGAAATATGGACTAAATTTTTAACCTATTTTCTTCAAAAAGACTGCATGTGCTAAAAAATAATTTGGTGATAATACCTTGATCAGGGGGTTTGTAATTAACTCACAAATTCAGCTAGTTGTAATTTTGTGACCATCCACGTTTTATTAAGTAGTATGCTAAGAACAGACATAATTAACTCATTCATAAATATTTAAAGTAAGTTACTCACTTTAGCCACAGTGATCGAATACAGGTCACCTGCAGGTGCCAGCTCCTGAGCAAATGAAAAATATTTGTTTGTTTCAAATGCCACTGAAAATGTTCTGATGATATTGGGATGTAAGGAAAGACACAAAGATACACAGTATTCCATTAGAAAATTATCCTTCTTCGTCTTTGCCTTTTTCATTAACTTTAGCGCCATAACCTTGCCTGAAATCATAAAACATAATAAGAATGTGAAAACGAATGCACTAAGTTTAAAGTTTGATTTTGTACAAAATGATATGATATGATACGAAATGGTATGATTTAAGTAAGCTATCAGATGCAGGAACAAATTTGATGAGATGCATAATATTCAACATTAGCATGCAGGTTTCATTGACATTAACCTCAACAGCCACAATTGATTGATTGATTGATTGGTTCCTATAGTCACTATAGTCACTATAGTCTGTACGCTAATATTATGGTAATTTGAAACACACTCTTTTTAACTCTTAAACATGTCTACTGCCTAATACTATTTTTAGATGATGTAATATAACAGTGCCTTATATTGTATCACAGAGTCAATTTTATCTTGCACTTCAAATGTTAAGTTGTTCAAATGTGATCTGCCCCACCATTGCCTTTAATATAATCATGCATATGATCTTGGTCTACTGTAATGTCAGTAATCTATCATCTTTCGAGGCAATACAAGTCAGAAACTACTCAGATAAGGTATAACAAAATGTCAAAAATTACAATTGTATATTATTTACTGAAATTGTATTTTATGCAAGTATTTTTAAAAAGCGAGTTCAGCTTTTTTTTGTAGCTAAGTGGCAGCAGTATAGTAATGCTGTTAGCCCATAGATTGTAGGGTGTTCAAAAAGCATCTTAGCAGAAATGTGTTGTATATCACAGAAAGTTATAAGCAAGGTAATTAAATATATAACATTGACATTAAAAAAAGCAGAATTGCAGTAAGGAATTTATTATATATATTATTAACTAGCATTTCCAAAAGATCATCATGATCATTTATTGGGATTTGCTTTAGCTGGTCACCCACCAAGGCTTCACACATCTATTAAAGAACAGTCATCATGCAGATGCAGATATGGAATACAGCAATTTCTTAAGAGCTTTAAGAGCTATTGCTGAAAGTCTGACAGACTGCAGATAATAGTGATGCTTGGATGCTTGACTCCAGGACTGCTACCAGAATAGAGCTGAAAATTAAAGCATTCCTTTGTACATGCCACTAAACAAGGTATATTCCTCAAACTACAACAGAAAGGTGTTCACTGGGAAATGCTGGCTTAGGCATTAGCAGACATATATTTGTCGCACAGACATAATAACTAAAAATATGTCTATATGAATATATGACTTTAGAACCCCCCAACGGAAGATGTTTAAATCCAAGATGCAAAACGAAAGCAATCAAGCAATTAGGCTGAACGTTTTATTCTTCTTTCTTCAAACATGATCCAATGCTCCTTCCCCAATGGGTAATGGGTTGCAGAGTAAACCACATGGCTAAAGGTCTATAAAGTTGAATCTTTTTGTCAGTTCTAATGAACATTAATAAAGAAGGGACTTGTCTCAAATAGAAAACAAATGAACATTTCAATAAAAGCTACCATTAAAAGCTTAAGTTTTGAGTTTTGGGTTTTTTTAGGGCACTATCTCTAGTTTTTACAAATTACAGTGGACTCTTAAATTACAACCTACTTGACTTAAGATCAACCCAAGTTTTGAGTTACAACCAAAATGATGGACAACGCCAAAACATGCTTCAGCAGTCATAAACAAATGGCCCCAAAAATTGCTAGAAAAGACAGAAGGAAGGAAGAAAGAAAATGTAAAGAAAGCAATCACAATTGAGAAGAAAAGGAAATATAAGAGTGGCGTTCATGTGAGCAAATAATCAAGAGTAATAAGTACAGGATGTAACAACTATCTAAAATGACACTCCTGATGTTTTTATGGAAGGAGACTAGCCCTCCAAACAATAACCACTTTCCATTCAACTCGAATGGCGATTTCAACTTTTTGTTTTTAGTAAGCTAATCACATTTTAACTTTTATTGAGAGGACAATGAACATTATTGGTGTTTCTGGTGACTTACACAAATTATACAATGCTAAGGAAAAGGTTTGTTAAGGTGTGCTTTAAGAGGTTCAGAATACATTCTGGATATTTTAATTATTAGTCTTTACAACTTACTTGACTAACAACCAACCCTTTGAGACAAATAAAGTTTGTAAGTCAAGGCTGCCCTGTACAAATTATGTTACAGTATATTTTGTATGATTATTAGAAAATGCTAGGTATTGTGTATTAGGACCTATAGGTATGGTATTCTTAGATATATTTTTTATATTTATATTTTTTAAGAAGCTTCATGTCTCTCTGGTTACTGCTTATTGGTAGCGTTAGCCAAGCACTAAATGTTGCTGTTTGGTTGAGGAACACAAGATGGCACCACTGTACATAGTACAGTAAGGAAAACCTATCTGACTAGTGGAATGCACCTGGTGTGCTATTCTGAGCGGACAGAATTGCATCAGTAGTTGGAATAGTATCCTTTGCTAAATGTTAGTTCATTAAGGAAGGGTGCATGTGATCCTGTTAATTGATGATGTTATTCATTGAACATTACAGAAGAATGATGTCTGAATTAGCTTACATGCCTGAATCATGTCATGACCTCGGAAGAAAGAAATCACTAATTATATTTTTCAGCATAATCAGCTGAAATGTATTATTTCATTTTTATTTTCTGGAAAAAAAAGTGTTTGCACAGAGTGATTAGGCAGTAGTTTAGTGTGCCCTGTTTGCAAATTGCATACATTTGGGATGACAACCTCTACTCAAAAACATAATTTTGCTGTAGATACAAAAAATGTAAAACAATCTGAAAGCTGCAGAGATTCATTGAGGGTTCTGTACATTTTACAAACTGTAATATGTATATATATAAATATATATATTATATAAATATATATATATTGGGTTCCTAGGAGGCAGGGCTTAGTAAAATGACATGTGAATTGCAACAATGTACAGGGCAAGTAAGGATAAAGAAACCTGACTTTCCAGTCCAAAACAGGGGATTGACAGGTATGGCATTGTTTTCAACAACCAGCATCCTGAGAACCATCTCCACCTGTGGAATGTAACATTCCCCTGCATATTTGGGCATATGGATTACATATGGGCAGTTGGTAGTACTTGACAACTGCTCAAGAGCCCACACACAACTTCCAAACCGACCCAGCCACCTCTGCTTACACTGGCTGAGGTTTCAAGGTGGCTTGCATTGGCTGCTGCCCTGTGTATTTAACCTCAGTATGGCTCACTTTGGCAACTCTTTAGGAACTTTGGGAACTATTTAGAATTTTCAGTTATTTTCTTTTCAGAATGAAGTTCTTAATTGCCACTTTCTTTAATAACCTGCAAGTTGTATACTTTTAGGCAGAGACGGTTGTCTAAGCTCGACATTTTAGCTCCATACATAACAAATCACTGCATGGATTATTAGATTTGAAAATTTTAACAGTGGGATCAGTACCTGATGCACCTGATGCATCGAAACAACATGGTTGTTTGTGTTTGTTGTGTATGTTGCCTTACGTCCCAGGTGCCCAACCTGCGGCCAGGGGGCCGCATGCGGCCCTTTGGGTGTTCTTTGGCGGCCCCCTCTTCCACTTGAGGCCCCTCAAACCTAACTATTAATGCATCGGGCAGGGGAACTCACCTGTCTGCCGATGCCCCATCAATGGCTTTGAAGCACATAACCTTTTATAATATACAAACATAAAATGTGTATTACCGCACTACAGTGTTTCCTACTGGTTGAAGTATCATTTTAAAACATTTTGATATTTAAAAAATGAAACATAATGTCTTCTAGCTCAGCCCTCTGCTGTCATTGTTTCATTAAAAATGTTTATACATTATTCATAAAAATGTTTATAAGTCAGTATAGATGGAAAATGTTATGATGCCAAGGGCCGCACTTGTGGCCCTCCATATTGACTCAGTTGCCCACCACTGCCTTACGTTATACCCTCACAAAACAACATTTATACTTTGTGCACCAGAAGAGGACCCGGTGTTCTTCCCCAAATTAGTTTAGCTATAAAAAAAAGTATACCATGACATCCAAGCAATAATAATCTTTTATTGTCCTACTGAATTTACTCTGGTAAAAGGGATAATATAGTTGGTTAATTCAGCTGACTTAGAATTTTTTTAGAATCCCTCCCTGCACTTCTAAAGTATGGTAAGATATGTGGTGCCTTCTTTGGTATAACCGAAAACACGTTTTAATGTAAGCTGAGCAGCTGTATATAAATCTACACTTGGTATACTTTGGTATTTACTTGAATCACCCCATTGCTATCTCTACTTCCTTTTCTTGAACAGCTGCAAACTGTCTCATGGCAGTTTTAGGTGATAAATAAACATCATCACTAACAGATTGCCGCCAATCTCTCTTCCATGAAGAACCAACACAAATACAGAGACGATTTCTGTTTCTGACACAAATATGAAGATGGTCAGACGCGCCGCGAGTCAAAGTTGTGTTCAGCGGTTTTCGTACCAGTAACATGAGTTGTGTTCCTGCTGTGTGAGCGATATAGTGGCGCAGTCTGCTAAAGAGTTTGTGCCAATGCAAGCTCCATACTAAAAATAGATACCAAGTATATGTGTAAAACTGGAGTCCCTGCTCCCCTCACTGATTGGGCCCCAGGTAATTATCTAGGTCACTTGCCGTAACCCAGCAACCAGACATATGAATTATGTGCCAGGCACCACCTGGTATGGCATACATGCTTGAACATCAGGGGGTAGACCTAAAAAGGCCATAAAATGGCTGGCTTGGAGCCACAAATGAACATAGCGGATGACAGCCCTCAAAACAGCTGGGTATAAAGCTACACTGGCTGGTCCTAAATGCCTCATAGTGGTCACAACAACGCCAAGTCACGGAATCAATAATGCCATCCAGCAAATTGTAAATATATGTAAACAAATATAGGAATAAATCACTGTCAAAGCGTCATGTTTATACAGATAATGCTGCAATACACATCCATCAATTTAAATGAAAGATACTGACTTAAAGTCTAGGTATGGTTTTAATTCCAAGAAAAGCACCCATCGTCTAGTTTAAGTAAGAGTCCCAAAGTAGAAAATTGGCAGACTACAACAGGTGTAAATACAACAGTTAATGAACTAATCAAATCAAAATATGTGGTTTGCCTTATTTCATGCAAACACTGCAAAGTACAATATGTGGGTAGAACCATCAGGAAACTAGCAGATAAATTAAGGCAGTGGTTCCCAAACTTTCTATGCAGGGCCCCACTATATTTTCTATATAGGAACATTATCGACCCCCCCCCCCCCATTCAAACTACACAGGTTCAGAATGAGGGCCAGTGCAATGCAGAAACACAGGGTTTTATTAAAGGATAGTACGTCTGTTACAGTAAAATAACGCTCCAAAGCCGCAGCATGGCTAGTGTTTGGCTTTTTTTTTAAACTCCCTTTTTCACACACACCAATCATGTAAAGACATACATCATATATGCACACATCAATCATACAGAAACATTCATCATTCACATAGAGACAAACAGACACACATTCCCCAGAGGAAGAAAAGAACTGACGGTGGGAAAGGGCCAAAAGGGCAGCTCAGTTCTGCAGATCTCTCTCCCCTCTATCTTGCTGACAGCGTGATTCTTACATAGAGGGCTCAAAGTGCCTCCTTGGCTGCCCCCTTAGCTGCTACCCCCCTGGAATACCAAAGGAACACCTCTATGATATTAAAATAAATTGTGATACATCAATAATTAATCTATTAGCTAAGCTAATAGCTTTAATCATGAACAAAGAGGGGCATACTAGACATTTGGGTTCTAGCCATCCAACTGGTCTTAACCACAAATGGGAAATTACACACTATTGAGAATAAGGGCTATCTATAATAAATAGTTGCATCCTTATTCAGATATGTGTTTTGTATGTGCGCATGCATATATTTATTTATTGTTTTTTTAACCAATTTTTCACTATGCATATTTTATCATCTTTATATGTGCACACAGTTTTATACACATTGCATAAGTACTAATGTATCCACTGATGTATATTAACATTAATATTAATGTGTCATGTCTATGTACCCGTGCTATGCATCATGTTTATATATTTTTATGTAAATGTATCGATAAATGTATTATTTATATACATATGTGTATATTTTATAGAGGTGTTACATTGTGGGAGAAAATTCATGAATAATTAGACTGTGTCTAGGTTTATATATGAATATTTACTAGTTTTAACAATAGTCTGTAGACATTAATATGTCTAATAATAGAGGATTTAATTAAAGTATAGCATTCTATACACATATATGAACCTACGCAATGTGAATACTACTATCCCTACTTTATTTATGTCCCAATAGAGATCGCAATCTACTATTTCAATTTTTATTTTTGTTTCATCCAGCGGTTTAATTTCTATCCAGCTATTGTTACTAATCTATTAATTTTCCATCTATTTTATGTATTGAGTCTGTGTGGGGCTCCAAGTTTGGCGGCAAGTATGGGACTCAAATCTGTTGTGTCAGCTTTTGCATTATACGTCCATCAATCTTGTACATGCAAATGCTATACATTATCATTTGCTTAGATCCTTAATATTTTTGTTTTAATTTAAAAATAATTGTCTGCCTTAATCAAAAAAAATCTTGCTGTAAATATCAGGCAAAGTCAGTTCTGCGGGCCAAATGTGGCCTGCGTTCAAGATTCCACTTGTCCGCAGCCTTAGTCATAAAAGCAACAATAGGAGGTGATCCACACTGGGGTGACTAGGTAACCAAATTTTCCAACCAGTGCTGTTTTTTTATTGGGCACATAGCTTAAGGACTTGCTTGAAGTGCCACAAAAGGACCTCTATCTCACTTAAGAACCATTGCTGCAATTTCAGTGTGAAAGTTCTAGCAGGGGCTTTGGCTTGAACCCCCCCACCATGAATGGTACAGTCAGAAGTTTCACATTATGCTGTGCCTGTCTATGGCTGCCTCACCATGCAGATTATTTCTACTATTAAAATGCAGCATTAAGGTGAGCGGTGCTGGGGTATCTTCTCACTTATTCTCCATATGTCATAGGTAGGTGAAATTTGACTGGACAGCTGGGAGAACTGTAAGTCCCAGGATACCTAGATGCAAGCTTCATCAGTGTTATGGCAGCAAATGGCTTATTCTTTCCAATATTAATGCCAAGGATGTGTGAAGGAAGATATCTGCCGCATGGTAGTGTGCATTTGCATTTAATGTTAATGGGTTAAAGCAGTGTTTTTCAACCACTGTTCCGCGGCACACTAGTGGATGTTGCCTGGTGTGCCGTGGGTTTTTGACCCCACCCTCAGCCCTCATATCTAGCTGTCTCTTATAGTATAGGTCTGATACTATAAGAGGCAGCTAGATAGGAGGGCTAAGCAACCGCATCCTCACAGAGCCGCTCTGTGTATAACACGGATCGGCTGTATAAGTCTTATACAATAAGACTTATACAGCCGATCCGTGTTATACACGGACCGGCTCTGTGAGGATGCGGTTGCTTAGCAACACGCGTCCCCACAGACCAGGGGCGGTGTTTTTGCTCTGCTGGTACGCATCTTCGTTCCAGCGGAGCACCTGCTGATGACGTACTTCCGGCGGGGACCGGAAGTGCGCTGCAATTATGCGCATCGTCTGTGCCCTCAGATTTTTTTCATGAAACAAGTGTGCCTTTGCCCAAACAAGGTTGAAAAACACTGGGTTAAAGAATGTCATGCTGAATGGTCGGCACCCAACACATTTAATTTTACATAACCTGGCCCACTTTGGATTAGGGGTTCGCACCCATGTGAATAAAACATTGTGTATACAATGTCACACCTAATCTGTATATAAGGGTACTGGTAATTATTTCTTTAACAAGTCTTTTAACAAGTGCAACTGTATTGAATAGCACTGCCTTATCTACTAGAGAGTCACTGGGTGTTGCATAAGTTTGTGTTACATTAGGTTCTCATACAGCTTAACCAGATCATATGTTAATTGCTATACATCTTGATGTAAACATGTAATTTATAACAATGACATTACTGTACTGTTTTAAGTTTCAATATTGCATGTCACATGTAGCATCATACTTAGTGGAAACACACAAGCAAAATAAAAAAAGTAGCTATAGAATACATAACTCAATCTGTAGAATAGTGTACCAACACGATAGAATACAATAGTATATAGCTTATACTAAAGTCTAAATAAAATGGTGCTATGACCGTCTTAAAAAGTCTTACCTTGTAGTTTATGTTCGGCTTGTATTACATGCCCATAAGAACCACTACCCAGCTCTTTCATGACTCGGTATCGATCTTTCAGCTGTATATGTTGAAGGCTCTTTGATGTAATACTCATCATCTGCTGTAGGATCTGCTCATTTTCATCCATCACATATGTTATAAAGGCTTTACAATAAATAAGGTGTCCTGTTTGATAAAAAGAAATAAAACTGTATTAAAAAGAAAAGTGTCACAGACCTAAAAACTAGTAAATGCGATGAAATACACCAGTGCGCTGAGTGATGATTTGGAAGATCATTTTCTTTTTCGCTCCAGCTGTTACAGTGACAATTTGTTCTCCAGGGGCACTGTTCCATTAGAGTTTGTGAGTCATATATCATTTATTTCAAGTGAGCAAGCATTTGGGCATCTTCTCAATGCTTGGAGACTTAAGTTCATATGTTACACTAAGCCTTTATTACTACATAGCGGTTCATTTACTACAACGCAATAAATAAACTTTGAAGGGTAACCCATTATTAATCATTTGAAAAAAGTAAGTGAAAAGTTCAATGTTAAGTTGTAAGTATAGTAGCTCAGTGTAAATACGTTTATTTCACTGCTATACCCCAGTCTGAAAAAATACATAATTTCTCATAATTTTTATCAGGAATTTTACAGTCTTTCCCATTTAAAGACAAAATGTACCTTACAAACAAAACATCTCCTGCATCTAAAATCATTGTATAAGAATATGTATGTACTACTATCATTCATTGAACTGACATTGCAATTGGTAAAACGGTTTTATTTTGACAAGATGATACAATTATGATAATTTATTGTTTTATCATGATGTTTATTATTATGTCTGAACATCAAAAAATATGAAGTCTGATTTGCTAAATTGGTTGCTTTCAGTTACTTAGGATAGAATACGGATAAGATAGTGGTTTAGCAAAATAAAAGCTTACAATTCAATATAATAATACATTTACTGTAGAGCCATTTTTATATAGATTATTTCTTTTTTACAGGTGATAGAGATATGGTGATCTGAGATTTTGTGACTATTTAAATTGCAGTGATTTCAACCTATAGTTTACTGCACTTTTCAAAGATAGCAACTCTTAAACTATCTACAAACACATGAACTTTAGAGATGGTCGAAAAAAAAAAAAAAAGAAATTGGACCATTTCAACATTTGAGTTTATTGCAAAGCCCCTGAACATGGCATCATCACCAAACTTGCTGGAGATGTGGAGAAGGGTTGGGGTAAGGCTCTAGCTCAAAGAGGTTTTGCACAAATTAAGTTGAAAGTCACGTCAAATTTTCAAAAGTAGAAATTTATTTTTTGACTTTGAACTTTATGCAAAAACTTGTGCTGGAGCAAAACTTTTTTTATCCAATGTTTCCACAACCCTTCTCTACATCTCCAGCAATTTTGGTGATGATACCACATTCAGAGTCTTTGCAATCAGCTCACAAATTCAGCTAGTCGAAAAATTCTACCATCTCTAATCAACTTATTTTAGATAAATTTTCCATTTGATCCACTTGTACAACTTAATGTGGTTTCATGATCCATGATATTACCACACATTGGTTGACTGATGCAAAACCAAGATTCAGATGTGCCTTATAGTTTGCCTTAGGAGTCCAGTGTTTCCTATAGTATGTTCCATGAATAGTCAGGACATTTAGGTCATGGGCAGAAAATGACAAAGAGAGTATTGAAGGGCAGTAAGTACTTGTAGGATAAGTGACAGACAGGCCACCCATTATTTCTGGCAAAGAAAGGGAGCATGTTTATTAACATACAGAATTATTGAAGGGATCATCATGTATTTTTTTATAACATAAATAAAACAAAATGTTTGTATAGTAACTTCAAAGAAGACTTTAACAGTTGAACAAAACTACTAAAGATTATAAAGACTATATATATATATATATATATATATATATATATATATATATATTTATGGGGTGAGAGTAAAACCTAAGAGTCATTATAAGCATCTTTGGTGTCAATTAAAAATTATAGATATATATATGGATACATGTTACATTCTATACATATATGCTCTAACATTAGTAGGAAGAGGCCAGGTATAACAAAGAATTATGCTTATGGTTAACATATAATTAAAAAATAATCCATCCAGGATGGAAAAAAACAGGATTTTGAATGGAACCACATAAGAATTGAATGTAGCACAGACATATTCAAAGTAGATCAAGAAATGTTTATTAACTACTGTAGATGTAGGGCAACCTTATGATTCTTTACTCAGCCAACACTTGAGGTGAGGTCCAAGAATACTTAACTTTTTTAGCATTTACATGATGCATACAGAGGTTTCAGGCAATATGAACAGCACTAGATAAGATGAAATTAAAGCATAATTGTGCTTCTAGGACACGTGATACCTTATTTTCCTTTAACAGGGCAAAACTTATAATTTTTTATCCTCAAACTCATGTAAGCAAACAAAGCAGAAAAGAAAGATCTGCTCTTTTAAAATTAGAAGAAAGGTTAAGATGGATAAAAATAGAGCACAGATGTCAAGACTTGGCTTTGTGACGATGGTCGTGACTTAACAAAAAGGAGTTTAGTGAGTACAACAGAATATGTATACTATAAACAATCTAGAATATTTGTAGCAGAGCCTATAAAGAAACACAATTGTAAAATTAAAAAGTAGATTACCCTGGAAAGTGGTAAATAGCTGTAAATAACTGCCTCTGCTGTCAGCTTCACTGCCAGCCTTTGGTTATCTTAAATATGTTGTCCAGATCCTCTTTATCTGACACATTTCCAGGAGTTTCAGAAATGTGGACCTACAGTAAGCTTCTTGGTCCTCATTATGACTTGCAGTGTCCTTCCTTCTCTCTATTTACATTTGTCATCCCACCAATGCTCCTAACTGCATACTATTATCATAGTGAACCTCAATCAGCTCATCCACCTCTTCCCCATCCCAAATCACATCACACTTTTCTTTTCTGGCCAATGTTTTGCTAATGCTCTGCATCCTCTGTCTATCCTCCCCGGGATCTGGTCAGCTCCTTGTCAAATTTTTCTCCTGATGATTTGCAGTCAACTGCCACTCTGGTCTACCAGCTGCCTTGACCACAGTAACATGCCTCTTTTATCTCCCCCAAATTGTCAACTGAGGGTTTTGCCTGCTTTATCCACCCCTAACCCTCTAGACAAAACTGGCTTCCACTCTTTCTTCTACCATTGGTATTTATAGCAAGATGGCCGATAATTATATGTATCTGGTTTAAATAGCATCTTAGAGGGCATTTTAGTTAAGAAGTTATTTAACTACCAGCCCCCACTCATCTTACATACATTTGTAAGCATCTTTTTGGGAATTTTGTACCAAAATACTTTCTTCATTTTTTCAGAATGACTTTTCTTGGTGCATCAAGGGTTGCAATAAAATGTTATTTGTCTTAATAACACATGGCATAGCACCTCTGTACATTGTTGTGAAACTATAACTGTAACTGTGATAATCATTTACCCTGAACAGCTAGCTTAATGACTTGTGCACATGGCCATTTGTTCATGAACTAATTTCTTTAACATACAAATCAAACGGAATGAAAAAACAACTTGGAGTAGCTTGCTTTGCCTACAAGAAGGTCAGATGGGGTCAGAACCACCTGTCAAAGAAACATTTCCAACTAGTCTCCGATGTGTCCCCTGCTGCCTAGAACTGTGCCATAAGAAACATACTACTTATATGATCACATTTAATAGCTTCCTATCCATTTTTGGAGGGCTATTTCAAGAAAAGAGTGTTTTTGTTCAACAACTCTTGTCATGGTAACACTTTGGACTAACTATACACAATTGAAAGTGGTACTTACAATGATAAGTTTTTATTCACAGTGAAAACATAGTGAAATATTTAAAAAAATTAACAAACTGTTGTAGCTACTTAAATTGGTTAGAAATCAGGAATTGTTAGTGGTGTATTTAAACCAAATTTTTAAAAAAAGTGCATCTTCACTGACAATACCTTCTCTACAGGTTGACAATGCTGAGACAAGAGTTGACAAGAGTGAGTAAAGCCACCCTTAGACAGGATGTGTGTAACTGGCTGGATTACCAGTTGATGGAGAAAAAACTGTACAAAAAAATAATGACAAAGCATCCATTACATGTAAGGAGTGATAATCTGCAATATATTATATGCTTGGGTTTCAATACTTTTAAACCCCAAAAGCACTATTCCTGAGTGTGTCTCAGGGTAGATTTAAATTACCAAAAGTTTTAACCCTTATTTAGAGTTGGATGGTTTACCTAGCAATCAGGTGGCATCCTCCAGCAATGTAGGTCTAGGTATTGTTTCTTCCTTTGCTTTTGTTGGATGCCTATGCCAGCTGAAAAATACCAGCTAGCAGTTTGGCCAGCCTCTACATACCATATGTCACCACTGACCCTGAGGATGTGCCCCACCTTTTGCCTGTATTATCTAACAGGCATAAGCATGCCAAGTCCACACATCCTCAACATCATTGATGGTGGGCCTGCAACAGGGATTGAGTAGGAGGGAAATTTTTACAGATTAGAGAGTAATAAATGTTGTGTTACACTAAAAGATGCAGGCTAAATAGAAAGCACATGTTAGGATACTCGAAAGGATCTGAGGAGCATCTCAAACCATTCTGAAAAGCAGGTTAAACATAGCTGACCGAAAGCTTGCCGGATTTGCCCATCTCCACAATCCTCTGACTCTAAAACATGCTACTATTTTTGTGTTTGTTTGTGAAGCCTTTAATAAAACATATAATATACTAATTTGAGTTGATTAAAAGCTTTGTAAATTGAAGCCGTAACCCTAATAGCAGTGCTAAATAAAATGTTTCCATCAGTCTACAGCAAGCATCCACAGAAAATGGTGACAGTAATTTGCTATGACTACAGGGCTCTGTAAACAGTTGCTAATACTTACCTTCTCACCTCTGACTTAATCATAGGTCCTTATTAAGTGGCTGAGCCTGGGAATGATACGATCCTTCACAATCTCATTTGCAGTAACAGCTGCAGCTACACAAAGGATACTTCAGCTGGCAACAGTCCCAACAATAGCACAGTATTTCCTCAAAAAGAGTTTGTAATATCATGTTTATTACCGGGACTTATCTTTCTCAATGTATCCTGGGTCAGTTACTGTACCCAGAGCTTATGATCTGCCGTATTAGCTTGGTTTAATTTGTCCAAATGAAACAGTAACTTAACCCTAACTAGGTTCATACTTATACCAACGGAGGAAAACATTCTTTAGAGTGGATTCCTGTTTTCGGATTGCCTGGCTTATTTTGTTAAAGTAATCTTACATTTGCTATTCTCTCTTTTTATCTTTGCTTAATTTCCGCTGTCGAGAGAGATAGCACATGAGAAACAAGCCTTTAAAGCCCCCCATACACCTTTAGATTACTCCATACAATTTCCTTTAGATCTACCAACAACTGTGTAGTATAGTGGCCTCCCTCATAGAATATATAGTGATTGAAAGGTTTAGAAAGGTCCTCATATTACATGGTTTCGGTAGAACAAAAATTGTATGGTAAGTAGTGGTGGCTGAACTTTGGCCAGGTCCGTCCGCGAACAGGCAGATCAGACTTTTAAAGAAGTCCGCCCTCCGCCTGTTCGTGGGCAGATTCAAATTCCCCGCCTCTAGGATAGAATATAGTTCCTGGTTGCGAAGTCACTGACATCACTTCTGGTTTTACGGGCCGGCTGCTCACTTAAAAACCGGCTTCATGCCCGGTCTTCTAGTGAACAGATTCTTCCCCCGGCGGGGTAAGAATAGAGATCTCCTTCTCACCAGCGAACAGGGCGGGTCGAACACCCGTACTGCTCGTCGGCTAGAAGGAGGGCGAACATGCATGCCTTGCGGGCAGTTCGGCCATCAATCATGGTAAGATTTTAAGGTGTATGGGGGGCTTTAAAGAAGCTGTAAATGTTTAAGCAACTATTTGGAAAGGGGATCTCCACTAATCAACAGCAGTCTCATATCTTTACTCTTCACTCTATGGTTGTCCCCTGAAGGGTGTACCCAATAACTCATACAGCATGGTCTGTCTATGTCATGTCTTGGACGATATTCTGGGCCATACTTGAGGCATTCTATATAATGTAAGTTGACTGTTGCTGAGATAGATTGATCTTGTTATAACATGCAATGGCTTTGCTTGCCCCAGGTTCATTGGAAGATAGCTATGCTATTTTAGTTCAAACCATGGCTCTCTAATCCTGAAATTTATTCTATTTTTGATAAATATATCAGTTAAAGAGCAGGGCTGGTAAATCTTGTAATAGTATGTCATGTAGTATGGTCTAGCGACTCAAGCTCATATAAACAGCAGCCAGTGACTAGATAGAAAGCACGAGCAGTACATAACATTATAAAATGATTGCAATGTACAGGGTGGGTAGGTATGACTGACTGTAGATATTCTAGACTTACTGAAGGCTCAGACATGTTGATCTGTATACACGTGAGCCAACCCTGTAAATCCCAGACATACAGTGTTTAGGTGAAATTAGACACCATGGGAAAAATTAGGCCATTCTGTAGCTACTATGAAAACCATTACATAAAATTGCACAGAGGAAACTTGATATATAGTGAAATGTAATGTCACAACTCTGTTCTGAAGGAATACTGCCAGAGAAAAAATGCTGAGTAACCATAACTATAACTCAAAGACATCCACACAGAAATAGATTAAATATTTCCTTTAGTTATAGTAGTAGCAGTTGTAGGGTTGGTGATGAGGCCACCATCCTCATACAGAATGCATGTTCTTGGACATGGACTGGTAGTAAATAGTTTATATAAGCATATTTTATGGCATTAACACTCACTGAACAATTTTTTATCTAAAATTAAAAACAATTAAACATTTATACTATGCCAACAATCTGGATGGGGTTACATGTCAGCTAAATTGTCAATAAAACCAATTAGTAAAGCAGACAAGTCTAGTCCATCCTATTTCATAGAAGGATACATATCACATTGCACTATTCTATAGGATTGATCATTGGTCTAGCTTGGTTTAGAGACATCAACAAGCTGGAGTTTCTGCTTATGAAGCACCTTGTCATCACTAAAGAAGGATGTAATATTAGTGGTATGCACTGTTGCAAGTAGAAATATTATATTCTATGTAAACAGTATTTATTGCTTATGAAACAAGAGACATACTCAGCAACATACACAACTAAACTTACATATATAACTTCAATACAAAGATCACCTCACCCAGCTTATGAAATACAAATACATTTTTAGGAAATAGTTTTAGGTAACAAAATGTGTAGATTAGGGGCAGAAAATTAAAATGTAGAAATTAATCATTTTAAATATTGCACAATGGAGCACTATACCACAAAACCATGAAATAAGACTTCTAATGGTACAAGTAATACAATTTGGAAAGGGCTAGCCTAGATAAGCTACATGCCCACACAATATATTCTTAGCTTTATTTTGGGATCTACGTTGTTAAATTAGAATGTGTGAATATCTATAAAGAGGGTAAGTTACTGCTAATGTACAGCTAAGAAAGATTTGTAGACTTCCCTATAGTTTTTGTTCCTTTTTCTATTAGTCCATTAGGGATCAGTTGAATGCAGGAAGAGGTTGTCCAGTGACATAACTACGAGTGTTACACTTATCAATTAATTCAAAGATAAACAGTATTGTACCCCAAAAACTAAATAAGCTTTTGTTCAATTACAGATTTATAAATATTAAGATATATTTCATATGCAAGCAATAACTAAAGGTGGGTTTACACATGTAGATTTTTTCGTCCAATCAATGGAGTATGAACAATTTTTTGGTTGATTGAACAAAAATCTAAAATGACAAATTTGTTCGCTGGATAAATTTTGTTCGATCTCGAACAAAAAATCGTTCAAAAGGTCATCGAACATGTTGGTAAATTTTTATTGGTTGTAGTAATTTCGAATGTATTTTCATTCGATATCGGGATGGACGAACAAAAAAATCTAATGTTACATTCGATAAATGGACGAACGATGTTCGACAAAAAAATCTATCAAAAAATCTAATCGGCAGTTGATCAAACAAAAAATCTACACGTATAAACCCACCTAAATCAATATATTTACTGATCTTACTGACCAAGAAAGGCATGGTGGTCCAGGTATCAAGGGATTATCTGTTCCAGGCAAGGCGTTTGGTTACACATAGCAAAAGCAAATTATTACATAACGTTTTCCAGAGAGTACCTGTATTCCATTAATCAACCTGCAAGATCCTATGCAATATAGATCTAGTGAAGGTGTATGGAGGCTTCATTCTACGCTGCTCCTGAATTGCCTGAGGTCTGACTAATAATGGTCATGCTAATAAATCTTCTTTAATGATTTACATACTAGTTACTAAGAAACTGGTCAAAACAAATGATGCAGGCCATGAGTTCACTCTGCCCTTCTCTGTGCATGTTTAGGTCAGTGAAATAAAGTACAACCTGTACTCTTAGATAGAGGTCACTACATGAAAACTTCTTTAATATATTCTTCAAATTATCTCCTCTAGCTCCATGCAAGATTTATCATTTGAAGAACTTAAGTATTGTTCATTATGTCATGGCTTTGATGGTTCATAGATTATTTGGCTGATCTTTGCTTGAAAGGAAGGCAACTATACCCAGCTAAAATTTGGAACCACTAAATAAGAAACATTTTGCTTAAACTGCTGGTAAATTGTGGGGGAATAGTGGCGGATAATAGATGTAACTGAAAAATTTCATTCATTTTCTATGCTGCTTTGGTCTTCACTAGTTGTTTTAGCAGCAGAGTATATACCTGTTAATTGAAACTGTATCATGTTGTAATGAGGATGAGAAAGGTATACTTAATGCTACAATTTTAGTTTGATCGTTGTACAGTCAACAAACATTCCAACATGTCAGATCATATAGATGTATTGATTGGTATCGGCCAATTTTGGTAGATTGAACCATGTGTGCAGCATACGATTAAGTCCGATCAATGTAAAGTTTGACCGTTTTAGGTCAATCCAACAGTGAAATCGAACTGTGTATGCCAAGCTTAAAAATCAATCTTCAGTCTGAAATATTGTTTATGCTAGTGCTTTCGATGTGACATTTTTAAATAGTCAATGAGATGTAAAAATGTCAACATCGACATTAAAGTTGTCTAGAAACTGCAGGAACTAGAAACCGTGCTTATCCTACCATGTAGCTGTTTTAGGCAATTTAGGTAATTAAATACTGAAAAATAATACTCTGAAACAAAATGTAACAATACTTTTCATTATTAAAGACCAACAAACTTGCTAAATATCAGTTATAGTACAAGACAACTCACCTGCAGAAGAAATTTCTATCCTGAATGAAAAAAAGTATTGAAGAGGATAAGCTTCTTATTTCCACTGCAATTTGAGCTGTTGTAAAGCACAGTCCCTGTGCTGTGCAACTTCTCAATCTAGTATAGAGTATAAAGCTAATCACACACCTTCTAATTTCAACAGTTATGTAGTGTACAGTCTTCTCTGATTGGATACAGAGTGTTTGGATAATTTAGAAAGGTCCTCGCATTACATATTTTTAGCTTACCTAAAATTGATTGTACAAATATTGTACAGTCAGATTGTAATGTGATTATAGCTCTTTATGCAACATTATCCACAACTGCAGCTGGTCCGAGGTCTTCAGGCGATGAACATTTTGAATCGTGGAAAGTTGTTTGTGTGCAAGTGTCTTACCCAATTTTCGTTTTAAATTTAGAGATGCAAACATCCTGCAATACCTTGGATGTAGCAACCTTTATCATGGATGTCCCATTCAGTCAGACTTCTAAACACAAAGCGAACTAGGACCTCATTCAAATAGGTGAGGTCCAGTCCTGACTGACCAGTGCATTTTCTCACAATTCTATCTTAATAAAACAGCAATGATAGTCTACTAACTGTTGGGGTGTTTACATTGTGGTTGGTTGATGATTATTTCACCAAATTGACTTTTAGTTACCATTTTTCCATGGCGCGTTACCCAGGTAAAACTAGCCATACATACTAGTAGACTGATCAATTTTTTCTCAAAGGTCTAAAATTTATCATATGGAATGTATGGTCTACAAATATGTTTGGCCCTGACCAATACCTTTTTTTTATTCTACACGTAATATTCCTTAATTCACAACAGTAATCTAAATAACTTCACTATATTGGGAAAATGCTATTTATTTTGCAGGTTGTTATGGCAGATAGAAGTGTAAATGTCTTATTTAATTACTGTCCTTAAGTTATGTAGAAGCTGAAAAATCTGTAGTTATTTATTTACTCCACATTGAATCACAACCACATTACACTACATCCGTACCTTCATTAAGATACCGCATTTCATATCTACCAGAGGACCTACTTTTGTTGAGTCAGTCCTACACTGTTTACAGCTGAGCTCCTGTACAGCAGCCATGCTGCAAATCAACACAATCATTTGTTATTGGCTGAAGTCATGAGTAATGCAATATTTGTACTCAGGACATAGCAATGTGAAATACATAAATTACATTCAGTATTGTCAAAGTATGCAAGCATTAGCATATGTTTCATATTCTGTGCATGTATACATGGTACTACTTGTGTTCTTGATTTACTGACCCTTAAATGTCAACATTCCTCCAAGGGCTTACAGTATGAAAGGAACAATACAACCGGGGGGGTCTTCAGAAATTGAACATATTTTATCAATGTTATGTTGACAGGGCTAGCTTTAGTTTTGCACCTGCCTATAACCCAGTTGAGCTTGCATCTTTGAAATCCCACCAAGGAACAAAAATGGATGAATAGAAATCATCCTGGTGTACTTTTTATGCTACTGGTTTGTAACATCTTTACTAGTACACATTGTTAGCATCCATGGACAACATTTTCTTGTTAATTAATTATTATGAAGTTAAAACGTACATGCAACTATGTAAATTTTGGTTAAACTATTTTGACCAACCAATCACATGTGATCTAAATAAGCTTCCACCACTTAGTACGTAGACAGTTTATCTGTGATTGCATAATACCAGGAAATGAATGACCTTGCAATGATTTGATTAAATGTTACATATTTAAAATATGCTTTTTAATGGCTTCTGACTTCTTTCAACTTTATAAAAAAAATGGAAGTTAGACAGATAAAACATTATAAAATTGACTTACCTTTCAAGAATTTTCTTGTTTTGCTGTCAAAAGTCTTGTTTCTAAAGTTGAGGAAAGTTATGAATGTTAGCTGATGATCTGCAGTGCCCTATATGTGAGGCATGCTGATTTAAACATTATCAGCAGCTGTGCTGACTTGGCTATTGTATGAAAAAGGGCTTCTCATAGGCAGCTAAATCTATCTCTCGAAAGTGAGACCTTCTTGCTATATGCTTTACACTAATTGACTTTCCTGCACAGCAAAGCTCATGCTAGCTCAGGCATTGTAAATCTTCTTAACACCGTCCTTTAAAGCTGCGTCGCTTTTACTAGCCTTCCTTTTCTCTGTTGCGTTCTCTATCCCTTTGTGCCAAATGAATAACTGTTGCGTGCGGCATCTTTTTGTCTATTTATGATGTGTGAGTGTATACGTAAGCCTTTCAGACAGTTTGTTCTCTTCTGCTTCTGTCACACTATCTTTTCCTTCAAGCATGTCATTCACAAATCAATTCTAGTTGATTTCTAAAATTAGACAACAGTATTTGGACTCTGTTGTGCAGCATCAGCTAACAACAAAGAAAAAAAATGTCTAATAAGTATGGAGTCTATTTTTGGCTGTACAAAGGATCTGCTCAATTTATTGTAAAGGAATGTCTGTGCCAGGGTGCCAAAGTGCTCTTTCTCCAGATTAAAGTCACACACTTACTAAGGCCTTTTTCACACTTGCATTTGATGAACGTTTTTTGACACAAATTTTAAATAGTAACCAGAACATCACAGCTAAATTATCTCTGTTCTTTTATATTTTATTGGACAAAAAATAATGTTAAAAGACACTGGCAAGAAGTCAAACAAAATAGTATACTTAGAGCGACTCTTTACACAGTGATAAGATCAGTAATGGAGAAGAGTTCCTAGAATCCAAAACTCGTTGTTTACCAATGCCATAACTTTATTTGGACTTAATTTTAGAACAATGTAAAGAAAGCATAGTCAGGCTAGCCAAACAGACATTAATTTTCATTTTGATCATCTTGCGCAAATTTAAATATTCACTTTCTAATACTAATCGACTAATATGGATCGTTGATATTACAACACAGTGTAATCAATACAAAAAGGATTCCTTATATTTTATATATTTCCCAAAAAATTGATTTCCTTTCAAAAATGCATCTTTAAATTTGATTTCCAGGTATAAATCTATTGAAACACCTAAAATATACAGTATGTGTGGGCTAGTTGCATATTTTTTCCCATTGTTTTGGAATTGGGTGTCCAACAAGCTCTTACATGTGTTGTTGTCAACTGTCCATGAACTTGTGGCCATATAATGTATGTTTTAAATAAAATTTGTTTCCTGCTGGGGTTGCAAGAGCACCAGATAACCAACAAAGACGATAATAAATTGACAATTCTGCAAGCATTTCCTAACTAAATTTTTAGAGGAAATTGGAGCTTACAGAAGAACTCACTTTCAGATCAAGCCTTCAAGCTTTTTGATTCATTGCTGGAGTCTCACTATTCGTCTACTTCACTTCTTGGCTCTCTGGTACTTCAAACTCCATATCAACACACTAATGTTCCGTCTATGCTCTCAGTATCTATCCACATGGAGAAGAGCAACCAAGACAACTTGCATGCCAATGGAAATCAGCACACTTCACAATCTTTCATGATCCATTTATGCTTGCAACCTTGTGTTACTTTCTCTGGGTTCTCTGACTGATTTGAGATAAATGTGATAGCAGAACAATCAGAATATTTACACTATGCACTACAAGTTCACAACTTTACATGACTACTGTTGAATGCATATGTGTAATGTCTATATATAGGTTTGCATTATAGATCATAATAAAATTGCAGATTTTGATCAAATGGTTTGAACAAATATTTGGATAGTGGTCAATGCCCAATATTCTCCTGTTATACGACATATACAAAATGGAATGTCCCTTTCTCTGGACTGACGACTGAAACCAAAATTGTTCTGGTATTGTTCTGATCATACTATTCAGCTTTTCTTTAAGAAAAAAAAAACATTGTATCAAGTGTGGTACTTCATCCCATTGAATTGTCGTGAGATCTTACATGCATCGTATAGTGGGGTCTTTACACCGATCAAACTTTACCCTAATTTTTATTTCTGGGGCATTAGTGATTAGAGTGACTCTACCCAATTGAGCACAGGCAGTGATAAAATCTTCCAGTATACCTTACCCAAATCTAACAAAACTTAGCTATATTTTAAATGTAGATAAAATCAACAATTTGCTACACATTTTTTATTATCATCCCTTGTATATGGATGTATATCAGTATAACATTTTGTGCCACTTCAACAACCAGGACCTGCAAAGAGACTGTTTATACCAAGCACCAAAAGTGTTGTTTATACCAAAAGCAATTTTTACGTGATATATGCTATGGTACCTGGTATATGACCCTTCTGGACAAAATTTTGACCACCCTGCACTACAAACTCTGTCCTAACTACTTTACTATGTTCACCAAACAACATTTTCTCTGAGAACAAATGCAATTCCATTATTCCGGAATAACTCTCACATAGTTGATCTTGCAATGAATGCTTACTTGGTGTAAATAGATCAGAAAAAGACCAACTGATAAGTTTATGTTGAATTAAATAAGTATTAAAAAGGTAATCTCTGTGTATGATACATTTGCTTGATGCAAACATACACTATTATCTTGCTAATTAAATTCACAGACGAGACAACTGCCAGGTCCTATATCTGCTAGAAATGAGAGATAACTGCATATAAATACACATTTAAGGAACATTTGTAGTTCGCAGACAAAGATTTACTGAAGCTGAAAAACACTTATAATGTCTCACCTTCTTCTATTGGATTCCTATGTCTTGTCTGTATTCTGTCCTAGATACTACAGTTGTATGCTACTAAAGAGGGGAAACCCTGCCTGTGACACAAATATGTAGGAATTCCTATACATGATTGGCCAGAATCTGAGCTTTAAAAGTGACAAGTGCACAACATGTAAATTTATTTTATGACAGTAACTTTATCCATGCTAGTAGTTCATAGGTCTTGTCCTTCTGACCTTCTTGTATGATGGAATAGGCAGTTCACCCTTTGAATACATTCCTTACTTTGGTTTCTTAAATTGTATGTGTAAGTTATGCTGTTACTGATTTAGCACTGTGCTGCCAGGTATTCAAGGACATCTCTTACTAATCACTAGAGGACAAGCAAGCCAAATTATCTTTTGTTAAAGAGAAACTAAATTGTGCAATATACTGCAATCTAATAACTAGCCAGCTATCATATTTAATGAGAGAGTCAATGAAAATGACCTTTAATCCAACACCCTTTTTACTACCTAGCTGACGTAAAATAAAATTATATAGAATGACAAGTCAAAATAAAATGACTATGGCCAGTTATAGTTGTGTTTCAGAAGGGGGGGCGGGGGTGTAACTGTAATTAGACTTTCAATTATAAATCCATCTTAATATTATGGGAAGTGATCCATGATTGAAAATGTAGAAGACCTAGTTATTTGGCTTTTACTTGAAGACTCTCATTGGTACACCTATCTGAGTTGACGCCCTGACCGATGAGCTACACCTTGCTCACATGTCTGCACAATCCTCCAAAATACAGCTGTAGGCTTTAGTACTTGCATTTTTATGTCTACCTTTTGTAGGCTCTACGTTTTTCTTAAATTTTTACATATCTGACTAATGTTTTTTTCACCAGAACTAAATGATAGACTTGCTGTGTCACCATCTAGGGCAGTGGTTCAAAGACTTTCCTTGCAGGGTCCCCCTTTTCTATGTAGGAATATAGCACCCCCAGCACCCCCCTGGAATACCTTCGCAGCTCCCCAGCGGGGCCCCCCCCTAGTTTGGGAACCACTGTTCTAGGGTCATTGAATCTACCCTTAAAGGTGCCCTTCTACCCAGATATACAACCTAATCATTGTTGTGCCGCATTCACAGACTGCTCAGGATCATAGCAATCCAAGTAAAATCCCTGTACCTCCCGTAATAGAACTGTGTGCCAGATGTGGGCATCTAATGCAAGACTGTGCAGTGTTAAAGGCACAAATGGCAGCAAATTTACAGTGGAGGCAAGGTAGGGCCAGGGTAGGCAGGAAACTCATACTAGACTAGATACAGCAGAGAAAGCAAGTGCAGAAAACTATTTTATGTTTCTATCTTTGCTTTGCACACTCTTTGACCAGTTACTGAAAAAAAAGTTTGTTACATCAAAACCACATGTATATAACGTAAGGCCTGCATTAAAGCAGAGTTCTCCTTTAAAGTTTGGTCTTTTACTCATTTATAAGTACAAATGGATATATCAGTTGGAAGAAAAGTGAAGTGTATGGAAAACAATGTGCCACTAGAATTATTATACCAAATAACTATGGTTTAAATCTACAAGATTTTCCTACAAAGTGCTGACTTGGCATTTCACATATAAACAACGTTTTCTACTCTGAATGAAAACTTGAGCAGTTTCATATATATAGGGCAAGGGTTCCCCTTTCTACATGACACAGCATTTCAGGCTACTACTTTCTGTAACTCAATGCCCCTCCACTGTTTATATTTTTCCTGTACGCTGGTGGGCAGACATGCAGAATGGTGGCTTTTATGACTTCATTCCAGAGATTCATTATCATGTGTCTGTTACACTACAGCAGTAGTAATAACAGCAATATTAAAATTGCTGGTCATGGAGTGATAATTGTTATTATGCAATTACAAATATTATTTTTAAATTTTAAACAATTGTTTTATCCCTGTTTTTACTATGCGTGTAGCGTGGAGCAAATTAATTTATCATGCAACAGAAACTCCCTTCACACTATAGGTTAGAGCTGCTGCTCGCTTTAAGACACAACCTGCCAGATTAAGGCTGAGGTTCCCCTAGGATGCTTTGGGAGCAGCTGCGGCATGTTTTGTAGACGCATCCGCACTGCTCCCATTGTCCCCAGTGTGCCTGTCTTGATGGTCGCAGATTGGCCGTGGCACAGTGTGGACGTGGTAAAAAAAACTTCTGACCAGTGCCACAATCCGCTCCCCGAATGTACGGCCGCATGGAGCACGCAGATGGGACGCAGTTTTTAGGCTATTGAAAGCAAATTTTTTTTATGAAAAACGCCAAAACCGGCAGGGAAACTGGCATTAAGTGGAGCCTCAGCCTATAACTGAAAAGTCATTGTAAACAGGCCTCTTGTTACAAAATATATTCTATATTTCATATTCACCCAATGAAAAAAAAAGAAATAAAAATGCATGTCCTACTCTCCAAAGTTTATATACATTAAACACTTTGTGTGTTCAAAGCCATTATACAATTTATGCTAATGGGGGTGATAAGGAAATGAGACGTTTTTTAAATTGGTTCCTTACATATTAATTAGTTTAACATTTCATGTATACTGTTCCTTTATTCTTAAATATTCTGAACCAATTTAATGATGTGCGTCTCCATTTCACAATTATCAATATTTCACTACTTAAGAATAGTGTCTTGCATCTTTGTGTAGCAGTTCCCTTAAAGCACAGAATGCATGTATGATACATTTTACAGCTATATGCTCTATATAAAAATCAGTTTTCAATGTCCTTTCCAATTTTGCATAACAGATGTACAAAAAGGCAGAGCACTGCAATATTAAGTGGCTAAATTGTAAAATGATGTGATTTTTTACTTGCAGGTAAATCAATCATCTGTATTAACATAACACACACTAGTAAGCGGATAATGGTTAGTGAAAGTCAAATCCCCTTCTCTATAGACTTAAGAACACATAATAATAGAGGTACACATAGCCAAGCACATATGAAAATGCCTGTAGTACCAGACATCATAGATGATGCATAGATGATGCATTACACATACATATGCCCTAGGTCATTCTCATTATTATGGTTCTAAGATATATTGCAAAATAAGAATATTGCATACAAAAAGATGATCAGTTGTTCACTCACACAATTATGGGCTGTCAACCAAGGAGGGTTATATAGTAACCACTGCTGGATTCCTTGTCCATACCATCTCAAGTAATATGATTACATCTACCATAACTAGCACAATTTCTAAGCCTAGGCCAAGGACATCTGTATGTCAAATGAAACTCACCGCAAATTGCTGAAACATTTCCTCTTTTCACTTTAAAAAGTGAGAACGAAGTATCCAGCAGTGCCGGTTCAGTTTCCACTGCTAGTCAGGGCTGCTGTGTAATCAATGCCGGTTAAAGAAAAGGACATAGCACCGTTTGGATTGGAAGTGTCTCTGTGTTGATTGCTGATACAGTGAGAAATACCACCGAAGAGTTGGCAGGTGGCAATCCACTTGAACTGTGGGAATCCCTGGCATGAAATGCAGCAGTTCTGCTTGGTTAAAAGGGAATGTACTTTGCTTAAAACTACTTTAATGTGTTGTCAGGCTTTAGCATCAAAACCATTTACAAATTCTAGTGAAGTAGAATAGTATTATTTTCTTCATATCTCCTCTCTTAAGGTTTTTCAACAATTATAAATAGAAAAGTGTCCCAATCTATAGCTACCAATGAGACTTCACTTTATACTAAGTAAAACCGCTGCATGTTGGCATATAATTGTTTTGCTGTCAATAGAATAGCACTTACATCCTTGTTTAATCACAGAGCAGGATAACAAACCTAGTTGTATTCTTACTATGAGGCTGCTATGCCAATTGACTTGCTAAGCTAAGCAGGTTTAATAATAAAAATAAAATAAGAATTATAAAAATTAAATAAGAATATTATTTATTGACTTGTTTAAGTGCTAATCCTCAGTCTAACAGTTCATTATACTAGACTGAAACCATCATTAGTGGTTGTTTCCAGCATCAGTAGACTGAAAGGACAATATCCAGATATCACTGTTTTGTTTTATGAAGAGGGGTGGGTAGGACAAGAAGGAAGCAGCCCATAAACTGGCTATATGTGAGTCAATTTTGTAAGTCCTATTTTACTGAATTGATTGACCAAAATGGAGCATAAAATGGAAAAGCTGTAATTGGTCAACTTGTCAAAATTCCTGTCCCATGGTATGAGTTTCTGATGAGTTTTTAGGTGTTTTCATCAATTTGTATTAGATTTTGGAGCCTGGAGCATGTGCACACACCTGCATCTTCATAACTGAAAAGGAACCTAATTTAAGGAAAAGGTTTTGCATTGATTTTTGTGGTAGTACCATCTATTGATATTAGATTGACAACAGATATTTAAATTGCAGAAGTCCACCAAACTGAAAATAGATACATAGGGAAAATCTTTGTTTGACCCCTGAACTGTCACTGTCACTGTGCGCGTTCACTGTGAACGATCGTTCAGGAATCGAACATGGCCCACCTTGAGCATTAATACCCATTTTAAGGAAAAAACTATCGAACAGGGATTGGACATGTCTGCATTTCTCTATTCGATTGCCATTACATTGGGTGGGGCCAGGGATCGATACCCCAAGGTGGTGCACATCATTGTTGCGCAAGCACGCTGTGATCGATCACACAATGATCACAGGGGAATCGAGCCATGTATGGCCAGCTTAATGCCTGCCATACACACACCGATTAACGGACGATTTTGCCGCTGACCAACGGGCGTGCGTGCTCGCAACCGTCAGTCGGCGGCAAAATCAACCGCCAATCGGGGGTGCCCACATGGGGCGACAGCTCGGCCGGCCAGAGAACAGACATGTCCAATGTTCTCTGGCCGATGCCAGCCGATGCCTTTACTTTCAATAAGGACAGGCGTCTTCATTGAAGGTAACAGCCGGCACACAGAGGGTGCCCATCGATACAGTCCGCTCGGAAATGCAGCGTGATGATGTCATCACGCTGCATTCCAGAGTACATCGGAACTGGTCTGTCATGGCAGGCTTAAGTCTTCCCAAACGGTAAACAATAGAAGTACTTAGCTGGTTTTTAGACAATTGAAATCTATAGTGTCTTTAGGTTTGCGCTTTTAATGCAAGAACAATATCAGATGTCTCACTAGCTAATCTCACTTATGTTGACTGTAAAAGCAGCTAAAAGTACAAATGTGATGTACTACATGGAGCGTACCACATGGTACCTGTATGTGCAAATTCGCAAAACTAAATTTAAAGATAAAATATAATTAAAACGTCACAATCTCTATGTATTAGTAACTGCATTTTCTGCCAGTCCACAATGTATTACATTTTTCAAAGTCTGCTAAAATGTTGAATAAAGGCTAACACAACTGAACATATCACACAACGGGTACTACGTCCATGGTAGCATGGCTATAGGACTGTGGGCTAACCCTACAGTTCAAGCCAATTTTTCAATTAAGGAAAAGATGTAGAAAGAACAAAAACAGAGTCTTCTGAGGTAAAAGTTCTAACTTACCTGTTAAGTATGCCTAAAAACGAGACCAGGCACACGCAGAAGTGACAGATATTGCTAGCAGCAGTTAGTTATGTTCAAGTGGAATTATTAAGTAATGCTGAAGATGTTTCATTGCCTATCCAAGCCACTTCTTCAGCTCAAATGAGATCAAAGTATATACACCAGCATTTATATTCACATAGCACAGACACCTTAATCCAGTCACCATGGGATCTATGAAGGCAGATGTTAATTGTCCAAGAACAAGATAGGAGTGAACAAGATAGGAGGTGGTATCACTATGGTTCAGTTACATAATCCCATCCTTGGTATTAAGAGGCGTGTATAGGTGTTAATCCTTCGATCTACATAGGTGTGAACTGTTGCCAGTGAAGAATGCTAGACTTGAACATTGGGGAGAACAAACAACTGCTCAAAAAACAAACTCTCCTAAACCTAAAGTAAAGGGGTCATCTTCTTTTAATGACAGGCGTACATATTAGCTTGAAAAAGACATATCAATGCAGCAACATTTGAGGGATAATTCTGTCTAGAGGTAATTTCCTGCAAACAACTGTTTGATTAAAGATACAGTGTTTGAGTAAAGACATTGATGTCTAAAGCAGAGGAGAATATGGTCAATAGACAATAAACAGCAGTGCATAAAATGATATTTTTTTAAACATATCGTATTTTCACAATATATGACACTTTGGACCATAAGACACACCCTATAGTTTCCTCACGCCAAGCCAAAAGGCCAGTACCAGGAGACAAGTCTTTGTTCTACCCCTCCAACAAAGTCAAAAGGCCAGTGCCAGAAGAGAGTGTAGGGTTGAAATTCTTCTCATGTGTCTATACACTAGCAGTACCAATTCTCTGAATCCTCTGGCCAACTCATGAAGAGACACATTTTATAATCTGGCACTATCATCTTACCCATGAGCACCTATTTTCATACAGGAGGAGAGATGAGTCTGTGTCACATGATTTTTTTTTGCAAAGAAGAATGTTAATGTAAATACACAAATCATGCTATCAAAATACCACTGCGACCAGCATACCTACCTTGCGAAGCTTATTGCCTTCTTTGGCATGTACAAATGCATCATTACAGGTAATCAAGAATAGGTGCTAATGACTAAAAACCTTGTTATGGAGTATGCTGGTGGATAGCCAGTTGTCAAACATCTGGTTTCTCTGCTATTAGTTTGTGTTAGTAAGTATGCTGGTGTATCCAGCATATATGTAGGTTTTCGGATATAACCCCGAAGCTACATATTACTAAATTACAAAAGCTCTCTAAGACCATTAGAAAGAAGTTTGTTGCTACCTATGTGTGTAGCAATCAATTTAGAAAGATTGCCAAATTATTTCAACTAACGTGTTAACCATTTGAAGGACCAAAATTATGTTGTTGGGTTTGCAGGTAATTTGATGCCCAAAAGGAATATTAAAGCAGACCTTCAGTTTGCTATTAAAGCATGGCAATGGAACTATTTTGTTTTTTTTAGTTGCCATTTGAACCAAGACAGGACTAAATGCACCAACTATAAATTCTGCATTTGGACTTGTCTACACTAGATTTTTTCCCTGCATTGCCAAATGAGCAGAATTTGGTGTAGTGCAGACGCCCCTTGCTTTTCCCTATGGGAAATTACTTGCCAGTCTATACTGCCTGTCGCGCATTGTGGGTCTGTTGACATTACAAGTGATAAACAATGTGACGTGTTTGTAAATTGAAATGAACAAAACGCACCCAGTGATGTTTTATTCACAACGAAAGGGGACCCGTACAGTGCGCAAACCACGGATGGGCCCCAAGGTCATGTCATATCAACGCGTCCATAACACTCATCCTCGGATAAGTGTAGACTCATATCAGCCTTATATGAGTGAGTGTTTGATGAGAATGTGAAGCTAGCTATCCAAATGAATCTTTTATTCCAATAATCTGAAGTACTTGATTCCAACATAGTCCTTTGACTGCTTTGGTTATTGCATTAAAATGTCAATTTGCTTTGTTGTGTTTCCTTATGTGGTTATCAGGTGATGTTAAACTTGTGATAGACATCACAGACAAAGCAATAGTTTAGCAGTAGATGGCACGGGGGGAGTGGCTTGATGCTTTTTTAAATTAATAAGTTGAAAGCAAGCTTGGCCACAATGATAAAAGTTTTGCCTATAAGACAGGTAAGAACATGTTGGTTATATGAGTTTAGGTCTGCTTCTTTGGAAGTGTTTAAGATGCTTTTAAATGAGCTGTTGTTGGAAGGAAACTCACACGAAGAAAGTTAACAATTACAACACTTATTACGTGGATAGTTTTTGCAAAATGCCTTTATGAAGTAATATCTGTTAAGCACAATATCATCTGCATAACATAAAGGATATGTTTTTTCTATTGACCCTGCTTTAATGAAGATATAACGTGTGCCTATTGAAATATATAGAAAATGTTGAACATTACCATGCCATACTTACTTTTTCACATGACTGGTATAACTGCATTTATGGATGTTTGGATATCTCCATGGCATTTTCCATTAAACAGATGTAACCGTTTCAGTACTAATAAGTTCTCTAAATAAGAGGTAATCAAGATAACCAGCAAAATGTGGGCACAATGTACCATGAAGACATGTTATCACTTGTTCAGACGCACTGAAAAAAAGTAAATGTGATCTGGAACTTTTGCTGTCTCATAGCCAAATGAAAGTCCGTCAGACTTTGCATCACAGAGATACTGGCATGTTGCAAATGATAATAGATACAAGAGTGACCCAGGTCACTGTGAGGGTGGTGTGGTTATTGCTGCCTGGGAGACCCATTCCTGAGTCCCAGAAACAGTAACTCTTCAGAGTCTTTCATGTATGACAGCTTCAAGTGTGTACATAAATAACATTCACTCTGAGGCATGTCTGATGACAGAAACATCTCTAATTCCAGTCACCCTTTCCTCGTCCCCCTATAACTGTGCTTCTCCTCAAACAGATATTCAGAAAAAAACTAAATTCAAATCTAAGTGAACATGGGGCTGGAAGTGGCCATGACTGTTATGTCTGAGCTGACCTGTGTTCTCCAAATTACATGGCAAAGCAACAGTCAGATGTAGGTGCTAAAATGTATCATAATACACAGGGACAATTTACTGCTGACCTGGTATTCCTAAATTCACTATTACTATCTTTGTTGTTATTATTATCATTTATTCATATTGCACCAACATATTACGCATTGCTGTACAATACATTAGAGTGGAGATACAACACAATATAGTACACATAGGAACAGGTTAT
>CM070038.1:66026944-66042091 GCA_036250615.1 Ptychadena robeensis
CCCCCCCCCCCCATTCCGCTGTCAACTGGCAATGCTGATCCCGGGACTGGGACTTGACGATGTTTACCAACCTAGTTCAGGTAGTCTTTTACCATACAACATCTCCCAATTGACAATCGAGGACTGTTGTCCTCTTACTGGGTCCCTTCTGACTAACTGATACATTATGTTTTCTTGCAGTGACTCATCACATATTTCATGCTTTTGTTTGTCCTGATGAAGCGACACTTACGCTGCAAAACGAGTCGACTGTTCAGCGCATGAAACTTTACTTTCTCTTTTTAGATGTTATGATATATACACTCACATACAATGTGATAAATGAATGCCGTACAATTTTGCTCATAGAATTTGTTATACTGATGTCTGACAGTTTGATCAAATATATCAGCTACTTCTTTTACTCCAGTTTTAACCATTGTATCTTTCTTAAAGTCCTTTTCTATCCCCTCTTCTGGTGAGAGGTTTGAGAAATATTGGGTGCAACATTTGTTATAATTTCTGGATGTTGACAGATCACTTACCTTGTCATTGACTTTCTTACTATAGCGCTTTCTCTTACATTCATACAATATTGCAAGACTTGGCTGGTCCTGATCTAGCCTGCACAGGTAGTCAAAATGAGATGTGATATTGACCAGCAAATCAGGGAAGATCAACCCTATCAGCTTGTTCATGTGCATTAATTGTGTTATTGCTTGCGAACAATTATTAAATGTTCAACTTTTTTCTATAGCAACGCTACCATTTGGACGGCTGATCGGTCAACTATGAACTAGTGCATTGTGATCTACCATTATCCACCTCCATATCACCCCAATACATATTGACAGCACACAGGACATACAACACAGTGATACTGACCATCTGTGTAATTTGGTGCAATACACTAAAAAAAGTTGGAGGTTAAGTTAATGTCCATAACAAGTGGATGTGCCCATATAGAGCATTTCCTGTTAAGGCAAAAGCCACACACCACCATGAGCATAAGCATGAGACCCATGCAAACATGTGAAAACTACGGTCCGTTTAGATTTTTAATCCTGCCTGTTTTATTGATGCACATACAACAAAATGTGTTGTTCACATGTTAACATGGTCCTGGATGTATTGCATGTTTCCCTCAGAGTTACAGTGGGTACAGAAAGTATTCAGACCCCCTTACATTTTCTCTTTGTTATATTGCATCAACTTGCTAAAATCTTTTAAGTTCTTTTTTCCTCATTGATGTACACACAGCACTCCATATTGACAGAAAAACACAGAATTGGAGAAATTTTTGCTGATTTTTAGAAAAAGAAAAACTTAAATATCCCATGTATTCAGATCCTTTGCTGTGACACTCATATATTTAACTAAGCTGCGGTCCATTTCTTCAGATCATCCTTGAGATGGTTCTACACCTTCATTTGAGTCCAGCTGTGTTTGATTATACTGTTTGGACTTGATTAGGAAAGCCACACACATGTCTATATAAGACCTTACAGCTCACAGTGCATATCAGAGCAAATGAGAATCATGAGGTCAAAGGAACTGCCTGATGAGCTTAGAGACAGAATTTTGGCAAGGCACAGATCTGGCCAAGGTTACCAAAAATTTCTGCGGCACTTAAGGTTCCCAAGAGCAGAGTGGCCTCCATAATTCTTAAATGGAAGACGTTTGGGACGAACAGAACCCTCCCTAGAGCTGGCCACCCGGTCAAACTGAGCTATAGGAGGAGAAAAGCCTTGGTGAAAGAAGAAAGCAAAGATCACTGTGGCTGAGCTCCAGAGATGCAGGCGGGAGATGGGAGAAAGTTGTAGAAAGTCAACCATCACTGCAGCCCTCCACCAGTCTGGGCTTTATGGCAGAGTGGCCTGAAGGAAGCCTCTTCTCAGTTCAAGACGCATGAAAGCATGCATGAAGTACTCCAAGATGGTGAAAAATAAGATTCTCTGGTCTGATGAGACCAAGATATAACTTTTTGGCACTAATTCTAAGCGGAATGTGTGGAGAAAAACAGTCACTGCTCATCAACCAACCAATACAGTCCCAACAGTGAAACAAAGTGGGGGCAGCATCATGCTGTGGAGGTGTTTTTGAGCTGTAGGGACTGGACAACTGTTTGCAATCGAGGGAAAGATAAATGCAGACAATGATCTTAAGCACACAGCTAAAATAACAAAGATATAGCTTCACAACAACTCGGTGACTGTTCTTGAATGGCCCAGCAAGAGTCCTGACTTAAACCAAATTGAGCATCTCTGGAGAGACCTAAAAATGGCTAATGGCTAATGAGCAAAGGGTCTGAATACTTAGGACCATGTGATATTCCAGTTTTTCTTTTTTATTAAATCTGCAAAAACGTCTACAATTCTGTGTTTTTCTGTCAATATGGGGTGTTGTGTGTACATTAATGAGGGGAAAAAAGATTTTAGCAAATGGCTGCAATAGAAGAGTGAAATATTTTATACTTTCTGTACCCACTGTAGCTGCTCATTGTTAAGCTGGAATGGTAGGTAGGAAAATGGGTGGGCCTTCCTATGCCACCCTGAAGTAAATCTGCTTTGGACCCCCAATATCATATCAGCTCTGCAGAAAAGTTGTGTTTAAACTTGAAAAGTGACATTACAGAAAAAGCTCTGCTAAAATCTGAAAAGGCCTAATTAATGCCAGAATCCTTCTCTAAAAGAGTATGTTTCTGCTCAAGGTAAGACCCTGTGTGAGACTACAGCCCAGCATTAAATTCTGGCATAGAGGGAACCACGGAAGAGATGGACCCACCGTGCCCACAGACAAGTATAAACTAGGGCAGTCTAAGAAGCATCCTGCAAAGAGATGGGTTTTGCTGCAGGAGACCCCCAAATTGCAATCCCTAGCACTGGCAGGGGCTGACAGCAGAAATTCCAAGGCGAGGTACAGAATCAACGGTCAGAGGCAAAGTCAGACATGCAGGCAAGGTCAGATGGATATGAATAGAGCCTTTGGAACAGAGACTGGAAGACCTCTTTGTTTAGACAACTTCCTGTTGCCTTAGGCTTCCTTAAATACATAGTCATGTGGCTTGATTGGACAGGACATTGGACACAGGTGCATGATAAGGAGTGCAAACGGATATCAGCGCACCAAGCTGAGGGAGCAGGATTGACATCAAGTGCCACAATCCCTACCACCAGCAGAGGCAGAAGATCTTCAAAAGGTCCTGGTCCTCTGAGGTTTCGGAAGTGAAACAGCAGAACTGGTAGAGGGCACTTTTGCAGTTTCAGTTCGTAGGGTGACACTGTGATCTGCGACACTGGCTGAAGAATTGCCAACATGGTCAAGGCTTAGAGGGTATATGACAAGGTAATCTATGGTTCTACCTCCAACGTCTCAAATGTATGATCTTACTTAGTTGGCTATAAAATGGCTGGCAGAGAGATCTTAAATCTGCATGGTGTCAAATGTCTCAACCCTGTCCCAACTCTATAAGCAACACACCACTCAACTGGAAGGCAATAAGCAAAATTAACCACTGAGGATAGAGATTGTTCTCCTTTGTAGGGGATGGTTCGGAAATATGAAGAAACATCCTCCTTTTCTATTAAACCTGATCTAAATGTTTCCCTGGGCAAAGAACACCTTTTGAGAGCTTATGAGGTCCTAACAATCAGTCAGGTAAGGTGAAGCAGTTCCATGTGTGAGAAAGAGTAATGCCCACTGTGGAAAATACATGGAGTATTAGCGGCCTTTGTAAACTACAGTTAGGGAAAGCTTATGACATCCAGGTTTTATCCCCTAGACATCAATATAAATTTGATCTATTACAGCCATAACACACCTTTAACACACCTTTGCAGTCAAAACTGCATTCCCTCAAGATTTTCCACATTTTTTTTTTATATGGATTTTGTAGTTTTAGCCTATTCATCCAGAAAAGCATTTGTGAGGCAAGACTCGCGAATGCAAGACTCTGGATATAGACAAGAAGTCCACAATAAATTCTCTAAAACATGTATTTATAGTCCTTGCATTATTTATTTGAGCATATATATGTTCCAACAGAAAGTAGCTTTCCCCAATCTGTTCCCAGAAATTTGGAAATCCAAAATATCTTGGTATACTGAAGCAATAAATCATCCTTTCAATTAAACTAAGTGGTCCAACACGTAAACAAGAATCCCATTTCATTATCCCTCTTTTAGACAAAATGCAGTTGGCACAATGCAGTCAGGCATGTAATGGCCTCCTAGCACAAAAGTCTGCAATTTGCAGCTATGTATATAAATAGGAGAAAAGCAAATCAACTAAATGCAATGTTTAACTGGATGTTGTTCTTTGGCATTTTTATATAATGTTTTCTTTATGCATTTGCTTGGGCACAGATAAGTCAAAGGATATGAGGTAATATAGTGCTAGAATGACTAAAAACTTAAGACAAGATTTGGCCAATGACTTTTTTAGTCACTGAGGTTACTTGAATCACCTTTGATGACCTATAGTATTAGAGTCTTGTCAGCTTTCTGTGAAGTATCAGGACACACAGTGATAGCAACATGGAGTATTTACTTGTCTTAGGTGCCTGAAAAGGGTGTTAGGCAATATATCCCTTCTATCTCTCTTCATCAATCCGTGATGTCCTTAGGTAAAAGCAAAGTTTGGGAATCCCACACACCAGCATGTGTCTGGGCACAGGCTGTAGGACACATCTTTCAGCAATACAACTTTGGTATTGATGTTTGCACCTGCTGCAGTGTATCCTAAATCTGGATATATGCAATTACTAGACCACTGTAGAGATATCTTACTTTAAAATAGTTTTGGTTGGAATACATGTATTAATTCCTAATGATCCAATAAAGTAATAACACTTTATCATATAGTGTGTGTGTCTACATGTTTCACCAAAAGCTTCTTCAGCCCCCACACTATGTATGTTGCCAGTTCTGGATTTGCGTAGGAAAATATAACGTAATTAAACTATATTGTATTCTTATGTAGCTAGCCTCAATCGGCTGTTACATCAAAAAAAAAAGAGATGGGGGGGGGGGGTGAAAATTGACACCATAACTGAAACAGAACTGGGATTGTGCGCAATTTGATAAAACTACAATTAAAAAATCTATCCCAGGACAGCAACGCCTCTATGGGGCACACCCAACAGCGATGAAGCAATGCAGCAAATGCCACTTTCTAAAAGTAACCTAAAACATGGTTTTCAATTTGATATGTTTATATTGTTTTGTACCAATAAAGGTTAATATTTTAATAGAAACATTGCCATTGTTACTCTTGAATTGGATCTGTGGAGACAATAAACCTGTATCTATAAACACAATTACAATGTAACTAGTTAAAAATAAGATGTCATTCCCAATCGTTTCACCTGTCTAGATGCAGGCATGAGGGACTAGTATACTGCAACAGTGCAGATGCTGTCCCAAGGCTCTGTCTGTCCCTTTCCATCCGTCAGTTGCCTTTGGCAGTGACAGGGACACATGGAGCCAGGGAGGTGAATCCTCCAAGCTATGTGGTGTCATCCTCCAGTGACACCGTATGTTCACTATAGGGTAGAATGCATGCGAACTACCATGTGGAGTCCACATGCGCACGTGGGTTACATGCCTGCATCATGTCTTTTAAGAAGGATGGGGATAGTATACTTCCCCTCGCTGGGCGTCTGCAACTTACTTCTTCAACCGTTTGCAACTTACTTCTGGGGGATGGTGGGGGGGGGGGGGGGGGGGGGGGGGGGTAGGTGCTCCCTGTGCAATAAGAGACCCTGGGGCACTACTTAACAGAAAGCTTTCCTATATGTCCTCCATTGATTGTCCATCACAACACATAGTGCTACACTCCTTTGCTATTGTGTCCTTTTAAAATTGGGCACAATCCCAGTTCTGTTTCAGTTATGGTGAGTGTCAATGTTCATCAACCTCAATGTAACAGCCAATTGGGGCTAGCATAAGAATACAATATAGTTTATTACATAATATTTTCTCCCACAGATCCAAATCTGGCAACACACATAGTGTGGGTCCTGAAGAAGCTTTTGGCGAAACATGTAGACATACATACTATATGATAAAGTGTTAATAATTCATGCGTTCCAATTTGATGTAAACTTGTACTTGTCGCTCTTTGTAATAAACAATTGTTTGACCTATCATTGTACCACACCTATCTGTCCACTTAAAGTCCCATTGAGGGAATTTCTTGTTTCAATCTGCAATAAAAGGGATGGGATAGGTTGGTATATAATGCTATAAATTCCAATTGTTTTCATTTATATTTTAAATATGCTGTAATGAGGTGGTGGCTCCTAGCGAAGGCAAGTACCAATCAATTCTAGTGAGTCTCATGCAGATGAGAGTAGTTGTTCATTCTTACAGCAGGAGCTGGTGAACATTCTTAAGTCATTTGATGGGGGTACCTGAGGCAGTTGGAAAGAAGCAGAGGAATTCTGCATTGAAACCTGCAAATAGTACACTGACCCTACAGAGATATTCTGTATCAATGCAGTTTCAATGCAGGTGCGATTCATCTTGAACATTCTGGCTCATGACTGTGACTCATTTTGTTTACAAATGAAAAGGACAGAAAAGTAAAATGCCTACAATAAAGGATGTGAGTAGGGGTAGCTACATAGGATATGTCATCAAAGGTGAGACAGTAATTATCTTAAATCTCAAAATTTCTTTTTGCAGGAAACTGGGGTACATAAAGGTACATGAATGTAACGATTATCTACATTTTTTTGATAAAATCTATAGAATAATGGATTAATGACAACAAGTTCTGGGGAGGGAAGAAAGATCCCCTTCACTCCCACTTGAAATACAGTGATTTGTTATATAGCATTTTTGGATGATATATGACTGACGTGTGCCGACTAGTGTAAGCTCAAATATTTAAATTGCGAATATTTTTGAGCAATATTTGAGAATTTGCTAATTTTGTGAATATGGAGGCGGATATTGGCAATTTAGAATATTCAAGATATTATGCACTGGCAAATATGTATGTACAAATATTGAATCGAATATTAGTAGAATTATTTACAAAATATCTCAACTTCGAATATTGCCTATGCCACACATAGTGCTGGCACGTTTTGCTTAATGCTTCCTCATGAAGACATAATCTTCATATATCTACAAGAATAAAGATATATCTACAAGAATAAAGATATATCTACAAGAATAAAGGATCCAATTAAAATAATCTGTTATATTCATTAATGCATAGGATATGAGCTAGTATGTGACCATTACATTATATAATAGACCACATAGAGCCATTGTCTTCTCAATGGGCGAACTACTTTTTCTCGTGCAGTGCTTTGTTGTCAAACCCCAGCCAAGTAATCACTCTTACATGTGTGCTTCTACTGGTGTTATTTCATGATGTCAGGCACTAAAGATTTTATTTAAAGTCCCCACCCCCACCTTCTGCAATGCCTGATTATGAATCCCAACACAAACTTGTACAAGCTCCTTCCTGGATATTTGAAAAACTATGACTTATAACTTAAATGTTGATTACCCTTATGCGCACCCCATTATAAATAAATAACCTTCCAATGCTCTCTAACTTTAATACAGTGGACCCTCTAGATACAACTGGCTTGAGATACAACCAAAATTTTCATTTCTTCAAATTACTAAAGTTTCGATTTACTTAATTTGTTAATGCTTTCCAGGCGCCCTTCTGTGGCAGAAAGCGTTAATGACACTTATAGCAAGTACAAACCCTACTGCCTGGGGGTTGCAACCAAGGACCCCAGAAGTGTCCAGAAAATGGCCTCTGAGCCCAGATTTATGAGCATACACAGGGGTGTAAACAAGGACCCCATAGGTGTTTAATTTCCCTCTGTGCTGAGGACGATCAGTGCATTTTCAGTGCATTATAGCCCCAGAAAAGGTAGGGCAGATGGAATACAAGAAGAGAGATAAGAGGGCAATTACAATTGAGCAGAAGAGTCTTAAATTGTTACTAGGAACATATTATAACTTTAGTTGCTATAAAAGTAGGAATATTATTGGTGTTTCTTGTATGTTACACATATTTTACATCTTTTTTATTATGAAAAGGTTAGAAAAGTGGTATTTTCTGAGGGTAGGAACAGATTTTTCCAGTTTCTATTATGGGAAAAGGGTTTCGACTTACAACCAACCCTTTTATTTAATAAAAAAAGTAGAATTTCCCACAGTAGTCTGAGATATCTGAGATAAGCCATGTATATATAAAGCTAGCCACACATGGTTCAATTGACATCAAATCGATCATCAATTCGATCGAAGATCAGTGAACGTATGTCGATTGTAATTGATCGCAGTACAATCACCACCTTGAGCTAATGTAATGCAATCAAAGCCAGACCTTCGATTGAATTTAATCGTTTTTAAACGTAGATGTAATCAAAAAGCGATTGGCACAGAGTGATCAAAAAGGGACCATTGAGTGTCACAGAGTGATCAAAACCCAAGTTCATATTCTTTGCATTTTATTCCAGTAACATTCTAATCGGTGGCACAAGGACACTGGGGGGGGGGGGGCAACCATTACATTAGGCGCTGAATTCCACAAGATCGCCATTGCATCTTTGTGTCATTCCCATTACAATGCATGCTTGTGTGCAGGTCGCCATTACAATGCATGCTTTGTGGTGTCATGTGAACAGACATCACAAGCCATTAAATGCATGCTTGCCTGGTTTAAATGACTGTAATTTGCATTCCCTCCTCCCAGAATTTACAACACTATGCTCATTGATTGAACTGAATTCTCAATTGGGACGGGTCAAACACAGTACAGAAAAATGAGACACAATGGGGGACAATCAATCAAAATTTCCAACTGTCCGATCAATTTCGATCGGCAAAATTACAATTAAAATCGCATTTCACAACCGATCGGACATGTGGAACATGCTTCAATTTTCAATGACCGCTAAAAAAAATGTCGACTTCCATTGATTGTACAGTCAATTGAACCATGTGTGGCTAGCTTAAGACTAGAAATTGGCTAGTGATCATCTTGACAGATACAGTAAACATCCTGGCTACTAAGAAAGTTGCCATAGACTTTCCAATAGTCTGCAATATTGCTTATTGGAATGGCTAGACTTTGAAGAATACCTTACAAAAAAATGTTAAAAATATGTTTCTCTGGATTTCTGTCGGCGACTGTTTTTTTTTTTTTTTTCTCTTCTTCTTCTTTTTTCTCTCCTTCTCTTTTCAGTTTTTTATTTTGTTTTTGTTTGTCCGCCTGTAGATTGCATATTAGGGGAAAGTTTCTAAGGGGCGGGGACGCTATCTGTGTTATTATGGGACATTGCTTAAGAATTGCATTTGTGTTTTTATATGACACTTTTGGTTATAGATTTGTCCAGAGTTTGCTCGGTGATATAGCCCTTTATGCCCCTCCCCCTTTCCTTTTTGTTTTTCTGCGGGTATGTTGTCTTTTTTTTTTATGGTTTCTCTTTTGTTATTTGTTTTTTGGTGTGTGGTTTTTGTTATAGTTCATTTTATGTCTGTAGTGTTTTATTTGTATGTTAAAAAAATCTTTAAATAAACAGTTATACAAAAAAAAAAAATATGTTTCTCAAGGGCATTTTTCCTCTATCTGTTACAAAACCATCACTGACCTTGGCTTGCAAAAAATACAATGTACCTTTCCTATGTTTATTCACTTTTTTTACATTCAACTCATTTTAATGTTGAAAAGCAGGAAAATATGTGGATAAAGCTGTAGTTCATGAAAACAGGAAGTAGCATTATCTTCACATGTATCATACTGTACAAAAAATGAAATATAGCCAATGTACAACCAAGCTACCCAGTCACAATCTTGCTTCTGTATTTAAATACATCTAGAATTCATAGTAAGCTGATAGATGGAAAATAATAAAATCACTGCAGGGTAGTAATTTCACACATGATCATGAGGAATAAGCTTCTTGTTTGATGGATGTGTGTTGGCGCTCATGACCTGTCAATACCTCCCCTTTAAGGAAGCACTATGCTCTAACAGGGACCTTCGCGTTCAGTACCAATTAGACAGCATCCCCCTGTGGTGGTTTCTTGAGCAGTCCCTATTACTGTCTACATATGATTTAAATGAGAACTGTTACACCTAGTTCTACAGCAGCATTCACTTGCTTTCACGGTAATTAAAAGATGTGAGGATGAGTTATAGCTGATGATTTGTAAGTAGAAATTAGAGATGAGCAAACTGACCTGCCAAGTTTAGGATTTGACCCAAGTCGGACCCATGTGCCAAAGGTGAAGATATATAAGAATTGTTTCAGTCTGAATGTCATGTATTACATAAAATGTCGATGGTGTTGGGATGTTAGAGTTACAGCTGTGGTGACAACCCTTGAGTGTTACCCACCCTGTGTCCCACCAAATAGGAGGGAATTTTGTATTAACCTAGACAACCTAGGATTGATCCATTTATACATATTAATACATGAATAATTTCAAGATCATTGAAAAAATAATTTTGAAAGAATTGTCTATGTTTGCCTTTATAGCAATTCATGATGAAATTGGAAACCATTACATCAGTAACTTAACTAAACCTGTTACTCAAACCCCTAATTTAACCCTACATTTAAAACCGATTTAATTGCAGATAAAGGTTAACTAGATTACACAGAACACCAAATGTTTTTCATTCTCCAAATGTCCTACCAACACTTTTGTGGTGCTTTGAAATGGTAAGAGATGAGCCTCCTCCACTGGTGTTGTGGTGGTAAGCAAAATAAGTATAAACCCGCTTAATACATCTCCACAATGCTTCCAAGTTAATCCATATCTTGTATCAATATGCAATACATGTCTTCCCCTTTGGTACCTACAGTATGTGGTTCATATATACTAGGCAGGAAGCATGAATCTCCCTGAGAAACATATCTAAAGTATGCTGGAGGACATATCATTATTGCATCAGCTTAATTTTCTTAATTCAATAAAATGCTTGCTTTCAACTGAGAATATTAATTTCCCATCATCCCTTAATCCTCTACTCCCATCCTCCCTTCTTACCAGTTTTCGCCTTTAATTGTGTTTATATTTGTTCATTGTTCCATTTCACTGTCTTGTCTGGCAATGGAGAAAAGCAGTTTTTCTCTTTTAGATTTGGTCCTTGCAAATGAACGATAGATACCATGGGTCAGATCTCTTCCTTTACACATACTTGCAATTATTATTGTAAAGCATTAGCCATTCATTGCTATAAAATTGATAAAGGCTTTTCCTAGGTATCGTTGCTCACAAAAAGATTTGTGTAGACCTGCACTTGCAGGTACTCCCATAGAGGTGGCATCCCTGGAGGGGCCACATCTCTATTTAAGATGTTTAATAATATTGAAGACTTTTATTACACACTGGAGTGCGGACTTTTGCTGCTATATGCAAGCTGCTAGAGTCCTGACTATTCCCCTATCTATGACATATGGAGAAGTGGTGAGATGATTCACTAAAGGTACCCATACATGAGTAAAGGCCCCCATACACTGCACGGATTCCCTGGCTGATCGATTCAGCACCGATGGATTCCGGCGATTCCGCCGGCATCCACAGGTGTGAACGATCAGCCAATTAGGGAATCCGATCGTGGCAGCCCACCTTGCACGGCCGGATCCGTGTCTGATGGATCGGCTCCCTGACCGCAACGCCCCCTGATCAGAGCAGAATCGGACCCGAAAAGACCAACAGGTTGGTTCTTCCTCGGATCCGATTCTGTGCCCCCGATCCATCGGATGCGGTCGGACGGGCAAGGTGGGCTGCAGAGGATTCCGGCACGATGGATCCGCGTGCACGCGCCCGGAATCCATCACGCCGGAATCCGGCACGAATCCGTGCTGTGTATGGCAGCCTTAAAATTTTCATTCAATCCCTGAATGATTGATTGCCCTGCACATTCTGGAATTGTACGTGAAAACCCTTGTTCTATCAATCTGGTCGAAGAAATATTGATGGTAAGTGCCTGTTCGGTCACCAAGTATCGACCAGGAATTGCTTGTTAAGCGGGAATGAACTAACGGGTTTTACCCTGTGTATGGACACCTTAACACTGCTCATGTTAATCCAGTATCTTGATAGTAGAGATAATTTGCAAGTTGAAGAAGCCATAAACAGACTCAGCACAGCTATGTGTAAATCCCTGACTGTATCATTCACAGTGGGTGGGGGGTTCAAGCCAAAGACCTCGCTAGAACTTTTACGCTGACATTGCTGCTGTGGTTCTTGAGAGAGATGGGAGTACTTTTGCTGCACTTGAAGCAAGCCCTTGAGCTATATGCTCAAAAAAACTGGAACTGGTTGGGAAGTTTGGTGTCATTCCAGTGCAGATCGCCTCTAGGTTGGGAAACTTTAACATAGGCCATATTAATCTCAGACACCAAAACTACAGCCACACTAGTAATAACTAAGAACACTTTCGCTTGCTTGTGATTACTGAACATAAACACACTGGTATGCGATTTAATGGAAGGGAATCCATTAGAAAAGAAGCAACCAAAACTTAACTATGAAAAATACATCCAAATGACTTCTGTAGTGACTATTCTAGAAGTTTGACCTTCATATCCAGGGAAAGTTAGTTCTAGTTAGTTTTGCCATGTGGCAGTTTAATCTCATTCTCCTCTATTAAGTGGTAGCTTACATAAAATTCATACCATTATTTTCTCTGTGGTTTTACACAGGATAACAATGTTAATGCTATGATGTAGGTAAATATACAAGCATGAACTTGAATTTTTTTAAAGCATGTAATTTAAGGTTATATGTATGTGACTGTATTAGTAGATTTTGGTATGTACACAAGAAAATATATATTTTTCCTATTTTCTGATGTACTCCTAAATAACAAAAAAGTGTCCCATATCAGGCTTCCCAATCACAGGGCTTATTGCTCTAATTAATACAACATAGATTTGTGGGTTATGAAGTTAATGATTAATATCTATAGCAATCTACCCTCCATATGCTCACATTAACTGCAACAATCTTTGAATTCCCTTGCCCACATACACTGATAGTTAAGGAATATATGCTAAATTATATACTTTACTTGAAAGAAGCTATAGGTTCCCTTTTCAAATGTAACCTGTAGATATTGAGGATAAGGCAAAACACATATTGAGGATAAAGACCCCCATACACCTAACAATCTTTCCATGCAATTTCTGTACAATCAAATTTTGTTCTACCAAAACCATGTAATATGAGGACCTCTCTTAACAGTTGTTGGTAGATCTAATGGAGATTGTATAAATCGATCTTAATGTGTATGGGGGGCTTAAGGCAGAACAACCACCCCAATTAGCCTTATCCTGTACATTCCAATGGTATCTGGTACTTATTGACCTAAATTTGCTGAATCTGCAACACCTTTTACTACCAACGAGAGGGAGGTGGGATGAAAAGTAAAAATGTTTATCTTTTCCCTGGATAAGCTGAACATTTCTAACAAACACTATGATGCTGAGTTTCCCATAGAGTAATTCTACTCTAAGCTAGGAACACACGGCTTGATTTAAGCGTACAATCAATGTAAGATTAGATGAAGAACCTCGATTTTGGTATTTTATCGATTGTACCGTGTGTATAGTGTCATACAATCGTAGTACAATATCGATGTAGAGAACATCGATTATTAATGAAAATTGTCGATTAATTTCATCGTACGATTTAAGCATACAATCGGAAGTGATGTAAAAATGGGAGTGTATTGTGCATAAAAATGGGAGCGTATTGTATATAAAGAGGACAAGTGACGTGTCCTCTTCATTGTTCCTGTTGCACTCGTGCTGTGAAGATGCCTTTGACTGAGAACGACAGAAGACGCCTTGCATTGGCAATTCTTTTTTCGAAGAAGAACCAAAGGAGCCGTAACAAAAAAAGAACAACCTGGACCAAGGAATGGCTGCTGCAGAGGGAGAAGTACTCAGATATGTCTTTATTGACTGAGCTACGTGAGAATAACCAGGATGATTTTAAAAATTATTTGAGGATGACCAATGAAAATTTCAATTTCCTGCTGGAAAGATTACGAAGCAAGCTACAGAAAGTAGATACTGTTATGCAAAAATCTATTCCTCCAGAAGAAAGACTGATAGCAAGCCTTCGATTTTTAGCTACTGGATGTAGCTATGCAGACCTGAAGTTTTCATGCGCTATTTCACCACAGGCCCTTGGGAAGATAATACCCGACACTTGATGTGATGATTTTGGAGGAATTTCAGTCAGAATATATAAAGGTGAGCAGTGTTGATAGTATTTTTTTGTATTTTTTGGAGATGTAGCCACCATTTTTTTGTTATCTTAATTATAATCATAACTTTTATGTTTAATTTGCAGTTTCCTTCCTGTGCTGAAGAGTGACTAACAGTTTCCACACAATTCCTAAACCTTTGGCAATTTCCAAACTGTGGTGGTGCTTTGGACGGGATGTGAGAATCGTTCCTCCTAACAATTCTGGTTCGTATTATTATAATTATAAAGTTTTTTTTAGTGTGATAATGTTAGCACTAGTCAATGCTCAATTGGAGTTCATGATGGTTGATGTTGGGAAGAATGGACGAATGTCCGATGGTGGTGTTATGGAACATACCGAGTTTTCACGGCGTTTAAAAAACAACCTGCTTCATCTGCCAACCAACCTGGAAACACAGAATGGACTGAACTATGTTTTCATAGCTGACGAAGCTTTTGCCTTGGGCCCTAATTTAATAAGACCATTCCCAATGCGTGCATTGAACCAGGAGAGAGAAATATACAACTACCGTTTATCACGTGCACGCCGTGTTGTAGAGAATGCTTTTGGCATTTTATCGCAAAGGTTTCACATTTTTTTGTCTGCCATTTGTGTCCAGATAAAGTTGAGGTAATCGTCCTGACCTGTTGTGTGTTGCATAACTTTTTGCGCAGACACAATGGAAATGTGTACTGTACCCCAAATTTGCCTGAAAATGTGGACAAATGCACACCTGGACAGCCTAGAGACGAGGTACAAGGATTTACTAATGTGCAGCCTGCTCCTCCCTCCCGGATGACTTTTGAAGCCAAACTTAATCATGAGAAATATGTGGAGTATTTCAATGGTGTTGGCAGTGTGCCATGTAGTGATGTCGCGAACCCAAATTTTCGGGTTCGCGAACGGCGAACGCGAACTTCC
>CM070038.1:66046520-66060318 GCA_036250615.1 Ptychadena robeensis
CCCCCCTTCATACAAGTTCAAAGTTCATGTTTAATTTTATGATAATAAAAGTTGCCTTTGTTTTACAAACATGTTGTAAGTTCAGTACTATTTTTTTAAAACATTTATTTCAAATATCACAATTTTTTGGTTGTCAAGTCAAAAAAAATTAAAACACAAACAGGAAACTGTCTCTGTTCCTCGAATTTGATTGTACAATGAAAATAAAACAGTTCATGAAGGTAGTCCGAATATGGTACAATTCGACGATAATTTTCCAACTGGTCCGATCACTGTAGAATCGATGTAAATTTCTTCATCGAACTAAAATCGTCGATTGTACCATGTGTCCACGCTACGATTTTGGTAAAAATCGATGTAAATTTTCATTGATTTACATCGATTGTACGCTTAAATCGAGCCGTGTGTTCCTAGCTTTAGACTGTCTATTCTGCAAAAGCTTGGCTTCAGGGTGGACTGACTTTTCCAGATTTTGCAAAACATTTTCTTGTGGGTCAGCAGAATTTTAAATATAACTTGCTTATACTTTCCTGCAAATGCAGGAAAGAGGCAGCAAAGTTAGGTCTGTATGGAGCCATGCAATGTGTCTTTAGCTAGCCATACACGGCACGGATTCCCTGGCTGATCGATTCAGCACCCAATGGATTCCGGCGATTCCGCCGGCATCCACAGGTGAGAACGATTAGCCAATTAGGGAATCCGATCGTGGCAGCCCACCTTGTACGGCCGGATCCGGGAGGGATCCGTGTCCGATGGCTCGCCTCCCGGACCCCAACGCCCCCTGATCAGAGCAGAATCGGACCGAAAAGACCAACAGGTTGGTTCTTCCTCGGATCCGATTCTGTGCCCCCGATCCATCGGATGCGATCGGACGGGCAAGGTGGGCTGCAGGGGATTCCGGCACGATGGATCCGCGTGCACGCGCCCGGAATCCATCGCGCCAGAATCCGGCACGAATCCGTGCCGTGTATGGCAGCCTTTTTATAGGGATGTGCACTACCGGGCCACAACTATCCAAGTTACGATCAAAGCATGGAAACATGCCCATGTGATGTGAACACTGCAGAAAATTAGACTTATTCGAAATTCTATTTTGGTAGCTTAGAAATGTCTCAGTTATATTCATTCTAGGATAAAAAAAAGTCTAGGAGATATTGCAACGTATCGCAGACTGTATACAGCAACTGATCATGTGCTTCTCAATGTTCTCTTGTAGAAATTTTCCTAGGAGAACTTGTCATTCCTAGTCTTAAGAAGACATAAATTTCTATATTTATAGAGCATACTTATACAAAAAATTGCATTTAGTCATGTAGGTGGCCCACATCCCAAGTATCAATAAAAAAGGATACTACAAAGTGGAAAAACCACTTATAGTGAGAGTTCCCCCTGACAGCAGTCAGGGGCAAGGGGACTTTAACGGCCACTGGTCTAGTTGAAGTAAATTTGTAAACAAATGCAGTAATAAAAATAACATCATATTTATTGCATGATAAAAGGCATATAACATGACACGGTGTAGGCTATTTTTTATATACAAAACATAGGTGGCAACAATAGAATTCCTTAATTATGGTTCATGATGTTTTTTAGTACAGTTATACATAATAAATAAAAGGTATGTTAATGAATAAAAGCCAGGATAAGGGAGCATGTATCCGCTAGGATCCACCCCACCCCTTTCGCGCGTTTCGTATAGAACAACTTCCTCAGGGGGTGTCTTTATCCTCATAATTCTTCAAGATTTCAAAAGCGCCACAGAGAATTGCATCTGTCCACTGCCCTCAGAAACCTGAGGTTATACATGGGAAAAGAACGGGGGGCCAGAGGACGGTGACCACACAGAAGCACAGAAGACCTGTTAGCGTTTAGTAGAGGTAAGTAGGTCTCAAATGAAGAGGTAATAAGTAAACCAGGTATTAATGTTGGGTAGATTGTAATAGGTCAGTAGCGTCTGTAGTGTCGCCCTCCCGTGCACCGTGTGAGGGCGACACTACAGGCGCTACTGACCTATTACCATTTACTTCAACTAGACCAGTGGCCGTTAAAGTCTCCTTGCCCCTGACTGCTGTCAGGGGGAACTCTCACTATAAGTGGTTTTTCCACTTTGTAGTATCCTTTTTTATAGAGCATACTTAGTGCTTTCATGTTCCCATATTGACCAATATTTTATTCTGTATGTCATTTGAGAAGCTGTACAGCTATCTTGTCAACAGCATGCATCTTGTTGTGTAGGCTGAATGCTATTATTACAATCAGTTATTTTGTGTCGGAGAATCATTTATTCCATTCCTCCTGTCTGCATGATGAATGCAATTCCCACCCAAGACTTAACGACATCTAACACCACAAAACACTTTAAGATGTACTTAGTAAATAGCCCTACGGGCATTTAGCGATAAACCGCTGAGCTTTTCCTTCTACATGTCAAGTACAGTAAGGTGTAAATTACAAATCATTATGTTTGTTGTATGTATATCCACCTGTTGTTCTGCAAAGTGTCCCTAGTAACAGAATTGACATATGCACTCTAAGGGGAAAGCCATGACCCAGCACACGGGCTTCCCAGAAAACAAATGACAGAAATAGAGGAGAAAAGGAAGGTAGACCATAAGACCATGTCCTAATTTCCAGTAATGTCCAAGTTCTGTCATTTGTGAGTGAATGCCTTGTTTTTATAAGCTATATATTTCTTCACAGGGGTCAGGGATCCCTGCTATGTGCACATTGCACTTCTATTCCTCTTCTGTCAAACTGCCAAGCTGAGAATGCAACACAAGGGGATGAAATCTATCAACTTGCATGTTCCCTGAATGCTTCCTGTCACCCTTCGTGTCAATATGAATGTATCAGTGTCTCTATTTGCGTTGCTGCTCATGTGTTCAGTCTTGTTTGCCCTTCGGAGAGATCCGTTGCTATCTGGATCTATGTAAATAATGCCCCGCTGTCCATTAGTTTTAAGGGATGACAATAGATGGGATGCATCTCCTGCTAAATCAGATTTCTAAAGTACTAAAATACCAACTAACAACATTGAAAATTATATATATATATATATATATTGTACCTAAAGAAGTTTAAAGAAGTGTAGTATTATACACAGTATTATAAATCTATTTTGGCTAAAAGCTCCAGACAAAAAGTACCTGATACCAAAAACATAATAAATATTGTTGTCAAAGTATGCCAAAATCCCTTGTCAATTTCCCCCATTAGGGAGATTATACTTCACTATCCCTTTTTTTTTGTAAAGACAACAGAAAATGAAGAAATATCAGTTGTCATCCTTACACCCATCTTTCTAAATTTAAAGACACTTTTGGTTTTTCAAATTTCCCATTAAAGGTATAAATGTTGTTTATGTTTGAAGGTGATAACATGATTTCTTAAAATACAAATCATCATTTTTTCTTTAAATTGTTGGATTAAGCGTTGATGACCACAGGTCTTTTTAAGTGAATTACAAGGATGGGACCTTTTAGAGTTTATCCATACTGAATCAATAACTCAAGCAAGAACACCTCCCCCCAGAGCAGTATTTGTGTTCTTAAGCTGGCCATACACCTTTAGATTTCTGTCAGATTTCCTTTAGATCTCCTTTTTGTTTTACCAAAAACCATGTAATATGAGGGACTTTCTAAACCATCAAGTCTACCTGTGTTCAATCACAGAGGACTATACTACATAGTTGTTGGTAAGTCTAATGGATATCTGACAGAAAAATCTAATGGTGTATGGCCAGCTTTATACATACCATCTTCCAGGTGTATTTCATTTGGTCAATATAGAGGGTTTAGAGTTTAATTGATACTTTTTATTGGCTAACTGAAGTCTAATGTTTAACCGCCAGGTAAACGACCCTTTAATGTAACGGACCGTCGGCAATAACATAAGCCATCGGGCTCCAGCCCAATAGGACCTTCTGGGGTCCTAATTTAGATGACCTGCGAATGTCTGCACTATTTTGCAGTCGCTTGCAGGGGGTCATTTCTCCTGCAGCTGCGGGAGCGCACTGTTGGTTCCCGAGCTGAAAGCAGCTTGATAACCAACAGTTTAAATTGTGCCTTACGCCTCTGGGCGTTGCACTTTACTCTGCCGCGGTTGCCGGCTCACCCCCTAGCCCTCTACATACCTCCGGTGGCAAGTAGACTGCGGCAGTGTGTAGGGAGAAGAGCGGTGCCTCTCCATTAACATGGAGGTCTATGGCGCTGCCCCCTGCCCCGTCACAGATGACATCGAAGACACAGGGCTGGAAGGCTCAGTGTGTCTGCAGCTATGTAGAAGAGCTGCAAGAGCCGGCGGTTGTGCTCGATCTCGGCACTGGTGCAGTTTTAATGTGAACTGGCTTTGAGCATAGCGCCCAGGAGGTTAAACTCCAAACTCTCTATATTCATCAATGGCTAACACGGTACAACATAATACTATTGCTAATTTGTTCAATAGAAAAGTAGTGTCCCCTTCCTCTCCTTTTGTTGTCAATGTTGCTGAGAATGGTGCTCCTATGTGGACTTATTTGCTGCTCTCTGGGGCAAGTACAGACATGATAACATATCAAAAGGAAATGGCCATTAAATTCTGAGCTCAAAACAAGTGTACTGAATGGTGTTGTGTATCATACAACCTGGGAGAAGACCAGCAAAAGACCTTAGAGCCTTGAGTCTGCAAAATTACTGCAAGCAATAAGGAAGAGTGGAAATGGTCAATAATATTTTTTATACTATTTTACACTATTAAAAAAAGTCTTGCAACATTGATAAGAGTTTCCAGCCTTGTGACAACAGTTTAGGGAAGGCCATTTCTGATCCAGCACGGATGCATGTTTGAGCACAGATCTAGAAACATGACATGAATCTGATGTAGAAAAACTCAAGGAGCCTGAACAGAGCCTTGACCTCAGCCTAGCCAACATCAGTATAGGGGCGTAGTAACTTGAAGTCTATGTTACCTTCAACAATGAACTGCCTTTGTTTGGTCCCATTTGGTCTGTTAAATAAGCAATTGAAAGTGTTTTCTGACATATATCAAATAAGACAAAGAAAGTTTGTATAAATTACATTGTTCTCAACCATATCTGATGATTACAGAACTAAACTGCTCTGTGGTGGGAAACAGACTGCCTTGTTTTTTATTGTCTTGATACAGAAGGGTGGGTAAGTGTCACCACCTTTAAACTCAAAAAGTGTTAAAGGAGTGACGTAACAATTAAACCAGTCACACACAGGTAAATTTTTCTGTTTGATGTGTTTCAATTGATTTGATCAGATTATATAGCATAATCACATGCTTTTATCTTCATCAACTGAAAAGTAATTAAATGTTAGGATTCAGTTTTGCATTGATCACAAGGTGTGGTAGTATGAATTAATAGGAGGTGAACTATATGTATATCAATATATCAATATTTAAAATGTACAAGTCAATTGAATTGATAACTGTTTGAGCAAAAGTTGATGTGTGTATGGTTAGCTTAACCATTAGCTAACCATTAGTCTATGGTTAACCATTAGTGTATGGTTAGCTTAATGGTTACCCAGATATATCACAGATACATCATATTGTCACATCATAGCTGCAGAGTGTGTACTTGACCAGCTGCAGAGTATCATGTTTTTATCTTAACAAAACACAAATATATTCTTTTATACAGCCACATAAAAATATATATGGGTGGGATCGAAAAATGTGGAATTTGGAATTTCTGTGCTTATTAGTCCATAGCATTCCAGTGTGTTTTTGGCACAATATTTGAGATCATTATACCTACAATTGATACATATAACAGCTGCAAATCATAAATGCAATGTATAGTGGTTTTGTGTATTTTATGCCTTAACAATAAATATAGATTTTGTCTGCATTTGTTTTCTTTAGCCAGTAACACACATTCTGTCTTGTGGCTAAAGTCCCTTAATTTTATCTATAGAGAAGACATATTATATTACAGTGGGACTTTTCAGGCAGCAACTTATCCCAGGAGTGTTTTAAATTTATTTATTATTTATAATTATATAAAATTTTTTACATATAACATACAAATAGCTACACCCCAGGATCCACATGGGTTATATTGTAATGTTGACTACATAAAATAGCATAAGGATATATACTTGGATACTATATCATAAAAATATACCACACACAGGATTCTATAAAGCTATCAATTCTTCCACTATTAATCCAACTCTGTGTGTATCATATGAAAACATGCAGTTCAACAGAGACAGATAGAACTAATATAAAAACCAAAATGTTATTGTCTACATCATATATCATGAATCCAATTACATTTTCAATATTCCCATTTCTCATCTTACTTACAGTTTGTCACGTATGAAGTTTTTTTGTATGCTATATCTATAGAGGAATGTATGTAAGTATGTGCATCCATTGTCATCCTAATTAAGCCCAAGTGAAAATCTTTCTACACCTTGAACATGATTGAATACTTTATAAACTTTGAAACTTTATAAAGTGTTTTTTTCATTGCATTTGACAAGTGAACTATACATTACAAATAATAGACAAATAAACTATATATATATATATATATATATATATATATATATAAATAAACAAGACAAATAAACTATATATTACAGAGTATTGATTTTTTTATTATCAAGAAAGACTTAACTTTGTTGAGGTTTCTTTACCTTTGTACAAAAAGTGGTGGAGCATGTGAGTGTATGTGACATGGATATGCATTATGAGAGAGACCATTTATTATTATTCAACCTTTATTACCTGGCTTCTGGAAGGGGGTAGGAATCAGATCGCCTTGTTCAACCTTTAAAAAACTAATTGATACAAAATTGTGGCAGATGATTTGGTATATAAACTGGCCAATTGACTTTTTACTCAATGGTAGTAACCACTGAAATAAATAATGGCTGTTTATGCACAGATTGCCCTGTATATATTGTACAGAGTTAAGCGATGATTAATTACTAGGCATTCTGGATATGAATACATTCAACATTCAACAACCTTAAACAAAGGAGTTTGCAGCAGAAATTTTTTTTATTTAGATGTAAGTTTCTACTGGAGAATATAAGAGAATTTTGCTGTGCAACTCAACATAGCTCCGTAATTATTGTCAAAATATTAGTCCCACCAAATTTTTTTATTTTTTATTCAACCAGTTCGACTTGTGAGTTAGGCTTCCTACGTTAAGCGCAGAAAAAAAAGAAAGTATTGCTCTAACACAAATAGTTTTTGCATAACTTAAGTGCAAAATTAAATCTCAACTTTGACTTTAAACTTAATTTATGCAAGAACTACATATGCAAGGGCAATACTTTTTTCTAATGTTTCTACAACCCTTCACTACATCACCAGCAATTTTGGTGATGATAGCATGTTCAAGGGCTTTTCCTACCAATCAAAGTCAGCTAGCTGAGAAGATTCAACCATCGCTAGACATAAGCAGATCAAAAAAGGTTGCTACATTGTACATATAGAACCAAAGAGATTTTAAAGATATCAGATATCCTTTATTTATTATTTAATTTCTAAATGTATAAAAGTGAATCCATATAAAAGAAATAATAATCTTGAACAACATTTAAATCATCTATTGAACGTTTCTAAAAACAACTGCTTTTGTTAATGTATTCATATGTAAACTTTTTATTATTATTATTATTATATTTGTTCTGAATATACACAGTATGCTAGATCTCTCTATGTGACAAGTCACTTCCTCAGAAGAGCAAACGATAAGCTTAAGCTGAAAAGGTCAAACACAGCCTCTCAGTGTTTGACACTAGACACAATATTGAATAATCTATTTAACAACTTCTTATTTACATATTCAAATATGCAGCTATTCTAGAACCCTAAACTGTTAAAATCATCTTTTGTTGTCAACTGTAACAAGAAGGACAAGCTACATGTACAATGGGGTCAACCTTTATCAGGGAAAACAGGGTATCATTCAGGCCATAATCGTCCAGAACTGGATGGGACCCCGACTATAGGGTCTGTAAAAGATACTTTAGGTCTATAATAATAAAGAGGTCTGTCAGACTCTCACCATATATACAAGCTTCTTTAGGAACTATATCTTGGCCAGGTCAAACTTTTGTCACCTCCCCATGTATCTGGCTTGGAGCTGAAAATCATTCAATTTCCTGTTACCTTCTGTGCTGTTATTTTTAAAGGAAGCAAGCTTTGCTCTGTATGTCTCTTAGTGTGGTTAATGTGGTAAAGCCCAATGGAGGACACCCAGGGAAGAAAGACTGGGTCAAGATAAAGTTTTGAAAAGTGAATATAACATAAGTTTACCTATTTTTCCAATGCTAATGCTAAGAAATAATATACTATATAAATATGAAATTCTTTATATCACATTTCATTTTTTGATTTTAGAGAGTTTTTAAATATTTGTATCCATTTTCCTCATCTTCTATGGGCTGTACAAAGTCAGTTTGTGATTGACTAGTATCATACAATGAGCAGCAAGATTTTAGAAAAACAACACTGTAATGAAAGAATATGACAAACCGCGAGAAGGAAATCCGTATGATAAGCAAAGATCCAGAGGCGCGAAATAGGAATCATTGCATGAAGCAACAGTAATTGTATCATTTCATTTGCACTCATCACAGATTTCAAAGGATAAAAGTGGATAAACCCATGCAAAGGATAAGACTCTACGGCTGGCATGATGCTGGACAGAATGACTCATATCAGCATCTTAACTAAGCTGCCTAAATATTCCCAAAATAAATCCTGAACATAAGAAGTCCAACAAAAATACATGGTGTGAAAAGTCCTGTCCTTAACATTTACAGGGAATGATTGCTGTCAGAACATTTTGAAGACTGCTCCATCCACCCAGATGGGTACAACTGGACACAGGACATCTGACCTCCAAAACTGGCACTGTTCTATTTGATGATGGAAGTCATTTTGACTCCATGTGCTTTTGGACTCTGTTAATTTATGGTGGGACAAGAATTGTTTTTTTCAATAAATCTGTTAATGCTTACCCAATTTATGTCAATGTAAGATAAATTGTAACATTAGACATTGTTCCAGAAGCAGTAAGAACACTGGACAACAGCCAATGTGTCACAGGACACGACCACGCTTAATCAAATCCCCCCTCCAGCTCTCTCATATCGCATTCTGCCAAGATTACTTTTTTTTTCACCTGGGTTCTAGAAAAATGATCCCGCTGCTCCACCCACGCAGTCAACAACAGCTGTTTTTTTCCACACACTCTATTCTCTCTTCATCTACTTCTAAAAATAATATTATCCTAGGCTCTTTCAAAGAAGGTCAGCTGTCTTGTGAACAGAACAGGATAAATATTTCTTCATTGCTAATTAGCGCTGAATCTTTTTTACATGCCAATACATTAACATCTGCTACAATGGATTAAAGGTGTTTATCTGCAATGTGATTTTTGTTTTCTGTGTAATGTTTGTGCCAATGTTTGTATTTTGTTCCATTGGAAAATGTGTTCAAGTTGAAGCACGTACCGTGAAATTTGCATATCAGGAGCTGTTTTGGTATACAGTCCACTGTCCTTCTTCAAGTATGTCTATGTTGTTGGCCTGTCTCTACAGATTAGTTTTTTGAGCTGCACATGGATTTGGCTATGAGGCATCATATATTATTGGGTTAATGATGGTTTTGTAACAAAGAATGGTAAAAAAAATCTAAGGTTTTTAGACAAAAGACAAAAGGAAGAGACACGGGAGCAGTTCAAAGTGTGATGTGATATTATAAACAGGTATATGTGCATTACTTACAAAGGTAGGTTGTTTAGAACTGCTGGAGTGCGATATACCAGACAACCTTATTCCTTTCAAAAGCTTGTGGGAAGGATTGGTGCAGCCTCCACTGAGTGTCTTGGTGGTTGCATTCTAAGCTGGTGGGACATACCTGTCAAGTTTTTTCTTATGACTGGAAGCTACATCACAGACATCACTTCCGGGATCTGGAACGTCACTATAGCGTTCCAAACACAGGAAGTGACATCACTCCCTCCTATTTAGTAGCTGGCTAACTTAGGAGGGAGGGGGCTTTACTCTCCCTGCCTAGTTCTCATTAAGGAGGAAGAGTAACGCCCCCTTCCTCTTAAGTTACCCAGGAAAGACACATAAAAAATGGCCAAGACAACATACTTGACAGGTATGGCTCGGGAAGGTCCTGTAAATGGCTCTTAGCTCGGTGTGGTAAAAAGAAATAGCCCAAAAAATGGTCCGTTTGATTTTTCATCAGGACAGGTGCAATATGTCTCTGGGTTGCACTTTCGTAAGGTCCAGAAGAAACCTGCCAATCTGCATTCCCACGAAATGCATTGCAGCTTGAAATTATTTAAAGCAAATATGTTACTTCTTGTTGAGAACAAAATTTAAAAAAATCTTATTAAAACTCACAACTGGGACACCCATCCAGCCTTTTTTTCAGTTATTTCTTTCACAAAATGAATATTGAGATATACAGTATGTCCACATAAACAGAATATGTTTAAAAATCTGTTGCAGTGAGGACATTTTATCCAAATTTCACAAAACTGTAAACAAAACACAAATAACAATATATAGATAAGGATTATCAGGAGGAATGAACAAAACTTTAAACTAAAAAAAACTATTTGGTTTTGCTTAGTGAAATGATTAGGGAATTTATCCAGTGCCACTTCCTTTAATACTTCTTCATATAACTTTATGTCTTTTTTGCAATCTATTCTGATTTTACTGATATGGAGCTGATAGGACTTTCAAACTTATGGGCAGACTTAAGTTTAAGGGCAAACTATATTTTGATATTTGCATTTAAAAAGTCTCGGTCCCAAAATAGACTAGTCAACATCCCATAATAAATAACAAAAGAGTTTAGACTAGGGGCGTGACAATCAAATCAAACCACCGAATCTAGGTATCCCCTGTAAAACAGAAGCAAAGGGACTTTTACGGCTAGAAGTAATCATTTTAGCGTGAGTATCAATAGGTAATGAAAACAATCATGATAGTCGATTCATTCTTGAAAACAAATTTGAAAAATTTAATAGTCCATAAAAAATAAATGTGGGTGCCCGTTCATGGTACACAATAAGACAAGTTGACGCGGCGCCCTGGAGTCACTCATATGGTGTTTTCTCCACCTCTTCACAAGATTTAATAGAGGACAGAGACATCGGCATATTAAATCCCCCCTAAATTAAATCTGTCGATGAATGAATCGACTATCATGATTATTTTCATTACCTATTGATACAAACTGCCATACACATGCCGATAAGCGGCCGATTTTTAACCTGACCGATGGGCGTACGCGCTCGCGCCGTCGGTCAGGTTAAAAATCGGCCGCTTATCGGCATGTGCCCACATGGGGCGACAGATCCCTGTCGCCCCACAGCTCGGCCGGCCAGAGAACGGACATGTCCGATATTCTCTGGCCGATGCAAGCCGATGCCATAAGCTTCAATGAAGACCCTTTGTGTGCCGGCCGACTGAAGGGGCCCCATAATGCACCGGGGTGCAAACGTGATGACGTCATCACGTTTGCACTCCGGTGCATATCAGAGTAGGTCTGTCTGACCTACTCGGGCTGTGTATGGCAGCCTTAAAAGGTTTACTTCTAGCCGTTAAAGTCCTCTTGCCTCTGTTTTACAGGGGATACCTAGATTTGGTGGTTTGATTTGTTTGTCACGCCCCTAGTCTAAACTCTTTTATATTTTGATATTTATATTTTCATATAAATCAAACAGACCTTAATAACAGTTTTTGGTCATGTTTGTTGTATATGATTAAAACAACACTAAATATCAATGTAGAATATATGATATATTATATATAATTGCCACTATCCACAAGAATGTAGATAAATGAAATGTAGAGAGGAAAAGGTGATTTTTTTTTATGAAGAGCCGTGGTTTGATGTTCCACAATACACTTAATGACAACACCATGGGGTTGTAACAACATTTCTACAAGAGCAGCAAAGGCAAATGCACAGCCTCCAATGTAATAATAAAGATTTATAAATGTTTTACACAACATTACAGAGAGCTGCATAATAAGCTTAGAGCCCTGTATCTGCTTGATGCAGCTTCTGAACTTTGAGCTAGATCTCGACTGCCACCAACAGCTGGCACTTTTAGAAGCACAAGGGTCAGGACCCCTCATTGCTATAACTAAGCATCATTATTATTGTTTAATAAAACTCCCTGGTATGTAATACCATTTACTCAGCCATGGTTGGTCTGGACAATCCATTTAATTCATTTAGGTATATTCTGCTCCAAGCTTCGTTGTAAAAAGTTTTCCTAAGCAAATGTTTTTGTTTTGTTTTATGAATCTTTTTGTTGCCTGAAGATCCTGCCATTAAATAGAACTTAGAAAAAGGTTTCTAAGACAAGGCCCAGAATGATGATTGAGATAGATTTTTTGCACAAAAAGCTCAGGCAACCTGTGTAAATTACCATATAAACTTGAGTAAAAGCTGACCTCTTGAAAACCTGAATAACATAAGTATAAGCCTAGGGGGTGAAATGCAGTAGCTAAGGCACAGAAACATAGAGCAAATGTGCTTTTATTTTGAGAGGTTGATCCCAACTAGCTGATTTTAAGTTAATTGTAAGCCCTTGAACATGATATTATCACTAGAATTGATGGAGATGTAGGGTGGTGATGAACGCTAGCCATACACATATGGATTCCCACCCACCACCATGCTTTTGCTCCTCTGCCGAACATAAGGGAATCGCGATGTGTGTCACTCACACACCGATTGCCATAAAATACTTTGGATGGGGACCCTGAGAGAGCGGCATGACCGCACATGGAAAGCAATAGTTTGCAAAAAATGGATGGATACATGTATGGGGGGGGGGGTGCAAAAGGGTTGTGGGAACATTGTAAAGAAAAAAAGTAATGCTCTAGCTTATGGTGTTTTTTCATCAATTCAGTTCAAATGGAGGTCAACTTAAGAAATCTGGACTTGAATTTAAACCTAATTTAGTCAAAAACGACATTTGCTAGAGCAATATTTTTTTTATGTTCCTACAACCATTCGCTACCTCTCCAGCAAAATGTTGATTTGCAGTTAACTCACAAAGTCTACCCCAAATGCAGTGAATTGCATTTCTTGACTCAAGTTTAAGCCGAATTTCATTTAGCACACTTCAGGTGCTGAAAAATTCACCTTATATCGCTTGCAAGGCGGTGATGCAAAAATCGGCGATGGCAATAGATCGCTCAGGAATCAACCGAAAGATAGAGCCATGTATGGGTACCTTTTGTTTGCAGATCCTCTCTAAGTCACTAATGTTTTGTGGCTTATGTTTGGCAATTGGAACCTTCAGCGCCCTCCACATATTTTCTGTGGGATTAAGATCTGAAGAATGACTATAACTCTCTAAGAACTTATTATGCTTCTTTTTAAGTAAATCCTTGCCTTGCCTTGTCTGTGTGTTTTGGATAATTGTTATGCTGGAATACCCATCAACGACCCATTTTCAATGCCCTGGCTGAGAGCTGCTTGGTAGCCCAGTCTAGCCTTATGTAGGTCTACATTGCTGTGCCTGACATCCTTGGAAAGCTCTTTGGTATTAACCATGGTTCAGTGTTTGGAATCTGGATTGATTGCTCCTATGGACAGGTGCCTTTTATACAGATAACTAGTTGCGAAGGCTCCCAATGTCACCCTGTTACATGTATAAAAACAGGGAGCCAGAAATCTTGCTTAAGATTAATTAATATGGAATCAAATGCATACAGGAAGTGCAGAATTATTAGGCAAGTGGTATTTTTTAGGAATATTTTTATTATTGAACAACAAC
>CM070038.1:66060418-66073572 GCA_036250615.1 Ptychadena robeensis
TTTTTCTGGATATTTTTTGAATTTTTGTTTAACTCTTCAAATAAACCTACAGTTGAAAGTACAGACTGCAAAGTAGCAGGGAGTCAAATTTTTTTTCCTTAAAATGAAAATAAGGTATTCTGCATGAACGTAATTTACTATGGTGAGGGTGTAAATCACTCCCAATGCTAATCGCAATACAATATATTCACATTAGTACTTTGTTGTGCGGGTCACTTCCTGACAAAGGCTATGTTCCCGCTGGCAGTTAACCGCCTGAGGTGGCGATTTTCAATGCTCTCAATGGGGACAGGTCCATTGAAAGTAGTGTAGGCGATTTGCAATCGATTGAAAAACACCAGCTCAGGCATTTAACTGCCAACGCAGTGAGCAAAGTGAGAACATAGCCTTAGCCTTCTCCCCTGCAAGCTGGTGGTTTTCAACTTACAAATGATGGAGGCAACTGTGCTCACTGGGACCTTCAAAACAGCAGAAATGTTTCTGTAACCTTACCCAGATGTGTGCCTTGAAACAATTCTGTTTCAGAGGTCTACAGACAAGTCCTTGACTTCGTACTTGATTTGTGCTCTGACACAAATCAACTGGCCATTAAAACAAAATGTCAGTATATCAAATGGCGGACTATGGAAAACGTACTATTAGTTTAAAGGCATTGTCAATATCAGCAAAAAATTTACTTGTGTGTTGTGTATATACAGGGGTGCACATAACTTGTTTAGTGAGCTATTCAGAGTACCAGGAGGTGTTTGGTACTCACACCATATGTTACATGGTTTAATAAGCACAGTCTTCCTCCCTGTCTCTCTCACTGTCCTCTGCATTAGCTTCCTGCCATTCTGCTGCAGATGGACCTCCCTCTTCCTGATTGAGCCTCAGATTAGCTGTCTCCTTCCACAAGTCAACAGCTGGCTTTGGGTCAAATGTAACTCTCACAGTAAAACACATGTTCTGGGTTAGTAACTAACCACTGAGGCTACCTGCAGTCTAAATGTCAACCTTTCATAGTCCTATTCCAACTGTCAACATTCTAACAGTGCTTTTCTTTTGTCAGATTTTACCCTTTTATATGCCTACTCTGACTTTGGTCCCCCAGATCTCCCATATAACTTCAATCTTTTTTTTTGGATTAGTAATTTACATTCCGAATTTCACACCCCTAACTGCAACCTTTTATAGTTCTCAATGTTTCCCTGCTGTTCTCCAACTAACATAAATTGTATACATTTAACAATAATAACTGAAAGAGTGTTGGCAATATAAAAATGTAACAAGTTTAATGTGTTTAGGCTTTAATTTCAATCTCCCTGCAATACCAATTTCAGCCACAAAATGCCTTTAGTGTGAACTTCATGGGTTCTTTCTCACACATCAGAGAGGTAGGGGGGAGGAGGGGGGCGCTGCGCTCTCAACTATCTCTCCTCTCTCTGCCAGACTCCTCGGGTGTAACTATGCAAATATGCTTCATGAAAACAATGTAGGTACGTATAGCTAGCTTTTGGCCCCATTTGTGTACTGGTGTACCACTATTGTGCAGCCCAGTGTTTACAATTACATAAATTGCATGAATGTTAAATACTGTACACATTTGTAATAATATTGAAATTAAGGCTGTAAATTAAGCCAGTCCAACCCTTACTTTTAATCTTAATGAGTATTTTTAAGAAAAAAATATAGCATGCTTCAGATTATTAGTGCAATAAGTGGTTATTCCACTTCAAGTTTGAGAAAGCATACTTATCAAGCGTTTTCTAAAAGAATACTGGACTCAATGACTGCACGTTGGCAATATTCTGACTTGGTTGGTAAGGGCTTTTAATTTTTTTAAATGCTGTCTATGGTTTGCATTCAAATACTGTATCTCTATTATTGGTACTTTTGTTGCTGACCACAACTTAGGCACAACTTAGACTAAAGAATAACTGTTCCCTCTTTATAAGTGGCTGCTTGGTAAGTGGTAACCCGCTCATGTAAATAATAATATAACATGAAATATAATATGTTGAGACAAACATCTGTCCAGATTGATTTTTTTTTTTTATTACGTACCTGTTCCGACTTACATACAAATTCAACTACCTACATCCTTATGTTAAACATAACCTGGGGACTCCCCATACCTCATAAAGAAATATGTTTAAATTGTCAGAAAACTCAAAATGTATGATGTCATTACAGGCTTTCAAATATCATTGTCCATTACTGTGTGTGGTCATTGTATATGTATTATTATTTTCATTTCTTTTTATAGAGCCAACATATTACGCAGCACTAAACAATAAATTGGAGTTGAGATGTCACGCAAGATAACACGTACTGGTTATGATATAGGAGTAACAGAGGACCCTGCCCAATAAGGCTTACAATCTAATAGGTTGGGGAACAGAGTATACAATAGGTTGATTGATGTTAGGAGTGAGAATATGTGAGACCGAAGAGGTGGGTTTTCAGGGCTTTTTTAAAATTGCCAAAGGTAGGAGCAAGTATAATGTGGCAAGGGAGAGAGTTCCAGAGAGTATAGGCGGCACCAAGAGAAGTTTTTAAGCCGCGCATGTGATAATGTTATGAGTGGGAATGTCATAAATAGGTCACTGGAGGAGCAGAGGGGGCGGTTAGGGGTGTAGTTATGTATCAGGTTGGAGATGTAAGTGGGGCAGGAGGTGTGGAGTGATTTAAAAGCAAAGCACAGAAAGAGCAGCAGATGACAAGCGGTTAGAGGAGTAAATGAGTCTAGCAGGACTTAAGCTTAAATATTTGGGGAATGCCTGTCGCAGGCCTGATGCTAGCTCCGGGTCTATGGTGATGGGCATAATTTCCGATTTCCCCCAATTGATTTTAAAGTTGGACAGATCACTTTATCGATCCATCTCCTTCATTAGGTTGGGAAGCGTAATCACGGGAACAATATGTCATTTGAAAAGACCGACAGTTTGTGTGGAGTCTGACCCATGGTAAAACCCTGGATATTTTGGTTAAGCCTTACCATGCGGAGCAGGGGTTTTAGAGTGAGGACGAACAGTGTTGGTGACAACGGGCAGCCCTGTCTGGTGCCATTTCCCACCGAAAATAGGGGAAAGAGGCAACCGTTTAGTTTGAACTGCGTTGAGGGGGCATGATAGAGGGATGTGGTCCACTGCATCATCCCCTCCCCAAGGCCTATCCTGCAAAGCACTCCCTTTATGAATGCCCAGTCCACTATGTCGAAGGCTTTTTCAGCATCTGTCGACAGTAGAAGACTGAAACGACCACCAAGTGTCAGGCCGTGTATGGCCATGACTGCTCGAATAGAGTTGTCCCTGGCTTCCGACCCCATCACAAAGCCTGCCTGGTCAATGTGTACCAAGTCGGGGACAAAGGGTTGGAGACGAGCCGCCAGGATCTTAGCAAGCCCCTTGGTATCCACGTTAAGGAGCGATATGGGTCGGTAGTTGGGGCACTTGGTATGGTCTTTTCCTCCCTTAGGGATGACGGTAATGTGCACACAGAGGGCGTCTCGAGGGGGCACTGCGCCATGTCTAAGGGCATTGAAATAGGCAGCCATGGCGGGGCCTACCACAGAAAATGTTTTCAAATAATAGCCTTTTGTTAGGACATCAGGACCTGGACTTTTGCCATTGGCCATGGACTTGAGAATGTTTTCTATTTTTAGTAAGGAAATGTCAGCCTCCATGGAGAGGGCAGCATCCTCTGTAAGGGACGGCATCCCTGCCTCCTCTAGGTAGTTTGTAATGTGACCCACCCCCTGGGTCAGTCAGCTTAGGGATAAACTGAAGATTAGCCTTAGACTTTAGCGCCCTGGCTAACATTGTGTGGCACTTACCCCCATACTCATGAAAGCGATAGATACTGGTCCCTCTGTCTGATCTTGAGGTCCAAAAGCTCGTGGAGGCAAGTTCTGCACTCCCTCAGTTCAGCAGCTACACTAGAATCCCCAGTACGTTTGTGTGTAGTCTCCAAATTCTGAATTTGCAGGATAAGAGCTGAGACTTCCTGAGTATAGACCTTCTTCTTCCTGCCTCAATCTCAAAGTTTCCTAGTATCACTGCCTTGTGACCCTCCCAGACCGCCCCTTCAAACACCTCGTCCGCAGTGTTTTCAGTGAAATAGGCTCGCAGCACAGTACACACCTCTGCCGCCACTTCCTTGTCATCTAGGAGATTCTTATTATGCGCCATGTCCCATTTTTGGCAGGGGGGCCATGAGGGCTAGGGATATGGAGACCGGGGCATGATCGGAGATGGTCTTGACCCCTATGGTCGCTTTGTCTACAATGTCAATGTGGGACTGGCTACAGAACAGGATATCAATCCGGGAGTAGGACTGGTGGACAGAGGAGTAGAAGCTATAGTCTCTATCCCTAGGGTGTAGAGCGCGCCAGCAGTCCAGGACCCGCAGCGATTGAAGGGATGTAAGAAAATTACGGGTCGCTGCCCCTTAAGACTGATCGGGTACCCGACGAGGTGTCCACCAGGGGGTCAGAGTTCATGTTAAAATCTCCCCCCAGGCACAGCACACCCTCTCCAAAGTCGAGGGGGCCGATACCACTGCGTCCAAGAACGAGAGCTGAGCATTAGGTGCAATGATATTAGCCAGTGTGACCATTTGCCCCATGAGCATATCCTAAAGAAAGAGGTAACGGCCATTGCTATCCACCTGTGTGGCAGCCACCTCAAAAGGGCACGTCCTATGAAATGTGATTGCCACTCCTTTAGACTTCTTAATTGGGGAATTACTAAAGAACCACTTTTGATAGAGATGAGTGGGCAGTTTAGGCATGGTAGAGTCAGCGAAATGTGTTTCTTGCAGGAAGAGTATGGATGGGGATAAACTTTTCAGCTCCATCCAAAGCTTGCTGCATTTCTGTGGGGAACTTAACCCATTTACATTATAGGAAACTAAATTCCACATGACCTATGGTGCCAGATTCAACACAATTCTAATATTTTGGCTCTATATGCTACCACAATGGATTTGGAATGAAAAAACACAATGTGCTTTAACCAGGTATAGGAATAACAACAGTTTGCATATGTGCCTTCCACTTTTTAAGGGATCAAAAGTAATAGGACAATTGGCTTCTAAGCCGTTCCATGGCCAGGTGTGTGATTATCCCAAGAACAATGTGATGATAAAAGGTCCAGAGTTAATTTCAAGTGTGCTATTTGCATTTAGAATCTGTTGCTGTCAACTCTCAAGATGAGATCCAAAGAGCTGTCACTATCAGTGAAGCAAATCATTATTAGGCTGAAAAAAACTAAACAAAAATCAGAGAGCAAAAACATTAGGTGTGGCCGAAACAACTGTTTGGAACATTCCTAACAAGAAGGAATGCACCGGTGAGCACAGCAACACCAAAAGAGGCTAAAGATCATGGAAAACAACTGTGTGGATTACCAAAAAATTCTTTCCCTGGTGAAGAAAACACCCTTCACAACAGTTGACCAGAACACTTCACCAGAGTGAATACAAAGGGGTCACCACAAGATGTAAACCATTAGTGAGCCTTAAAAACCGCATGGCCAGATTAGAGTTTGCCAAACGACATCTAAAAAAGCCTTCACAGTTCTGGAACAACATCCTATGGAGAGATGAGACCAAGATCAACTTGTACCAAAGTGATGGGAAGTGAAGAGTATGGAGAAGTGATGGGAAGTGAAGAGTATGGAGAAGGAAAGAAACTGCTCATGAACCTAAGCATACCGCCTCATCAGTGAAGCATAGTAGTGTCATGGTGTGGACATGTGTGGCTGCCAATAGAACTCTTGTGTTTAGTGATGATGTAACTGCTGACAAAAGTAGCAGGAAGAATTCTGAAGTGTTTCGGGCAATATTATCTGCTCATATTCAGCCAAATGTTTCAGAACTCATTGGACCACACTTCACAGTGCAGATGGTCAATCACCCAAAGTATACTGCAAAAGCAACAAAAAGAAATGAAATGTTATATGCAATGGCTAAGTCAATCACCTGACCTGAATCAGATTGAGCATGCATCTCATTTGCTGAAGACAATACTGAAGGGAAAATGCCCCAAAAACAAGCAGGAACTGAAGACAGTTGTAGTAGAGGCCTGGCAGAGCATCACCAGGGATGAACCCCAGTGTCTGGTGATGTCTATGCGTTCTACACTTCAGGATGTAATTGACTGCAAAGGAAAGTTTGATTTATGATTATCTGTCCCATTACTTTTGGTCCCTTAACAAGTGGGAGGCACATATCTTGTAATTCCTACACCGTTCACCTGATTTGGATGTAAATACTCTCAAATTAAAGTTGACAGTCTGCAGTTAAAGCACATTGTTTGTTTGCTTTATTCAAAACCCATTGTAGTGATGTATAGAGCCAAAAGAGTTAGAATTGTGTCGATGTCCCAATATTTATGGACCTGACTGTATATTAAAAGCATCAACCTGTTTGTCCATAAATGTATCCAAATTTTATTAAATAACAAATATTTTTACATTTTGTAATATACAATTCTTTAAAAGGCATATTTAATTATTTAAAAAGGTCGACATGTTTCACTCTCAACTGGCCTCCTCAGGGCATGATATTGCAGAATGAAGAAGGAAGGAACCAAATCAAATGTTCCCCTGCAATACAAACAGGGAGTATGTACTCTGGTTAAATATCCTATATAAAGAGATTGCGAAAAATATCGAATCTAGTATTCTTTTTCGAATTAAATGACTTACTCATGGATAAACAGAGAGATCTACATGAATGGGTCCTGTATATGGTCCCACAATGAGGGAAGGCTTAGGTTGTATTTATATGATATATAAAAATTAGAAATGGGCACCATACAATGTAAAATTAGTTGGCTTCATCTGTAAGTTTTAAATTTGTAAACAATATAGGGAGCAATATCTATTAACAGTACTTTTTTAACATTTTTAAATAAATGATTAGGGATTGCCAAAGCCATGCATAGAACATGAATAATCCCCCTTCCCTGAGTCTTCATCCTCAGCGGTCCATCCATTCACCTGGTACTGCATGGAGCTGTGATCAGCTCAAAGATGAACAGCAATAATTGTACCAAGAATAGCTTATGGTAGTAATAATAACTTTCACTGCTGGTATTAGTTACAGTAAAATTTGCTCCCATCAATGGTGTCGGTAACCCCATAAAAATAATGCCTAACAATTCTGCCAATGACAGCAATAGCAACCTGTAAAAAAGGTGGCAGTATTCATTTGCTCCAGTAATGGACATTAATAAACACTCCTATCATGAGAAAAATATGCCTTATTGACTTATTTCTGAAATTACTAATTGTTTGGCTAATTCTGGCTTCAATATTTGGGTCACTGACCTGGAAAATATTGAATGAACTCCATGTATGCTGCAAGGCAGTGACTGAGGTAAAGACATAGGATCACTATGACAATATTCCAAATATTTAATATTCTTTCCTCTCTACTGGTTTACTTAAAATATCAAAGGATTGGGTAAAACCCATTACCATCATTGATCTGAAGCTGTTGCAAAGAAAACAAGAGTCTGTTTACACCTACTGGTGTCTTTGAAAAGAGAACATGTCAACACCAATCTATATTGTCCCAGAGCATGTCAGCACCTAGTGATGTTATGAAAGTCAAATAAAAAAGTACAATACAATACTTACTGCCCTATCGTCACATAGCCAAAACAAGGTTTAACACTGCTTCTTTTTCTAGCTTCCCTTTGTTAAATAGAAAAAACACCTATTTAAGGGAGGGCTTCATACCCCCCAAAGAAAGGGGACTTTAAGGGTATCAGTATATCATTGGAAACTTAAACAAGCGTTTTAGATTAAAAAAATAAAAAAAAAGCTCAAAAGCACAATAACATTCATATAGTAATAATATATGAATATGAACTAAAAATACCCTGCACCAGATTAGTCACTGAAATATAAAATTTTGTCTCATGCATAGGCTTAAGCAGGATTAGACTCTTCCCATTCTTCCACTTAAAATATTTTTCTACCTATAAATAGTGGCAAATATTTAAGCTGTTCAATACTTTGATAAATAAAACTTATAAAAATAACACAATTTGCTCCATATTGTATGTTACCCTACAGCTTGCCTGGACCTACCGTATTTTTCGGACTATAAGACGCACCAGACCATAAGACATACCCTGTTTTTAGAGCAGGAAAAACAGAAAAAAAAACGTGAAATGTTCTAGTCAGTTGGAAAAGAAATGTCCTGCAGTATCCAATTTTAGCCACAAAAATGGTGTCACTAGAGAGCACACTTTAGACAGAAGGGGAGAGGAAGCGGCGATTCTGCACTCTTCTCTCCCTTCTTGCAAGCTGTGCGCTAACAGGCTGGCTGGCCGCTTCCATGTATGTCTCTCTAACAGTACAGTACAGATGAGGGATCAAGCTGTCGCCGTATTTGACAGCTGGGGAGAGCCAAGGCCCGACCCCCATTTTGGGGGTGAAAAGGTGTGTCTTATGGTCCGAAAAATACGGTTAATTTGCTTCCCTATGCCTGACTTTCATTTCCATTCAGTTCAAATACCCTTTTCAAAACTTTTTTAATCCTATTAGAATCTAATGTAAAATTTTCTTAACCTTCCAATCACTATGTATTTTATCAGGGAGGACCCGGCACTACATAGTTGTTGTTAGATCTAAAGGAAATTGTATGGAGTGACGGTAAAGGTGTATGGGGGGCTTTAGCTTTCAAATGAATTATGACTGTAGTCTTAAGGCTGCCATACACGCACCGAGCGGCGGACGATTTTGCTGTCTGCAAAACTGGCTTACATTCGGGTTTAGGTGGACCGTAAGAGTGAATGACAAAGCCCCTGAACATGCTATCATCACGAATTCTGCTGGAAATGTAGAAAAGGGTTGTGAGAACATTTGAAAAAACAATATTGCTCTAGTATATGTAGTTTTTTAATAAATTGGGTTCAAAGTCAAATTTAAGTTTTTAAGTTGACTTAAATTGAACTTATTTTGTGCAAAAACTACATGTGCTAGAGCAATACTTTTTTCTTTACAATGTTCCCACAAACCTTCTCTACATCTCCAGCAATTGGTGATGATATCATGTTCAGGGGCTTTGTAATCTCCTAACAAAGGCACACTTGCTATGTTTTTCTGAGCCATAGCTGCTGCATTTCCCCTAATAAACCTATACTATAGTCATTCAGTTTTTCCAGATTTTTTTCAAAAATTTGGTTTATACTCGAGAATATACGGTAATCAATATGTTGTATGTTGCTTCACCGCTGAAGCAGAAGCTAATCAGTGCTTCATTTCCCATAACATCGGGCAGAAGTTAGATCAAACAAGGAAAATCACCTTGAGAATAAATAGGAAAGCACTTGCATGCTCTGCGTTGATGCATTAATGCCCAACACATGCCACAACATGTGTTCCATGGAACCTGTGAGTTGCTGGTACATAGCGGTACGTGTGAAGTGGAAAAGAACCCTCAATATTTTTTACTAAATCATATTTAGTTTTTTTGTAATTTTGACATCCTTAAGACCTAAACTGAAAAAAAATATTATTGTTTAACAATTAGAACTATAGTGATGAGACTTATAAATTATGAAAATCAACACATTCATTTAAAGAGGTAGGAAATCTTAAAATCTTCATTTTAGTTGGCATTAGGAAAAGTTGTATATTAAAAAAAATAATTAAAATGATTAAACAAACATATCTAAGGCTAATAAAAACATTAGCCAACGTACTTTTTTTTATTAAATAAAATATAATTTTAATAAAATTTTTTGAAAAAGGTTTTATTATAACAAGAGCACACAAGGGTGTGACAATGTAAAGGCGAATTTCATTTTTAAACCAGAGAAGTTGTAAACAGACAAAAACATCAATTAAAGTAAATGTAGAGATACAAAATAAATATTGATTCTGGAAAAAAAATAATACTGTTTATGGTTGCTAGAGGCGTATAAAATAGTTTTAGGATACAAACATGCAACTACATTGGAACATTTGCCCAGGTTTTGATTTTATGTTTCTTTGAAATAAAAATACACAGAAATTGGAAGAGGCTATATGTGATGGATTCCATGATGTTGGTTCTCTCATTGATTATCACAGCTATTTATAGCCCAGAACAACTTTACATCTATTACAAGACTGGTGTGATTTAGAATGGTGTGGTTTAAAATAAGCCAGAAATGATAATAAATACCAAAAAGTGGCCCTTTATGGTCCCACAAGGACTGCAGTTGCACTGCCCTGACTTTAATGGTATTTTCTTCCATTTTTTAAAATATTTTATCAGCAAACATAAAGTAAAATACATAGATAATATATGATTTTTAGTCCATTTTAAGACTTTAGAGCAGTGGACCTTTTTCGATCAGCAATCCTGATAGTGACATTGCGAAGTGTGACTTCCTGTATATGGAACGCAGAAGTGCCGATGCAGAGTGTCATTTCCGCATGCCAAATACTGGGACACTCTGCACTGTCAATTCCGACATGATTAGGTAATGCCCCATCCCTCCAAAGTTGCTTTCCTTCCTAACCTCCCACCCCACTTTTGGGAATCAGAGCATGTTGTTAGCAGCAGTACTGATGATCATTTAAGGCGGTGACCCCTGTGAAAGGGTCGTTTGACCCCGAGGGGTTCCCGACCCACAGGTTGAGAACCACTGCTTTAGAGGAAATCTAGAAAATTTTGAGTTCTAGTGGTACTCTTTGGCTAACAGAGATAAAGAAGCAAGCTTTCGCGATGTTGCAAATCCCTTCTTCAGGCTTAATACAACTCTGGTTTCTGAGACTCACATTTATACAGAAACTTTAAAATACTTGTAAATACTTTAACAATTTACAAAATTTTTGACACACTGGATTCATCACAGTACACAGTGTCTCTGTTCCCAAACTGCAGGACACTGACCCCTTATTGAAGATCACCTCCCTCTCCGGGTTAAAACCGCAATAACCTATGATGTGGCTCGTTTCCCTGCTCCCTCTGCTGGGTTTTTTCTGGGACATTATATTACTCTCATTCCATTTTTTAGATCTACTTGGAAGTGCCCAGTAGCTAGTAGCTGCCTGAACTAAAAACTATTTTTTACTTTGTCACCCAGACTGTGCTGTTCTCTGATGCTGTAACCATTACTGACCCTTAAAATGCCCTGATTCAAAAGTTTGCAGCCTACCCTGATCTATTGTCTACCTTTTTGATTAAGTGTCTGTCTGATGATTTTGTACTGCATCTCGGATGCTTCTTCTTGTAAGCAGTTGCCAGTGAGTGTAGCTGAGGGCCGCAACCTGGGAGTCTCCAGCAGCAATGTCAATCACTCCTTGCAGGGTACTCTGGTGAATAACGGGGGGACTCTTTAGACTCTTCGTCTCGGTCTGCTTGCTTCTGTAATGACTTCAGTTAGCCAATAAACATGCTGTATTCATTGATGGCTAACAGGGTACAACACTCTACTATGAAGGGTTAGATGAAGGGTTTGGGTTATGTTGCATTTCTGTATTATATATAAATGTAAACACCATACTGTTAAAGGGTTATTAAACCCATCTTTTAAACTAATAAACCATGTACATATACTATGATTTCTGTGTGTTTCTTTGCACTTACTGAATTCATTCTTAGTACCAGCAAAGGAGCCCTTGTAAAGGCAGGAGGGTGTGCTCTCCAAACAGGACATTTGGGGCATCACTGGCAAAGAAAGAAAGAAATAGAATAAAAGCCATAAATAGTTGAAAAGCTGTTTATCTCTTAAGCTGGGAATAGACAGGACGATTTCCTGTCGACTCCCGACCTGATTTCGGCACTAGGGGCAGGCGTGATGACATCATCACGCCCGCCCACTAGTGCCGAGAATCGTCCGGCACCCTTTGTGTGCCGCTCATTACTTCGGCTGTGGGCAGCCTTCCCCAGCTGAACTAATGGGATCAAAGCCAAATTATCTGTCATGTAGGATCAATGTGCGATCTGACATGACGCGCACGGCATCCGATCGTCGGTCGGTCGTGCAGGAATCGGAATGTCTATGCCCAGCTTAAGATTTTGATTGGTAGTTGGAAAAGGGATTTCTAAATAACAACCCTTTAATGAAAATGTATTCTACAGCGAAACAGCTGTCTCATCTCTGGCATCTCATCCTAATCTCAGTGCATAGGCAATGCCTCCATGATCATATCTGAGATACTGTAGTTTGTGATTTTGTTATTATTAGATGTAAAATGTTAACCTGACTACTTAGGCTTGTTAAAAAACATTCTATATAACGCACACAATTTTGTAGGATTCAGAATATTTCTTGGTAAGGTGTGCCTCAGTGTGATCCTGTTCTAGTTTTGCGTTGTTGTCTCCATCAGTCCTGTTCTCACATTATTCCTGTTTACCATCTTGTTGCCAAGTTGCTGTATTCTTGGCTCTATCTCCTCACTCATGGTATTCCTAGTTTGTACATGCTTTCAAGCAGCATAGATCTTGCTGCCTTCCTAGGCCTAACCCCCTAGAACTTATTTACTCTTGACCTTTGATTTGTTGGACTTCCAAGATCAAATTCCTTATTTTGAACTCAATGGCACTTCACCTGTCCTGACCTACCTCACATTCTCCATGCAATAAAAAACAAATGCAATCATCTCACCTTGATTGCAAACACAAAATAACTCCGGACACCTTATTACACTTACTTACTGATCACATACTGTGGGTTTTGTTGTGTGCTGGTTCAGGTGAAGCATGCCATTAGTCAGTAATGGTCATTGGTAGTCAACTGCTTTTAAAAGAAGCCCGAAGCATATTCATTGAAGGGTATAGGAAGGGCATTTTAAAAAATTCTTTTTCACAAGGCAGAACATATAAATATTTTGGTTAGTATTCACAAGATGAGTAGCCGCCCACTACATATTCCTACTCCTGAAAGAATGAAATTCCTCAGTAATCATCTCAGTTCCCTTATGGCAACATTTTATTATCCTACTCTTTGCCTGTAGAGATCAAGTCCTTTTTTTTGAGCTTGATACCACTGTCTTCCCTTAGAACAGTGGTTCCCAAACTAGGGGGCTCAAATGTTTTCTGGGGGGGCACTGGCCCTCATTCTTAACCTGTGTTTGAATAGGGAGGAACGGCTCAATATTGTTCCTTAACCCTCTGAGTGTTTGCCACGTGGCACGGTTTTTTTATAACCGTGCCACGGGCAA
>CM070038.1:66080039-66098796 GCA_036250615.1 Ptychadena robeensis
TTGTGCTGGATTGGGCCGTGTAAATACCTTCTGTTTTAAGAAGGCTTGATTTGTGCTTAGTAAATTCCTAATAGTTTAATACGAATTAGTGCATATATTTTTTGGGTAAGCCAGATTAAACACTCAGTAAGATGGGTACATAGTTCAGAACCACTAAAAACTCTTTGTGTGTCAAAAGAAATAGAAAACCTGTGCTTACAGCTGATTTTGTAAGAATATCAGGTAGGAAATGCTTTCCACAATTACTATTGTACATGATCAGTACTGTGAGCAAACAATACGTAAAGGAGTCAAATATTAAAAAAGCAACTATGTGCAGGACATACCTACAGGGCCATTTCTACTGCTATGCGCAGTATGCTATACAGACTCGGATGCCATGGGACCCAAGCACAGTATAATAGCGTTCACCACCATATGCGCGCACAACTAGCACCCCCCCCCCCCATGGGCGTGCTCAACAACTGTTGGACAAGGGGGCCCCAGACAACAATTTTGCATAGGCCCCCCAAATGCTAGAAACGCCCCTGCATACCTAAATAATAAAAATAACAAGGTAAAGGAACTTGAAAATAAACTTTGATTAGTATTAACGTTTTTCACTAGGCTTATATATATACAAAGTTTATAACACAGTATTTTTCTTTGCATGTAAATTTTGGCACCATACCTTCTCCCTTCTCCCCATACCATGAGGCGTTATTAAATTATTATTAAATTTATTAAATAAAAAATAAATAACAAGAGACTAAAGCCCCTTTTCTATGTATTTGCTGTTGCAAATATGGCTGAACTTTGAAAGAATGCAAGTCTAAAACGAGTAATACATATATATGTATATATATTGTTTTTGTTGTAGTAATACCTATATTTTTATTTAATTAAGGAGAAAAAATCTGACAACATTATAAAAAATGAATCTAAATGAGAAATTGCGGAATGAGAACTACCTAGAAGAAATGCTTCTTATAACGTCTCAAAATCTACCAATGGTTAAAGTTGAAGATAATTATACTATTGTTAAAGAGCTGGGCAGTGGTTCCTATGGACATGTGGTCCTTGCAATGAATCAGTCAAGAGGTAAGAATAGCACTTCAATCACTAACCTTTTAAGTAGAGGTAATGGAAGTTGTTGGTATCTGCACAAGTGAACACTGGAGGCTTTAAACTGTAACTGTACGCTGCCTTGTTCAATGGAACTGTCAATAAATTGTGATAGGGTTGTGTATATATATATATATATATAGATATATATATATATATATAGATATATATATATATATAAATACTACAGGTTATTTCATAAGGTATAATTACTCATAAACTGATTGCATTCTGGGTTGGTTGCAATAATCTTGTATTTTCAATTTGTTTTTTTTGCTTAGTTAATTAAGCCTGTGTCTTTCTTGCAATCAGAGTGAGCTTGTTAGGATATGCATGTGGGCAGGAAGAGGTGACCTTTTGCAATGAGTAAAGGATTATCTTTCAGGGATCTAATTTATTTGTATCTGTTTGGTTGCCACATGTTACTGCCCTTTAAATTCCCTTTGTAACCCCCCTGGCGGTCTAATTTAATCTAGTTTCCATGTCAAAAGTGGTATGAACAATGTCAACACATTAGTTTGGCCTTGGTGGGTCTGTGCATGAAAACATATTTCAATCCATGCCAGCATACCTTTGGGGCAATATTTTTATATAAAAATGTAACAGTGTAGTGCTGTGTCATATTAGACATCACTGAATACAGGAAGTTTGGAGTGATAATTGTCTAACCATAGTCCTTTAAGGTGACCATATTTGGTTTGATTTTTGTGTTCGATCAACTTAAAATAATACATTTTTAAGTTGAACAAATGGAAATCGATTCTTGACCACCTGGTGTGATCAACCAAAAGTGATTGAAATCAAACATAAAATTGATTGAAAAGTGATTGAAGATGTTGGTAAATTTTGGTAGATTGCACAATTGGAATTGATTCCTATGAAGGAATCGATCGATTTTAAATCGGATCTAGAATAGAAAGAAAATCGAATTGAAGATGGAATCACAAAATAATCAAACCATGTTTGGGCACCTTATAGAAACTTTTTTGCCTTGACACACTTGACAGATAGAGGTAAAAGTAAAGGGTTATATGTGAAATATGCTTAAACTTCAAATATTCATCTTTTAATTTTTCTATCATTGAAGAGAAGTTCTCAATTAATTGTGATATGTTGTGGGAACTAGTTAGCTTTCTGCAGATACACGATGAGCACTCTACAAGTGGGACATCTTTTACATACCATTCCCAGTAGGCACTACACATCTTGGCACTGCATCACAATAGTTTCAAAATTAAATTTAGACCATGCACAAAGCACAGAAAGTACACGTTACCATAACACTACATCAATATTGAGCCTTTATCTGGTTTAGTGTGTCCTACTCTTTTTTTAACTAGACTGTTTCGTGAAGCTTGGCTCTTCACACTGATAACATGAGGACCTTACATCAGTGATGCTCACTACAATGGCTCCGGGGGAGGTCAGCAAAAATGATAGTGATAAGGAGAAGTGCGTAAGCAACCGACGGGTGGAGCTGTAAAAAATGTCTATGAAGCAGCAGGGAACATAAGCCTAAAACTGCTGTACAAATTACACATTCTGCTAAACAAAAAAGGGTGCAGTAATGCATCTGCCCAAAATATACTTTACGAAAGCATGACTTGGGCGGTAATTCCAGAGTCCAGGTGATAAATCTGAACATCTGTCCTACCCATCCAAATCTGCAGTCCAGGTGGCGAATCTCAACTTTAAGCCCTGAACCTCCAAAATTCCTCCCCTTAACCCCTGACCCCCAGAACCCTGCATCTTAAACTCCTAACCTGCAGAATCCATCACCCTAACCCCGCTTTTGGATTACCATGCAGTAATGCATACACAATGCATTGCTTAATAGTCGCCCTGACATGCTTTCACATCACCTTATCTAGCCCTCTTGCAAACAGCTTGGACGTCAATGCTGTAAATATAAAATCTTCACATAAAGGATATAGTTTCTATGCAAAAGCTGGCATGTTTGGTATTTGATAACTAAAATGGATTTGACAACTGTATTCAGCCTATATGGCACAGGAATTGCAAAAAAAACTATTTAGTGATGAGAGGAGTTCTTTTTACCATCATCACACTACAGAAGCCAAACAGCATCTACTACAGTTTTTTGAGCCAGTATAATTTCTTTATAAACTGGAATCTAAGAAATTTCTCTTCTGACATGGAGGTTGACATTTGTCAACACATTCTAAAAATACTAGTTGGCTTTTATCTATTGGGTTATTGACCATAATTAATTAGAGATGATCAAAATTTTTCAAAACAAAGGCTTGTTTACTTTAGATTTTCAGGGTGAGATACCAAAATATCAACATTAGGATTGAAATGTATGCAGACTGAAACTCAGCCAGTCAGGTACAACACCTGTGCTTGGATGGCTTAAGCTGGGCATAGACGGGTCGTTTTGCTGCCGATTTCTCAGCTAGATCGGCCACTAGTGCCAGGAAACGTCTGGGCCGTCCCCATCCAAAGAAATGGGATCAGCCAGAAATTTACAGGCATGTTGGATCACCGTGCAGTTTGACATTTGGCAGATTCCTGGTCGATCTCGTCAGGTGGGCGCACACGATTTTCGGCTGAGTGACCACCGGCCAGTTGGTGGGAACGCCCACAGTGGTCCGTCAGCTGCAAAGTTAGGCAGGACTCTGCCCGTGTATGGCTACCTTTAGTTTCAGTCTGCATGCAATTTGCATACCAATGTAGAAATGTCAGCATCTCATTCACCACCTCTACTAACAATGTATGCCATTTCAGTCTTAGTTGTGCATTACCCCTAACGAAAACTGAAAGCAATAACATTTCCTTTTTTTGTATTACAGGAAATCTAATGGCACTGAAGTTTATGCAGAAAAATAACACTGACCTTCAGGTTTTTCTTATTGAGTACTGTGTATCTCTCTCCTTGTCAACTCACCCATGCATTATTGATACCTTCGGAATTGCATTTCAGACGGACAGACATTATGTATTTGCTCAGGAGCTTGCATATGACAACCTCTTCTCCCTTATGAGGCCTCAGGTAAATAGAGAATGGACTAGAGGTGAACCAAGTTTAACCTAAATATTTTTAAAGTCTTTCCTTTGAATTGTCTATTGTCTTTATAGAAATGAAAGAAAATAAACGGTTTACTTAAGAACTAAAAACAAATGTTCTTCAGAAGCCTGTTAAATGAGCTCAGTAGACAGAGGCAGAAGTACAGATATTTGTGAGTTTCACTAGTTTGCAGACTTCTAGCATACCCAACTTGTTCCTTGTTTTTAATACACATAATGGTGATGGAAACCGATGTTTATCACCTGGCAAACAACAATATATCTTTTGGTCACATGCCAATGGAAATAAACATTCTTTTTCACAGGGCATTGGGTCCAGGATCTCTTCCTGTGCTCTCAGTTCCACATGCCTGCCAAGGCTTTCATGAGAGGGTTGAACATGCACCAGCTCGCTACTTCCAAGTTTTTTCTTGTTAATTCCTTTACAAGAAGTCCCTTTCCTCTGTAATCCTCCTCCAAACAATCCCTTTGGTTAGGTCAGGGGTGTCAAAACCTTTTGCAAAGAGGGCCAGGTTATGTGAAGTTCAGCCTGACATTCTTATAAACTTTCACTTACAACACTGATAAAGACTTCTCATAGGAATGCTGGGACTTGAAGTTTTCCCAGCTGTCCAGCCACATTTTACCTAACCCCAGAAGTCCTAAGAAATCCACTATCTATGGCATATGGAGAATCAGTGAGAAAAATCCCATAAATGCTGCACCCTACTAGTAGGGGCAATTTGTATGGTAAAGTAGCCATAGACAGGCACAGTGCGGTGTAAACACCATACTTTCAAGCCAAAGCCCCTGCTTGAACTTTCACGCTCGCATTGTCGCGATGGTTCTTGTGGGAAGCTTTTTTTTGCACTTGAAGCAAGCCTTACAGCTATGAGCACAAATAAGCAGCACTGGTTGGTATGTTTGATGTCACCCCAGTGTGGATTTCCTCTGCATATCATCGATTTATGACAGAGGATGTTCTCAGTGGTTTATACTCCCCTCTGTAATTCTAGGTACTAGATATAATGTAATAAAGATGATTAAATTATATTCATTTACAACATCTCAAAGATGTTTAAGTGCTGATACATAAATGATAATTATTAGCTGTACACATTTTATGGTGGCTAATTTTTTTTTTCCATTTAAGGCTGGTGTACCAGAAAATTCAGTTAAGCGTTGCGCTATCCAGCTTTCCAGCGCATTGGATTACATGCACAAAAAAGGTCTGGTTCATCGTGATGTAAAGCCTGAGAATATTCTCATCTTTGACAAAGAGTGCAGACAGATTAAGTTAACAGATTTTGGACTTTCTTGCCGAAACGGAACACTTGTGGAATCCATGCCTGAAAACTTGCCCTACACAGCCCCAGAATTGTGCCATCTTGGACCTTCATGCAAACTTATTGCATGCACAAGTTCAGATACGTGGTCATTTGGGGTTCTCCTCTTCTCCATCTTAACTGGATATTTTCCATGGACTTCTGCAGTTTCCACTGATAAACACTTTGTAGAATACACCAAATGGCAAAGAAGCAAAAGAATTTTCATAGTTCCAAGCCAGTGGAAGATATTTAATGAAGGAGCCATAGATATGTTGACAAAATTGATTGTTCCTGATCCAGTTAACAGATGTTCTCCCACAGAAGTCCTCAAGTATCTCAAAGCACCCTGGAAAGTCATCCTCGACAACAGCAAGATTACCAATCCTAATGTTCTTAAAAACAAAAACTTTGCATGGAGATAGACATAAAGATGTTGAGACCTGATCTGTTCTGGACTGAATTTAAAAAAAGCCAAGATTTTTTAACTATACGGCATTGGGTTTTGCCAGATTTTCACTTTTTGATTAGCCTAAGATTTTAGTATCTTATTGGAATTGAACACACATCATTAATTGTTATCTCCAATGGAAATATTTTACTACTGCCAAATGGACAAATCACTCTAGGAAGTGCCCCACCCCCCTTGTTAACTCTTTTTAGACAACTCATTCCTTGTTTCATGTAAATCATTTGTATATAAAAACACTTTTATGATTAGTGTTGCTTTTTACAGTACTACATAAAATGCTGCTGTATAAATACATGGAGATTGGAAACTCTTCCCCTGCTTTAAAATACAAAAAACGTGGGCCAACCCAGTGTAAAGGAGCGTGCACTCTGTAAACCTTTAGAATGGAATGAGGTACCATATTTTCCGGTGTATAAGACGACTTTTGAACACAGGAAAATATGTTCAAAAGTCAGGGTCGTCTTATACGCCGGTGTCGCCGTCGGGGGGGGGGTGGGTGCTAGGGTGCTCTCCTGTCCCGGGCTGATAATCTAGGGGAGCCCGCAGGTCTGCTCCCCCGATCCATGCCCCCCGTGCTGGCTGACGGGAGCCGAACTGACAGAGGGAGAGAACTTCAGAAGCCTGTGTCCCGATGTCTGTGAAAATAGCTGGCTGCTACTGATGGTATGTGTGCTCACTAGTGACATTGTGCATTGTGGCTGAAATTGGTATTGCAGGGATATTGAGATTAAAGCTAGAACACATTAAATAGCTGTACAAAAACTTCACTTCATACACAACTGTATTACACCAGATTACATTTTTAGATTTTAAGGGGTTTAGAAGAAAGAGTAGACATAACATTTTTTATTTGGTGTGCGTTTGAAGAGAGGTAGTCTTATATCCCAAACTCTATATTTTAACTGGAAAAGTTGGGGGTCGTCTTATAAGAGTAGACATAGCGGAAAATACGGTATTTTGTGTAAATGCATACATATTTGTAAAAAATTTTTTTACATGTACAAAATTATTTAATTACTTTGTGGTTTGACATTCAGTTTTGCTCCATATTTGATACCAAATAAACAAACTAAAGCTAAACCCATGTATTTATTAAGGGCCATCCATTTGCTTAGGTACCATCTTTTCTTATATACATAGTTAAATAACTGGACCAGGGGTGTGCAAACCCACAATGGTTTCTTAAAGCTGTTTTAAACAAAAACAAAAAAAAGCACATACATGAAATAGGCACATTACTTACCTGTCAACAGTTCAGATCCTGGAAAACTACTACACACAAAAAAATAAAACATACTTCCTCACGTTTTCACTGTTGGTGGCAACATCCTAATTAAGCGCAAGATGAACCCACTTCCGGATCCATTGTTCTCAGGGCAGCTGGCAACAACCTGCCCCCCTCCCCCCACTATTACACAGATAGACTCGCTCCTCTGCAGGGAGCTCTGGGGGAGGGGGGGGGCAGTCGGCTGCATCCATGGGGATGTCGGCTGGGTGAAGAGAGGCTTCTCTCTCCCCTTTTCACCCATCACAGCTGCTAGACTGAGCCACAAGGGCATCTGGGACAGATTTTCCAGAAACCCTTCCAGCTTGTGACATATTGGGGAGGCGATATGTAACACAGAGGGAGGGGCTGTCTCTAAAAAGACACCCCTCCTGCTGTCAGAAAGTTTTTTTATTTTTATTTTCAGTCAGGGATCTCTACAGTATCGGCTGAACTTACTATAAGATTATGGAATGCTTCTGTGTGTTTACCTCAATTCAGCAAAGAGAGCATTTGTGAGGTAAGGCTACCAATTTGCATTCTAATACATCCTCAAAGGTATTCAGCATAGTTGAGGTCAGGGAACTGTGTAAGCTGCTAAAGTTCCCCTATACCAGACTTATGATATCCTTGCTTCAAAGTTGTCAGCATGTTGTAAGTCAGTTCCATACTGAAAATCTCCAAAGCAAATGTCATAACCTGTAAAGGAATGTTAGGAGTTTTAATTTCCTGATATGCATTATACTAGTTAGACATATTTGCTCCTTCAATCTTGTGGCAAGATCAACATAATTCTACGGCTGCTTCACAAGTGTGCAAGTGCATGCAAACAAGGCAAATCTGTTCTTTTAATGGGCTGCAGGAAAATATCAACAGCCAGTGTAAATGCCTGAATTACCTCTGAACTGATAACATTAACTCTAGTGCTTCATCAGGACCTTAAAGCCAGAAAACTTGTATCATATATATGACACTAAATAACACAGGTAAAAAATGGATGAAAGACCTTATATTTAGAAAAATACAGTAAAATTATATGTTAAATTTGAAGATTTCTTTCGGATTTCTTCTTCTAAGAAGGAGAAGGGAATCATTATTGCCACAAATGCTAGTCTGAAAAACAGAGCCCTTAAAGCAGACCTAAACTCTTGTCAGCAACTTGGGTTTGTGTGTCTTACAGGGCAATATTTCAACAATTTGATCAAATAGTTACCAATTACCTTGTCTGTTAAAGAATGGCATATATCCATTTCCTGAAAGTGGCAAGGCAGCAAGGTAAAGACTGCTACTGCTTATAGGAGAGCATGTCATTGGTGCTTTGAGATTTTTTTGTTATATTTATGACAAAACCAAGCACAGGTCTGGGGGCTAAAAAAAGGTTAGTAGGTGATATCTAGATAGATATCCAGTGTCACAATGCAAGTATGTGAATATAAAAATTTCATTGATGTTTTGGATGGAAAGATGCTGAGGATGTGGTGTAGTAGAGACAAAAACATAGACATTATTGCTCAGATAATTCTTTTTCTTTATTTTCAAAAGTTTGTTTTCAGTAGTATCTTATAAAATTAATACAATGCAACTGACTGCTTACATGGCAGCGGCTTACTACCTTACTAAAAAAAAAAAAAAAAATGTACAGGAATGATATTAGAGTTAGCAACTCAAAAGAAGCACTATACAATCCTAACATTGTATACCATAGTCAATATTATTGTTCTATAAAAAAATTCATGGCCATATAAATCTTGCTTGGTAACTGGTAAGGGTCTTATTTTTTAACCAGCAGCCTAGCAACAATATGGAATGGTGGTAAGTGAACATACATGAAATTCATTAATGTATCCCATAAAAATATAGGAAAATATTTACAGGAGTCTAGTAGAAATCATCATCTCCCTTTTCTGCAGTTGTGTTCTGTATTTGTTGTTGTTTCTTATAAAGATCAGCAACCTGAAAACAGAAAAAAACTAATCAGCCGTTGAATTCAATGACAAGCCAGTTATATGTTTACAAACCGCTTCGAATACCACCCATAATGTTCGAATACCCTCCACTATGTAACTTCTACTACAAATCATTCCGAGTCTCAAAGGCTGTGGGCAGATCAGAAACAATCTTCAGACGGACGTATTTAAAGCCCTTAGGTGAAAATAGATTTCACCGTAGTCCCAGTAGGTAGGGACTCCTAGGTTGGCAATTGCAGGTACCAATATTAAGAAATTCTTGTCAAATATTAGTCATTTAAGTAAATAAAATGGTCTTTATTAAATAAATAGTGGGACCCGTGAGTATATAAAAACCACATACCACATGTGGTAACTATGTGTTTATGTGCTTTTAACAGGCGTTACTTAAATTACTAATAAGTGCATTCTACGATATTGATGAAAAAGTAGAGACTAGCCTGATGGTCCTTGCAGCGGTGAGACCGATATACAAATATTATAGCCTGAGAGACAGATTGGGAGGAATGCGGATGTAACCGTGATCTAGTAGAATATTTACAATCTTGCGAACTCTGAAAATAGAAAAGATTGATCTTTCCCATTTACAAGCTTCTCTTTTCCATCAAAAAGGCCATGTGGCAGATTTGTCAGGTAAAAATACCTTCAAATATGTAGGAAATATATAAAGGAAAATGAAAAGAGTTTCAAATGCTATATAGCACCTGAATGCAAGCATGTGTGGCGGATGCAGTAAGCCACATACATAAACAGTGTATTTAACTAAATGCAATGAATTCTTATAAAGAATAAAGCAATGACCTATGATGCTGAAATGAAAATGTAAAGGTGGCTTTACACGTGGGTTGATTGAACAAAAATCTAGAATTTTGTTCGACCTCGAACAAAAAATCGTTCAAAAGGTCATCGAACATGTTGGTAAATTTTTATCTGTTGTTGTCATTCCGAATGTATTTTCATTCGATATCGGGATTGAAGAACAAAAAAAATCTAATATTACATTCGACAAATGGATGAAAAATGTTCGACAACATCATCGAACAAAATATCTAATTGGCAGTCGGTTGAAGAAAAAATCTACACGTGTAAACCCACCATTAGTCTCTAAATTAGACCAGGAGTAAGAGAAAATTGGGAATCACATCTAAATATATAGAAAGTCACAGGAATACTCCAGATAAAATATAATGATTTGCAGTACCTGATAGCTGTTTGTTGCCTCTTCTGGCTTTTTATCATCTCGAATTCGAAGGAAACGTGGGAAACGCAGCGATATCCCCTTTTCATCTTCCACCTAAAATACAGAAGCAACCCATAAATTTTATTAAAATTAGTTTACTTTGAATACAAAATGTATTAAGTAGTAAGGAGTTACAATAAGTAGTAGGTATGAGCCAAATCTCTATGGTTCCATTACAATAGCTGGGTCTTCCCACACAAAACACTTCCTGCTGCAGGAATAATTTAGTTAGGCTAAATCAACACGGTCAGTTTCAGGGCGTTTTTTTTTTGCGCCACTCTGAAATCCCAGCCCTGCTGCTATGTGCAACGGTTGCACACATCGCGCAGACACTTGGGTGGCAATTGTCAAATAGTGAACCGTAACCAGAAAAATGTCTGCACCGCTGTCAAATTTAAGAACCCATTGTGGCCCATGAGTCTAAAAGTTACCAACTCCTGAGCTAGAACCACCATGTTATCTGACTTGTTAATGTTTTTTTTTAATTATTCAGATATTTTTTTGCATAGATACCATTTTACTTCCTTACAATGGCAATAACTGGTGTACAAAGCTGGTGTAACTTAAAGTAGATACAATTATTTGTAGATGATTTTACAATTGTTATGTCTTTTTAGCAACTTTTTATTCTATAACTGATATCATATGACCAGAAGGTCTCTGCAGCTGTACTATAAGCTGCTATCAGCAAACATCACACATCAGTCACTAAGTCCTTGTGAGGATGAAAGGGATTCTGATCAAAATAACTTTTAACCCCCTGGGTTTTACAAGCTTTTTTTATGGCACGATAAGCCATTTCCCTGGCAATCGCGGCTGAGTACACTGTACAGCTCTCGCCCCAGCCCTCTACATACCGCCGGTGTCAATTATGACTCCAGCAGTGTGTGGGGAGAAAAGTGATGGCCCCTCCATTAACATGGAGGTCTATGACGCCGCCCCCCTCGCCCCTTCCAAAGACATGGGGTCGAAAAGGCTCTGTGTGCCTGCAGCTCTGTAGGAATGATACAGGCACATAGAGAGCCGGCGGTCATGCCCGATCCCGGCACGGGCACAGTTTGATTCACGATCAAACTGTGCCCGTACTGGCTTCGGGCATAATGCCAGGGAGGTTAATCTGGTCATTACTATTCTGTTAATCAAATCTTAACAAGCAAAATTGTTTCTAAATCAATACCCATTCTATTTTATCAAAATGTACTAATTTATTTATCCTCTATTTTTTTTTGTCATATGGTCCAACCCATTTATATTCCGGCATCCAAAGTTCTTTTCTTACTTATCAGTGTGTTTGGTTTTTGAAGTAATTTCTTTATTATGAATTACTAACATTTTAACATTTTTGTTCTACACATAGTGTACCTTGTCTTACCTATTACTAAACACTTAGTAAGACATAGGGCAGGAGACATTTTGTGAAGAAAAAAAAAGGAACAAAATGGAACATTTACCAAATTAGGATTATATGTACTAAAATATTGTTATCTTTAAAATGCTATTAATAAATGACCGTATATACTTGAGTATAAGCCGACCCAAATATAAGCAAAGGTACTTTAGAAAACAAAATCTGGAAACACTGAACGACTCGAATATAAGCCTAATGGGGAGATACAGCAGCTAAAGCCTAGCATACACACGCCGATTAGCGGCTGATTTTGCCGCTGGCCGATGGGCGTGCGCACTGTCGGCAAAATCGGCTGGCAATCGGCGTGTGCCCACATGGGGCGACAGATCAGCTTGGCCGGCCAGAGAGCGGACATGTCCGATGCTCTCTGGCCGATGCCATTACCTTCAATGAAGACCAGTGTCTTCATTGAAGGTAATGGCCGGCACACAAAGGGTGCCCGGCCGATTCCGTCAGCCCGGGAATGCAGCGTGATGACGTCATCACGCTGCATTCCAGAGCTCATCGGAGCTCATCTGTCGGCACCCGTCTGTGGGTGTATGGCAGGCTTAAGGCTCAGAAAAACTTTTGTTTTGAGATGTTAATTAATTCAGCAGATTTGTAAGTTAGTTTCACATAAAATTAGTTCAAATTAAGTCAACTTAAAAACTTCGACTTTAATCCTAACGTATGCAAAAACAACAGTTGCAATTCACTGATGAAGTCCACTTCCTGCTTATATTTGAGAATATATATATATACATATATATATATATATATATATATATATATATATATACACACACACACATTGCATACACAAACACACACACATATGTATGTATGTAAGAAATGTAAGAAAAATCAGGCTGAGAGGTTGGCATTTCCAAGAAAACAATGTTCCATGACACACAACCAAGGGAACCAAGGTCTGTACAGAGGAACAACAAATGTCAGCTCTCTGCAAGCCCAACCTCCAGATTATGGTCTCCATTCCATGTAATGAGGACATTCCCTTTTATGTTTTCAACCAAAGGAGCTACAATGGGCAATTTCAGCAAATGCCCAAAGGCAGACAATACATACCAGTCCTAGTGCAGCTTTATGAACTGGAGAGATAGAAAGGTCTGCACACTTCACTTCCCAAACTTGCACAGGCTCAAACCAGTGATCTGGCTGCGCCGAACTGTCCCAACGGTAATAGCTGCGAGGTCCATCAATGACATGGTCCTACAAAAAAAGATATAGAAAGGGATCAATACATCGGACCTCTAAAAATTTTACTATTCTGTTTCCATTAAGTGACAAAAAACATTGTCACATTGTTATGATTACCTTTAGGAAATTGTAGTGATTTTCCAAATCCTCATCTGTAAAGCCTGTTCCAATCTAAACAAACAACAAAAAACAATATTACACACAAGTTAAAAGGCTAAAATGTTGAGCTCAATTACAAATATCTGCAAATCTGAAAATTAAATGGCATTTGAAAAAGAATATATATTTTTTTAAATTGCTAAAGTCCAAGTAATAAGATTCTAATACCGCCAAACCCCACCTATCATTAGATGCAATGGGGGCCATTAGAACTGCCAACCAATATGTATTTTTGCCCATTTAAGTAGCTCTGCAGGGGAAAAATCTGGGTAATTTTTATTTCTCTAGAAAAACACTTAGGCAGCATTCACATGGGCATCCTTGTGTTCTTGTTCCTGTCTTTTAAAATAGGGCCACACTCCCCTACATCTTGGGAGCTGCACAACTCAACGCAACTTTATCACCCCTCATACTGACTCAATTATTATTTCATTACCGTATTTTACCCTGTAAGTTTTACCCGGCTCCATACACTAATGGTCTTTCTGGCCACTGACATCACTGCTGAAAGTTGTGTACAACTATGGATTCATTTTGTTTCTAAATAAAGAATATTTGGTTCTAGGCAGAAAAGGACAAAAGGTCAGAAAGAAAGGATTTTTTAAAAACTAGAGAAAAACTTTCTCTAGGATGGAGGCTGATGTGGATTTATTATGTCTCATATGTTGAATCTGAGAAGCAAGTCCTTAGTTGGCACATGAGCATTGAAGCCCCGCCTACTTGCTGCTTTTTTTGTTTTAAATCACATAGTTCTAAAGCAGAAAGATGCCTAATATGTGTATTTCATGTCTGATTTCAACTTTAACATTTAGGTCAATCAGCTTTTTACAGTCATTAATTCTTCACCTAGTCTTTCAGCTTTTCTATCTAAGGAATCCCTGGCCTAGGGGAATGGGTAATGAAAACTACTTTTTAAATCATCATTAACACGTGAACACCCATCATTTCAGTAACTGGATTAACAAATATTGCAAGCATTGGAATCATTACTGATCAAAAAGAAATAGGATTTTAAACGGAAAAACTGAGCTAAATTGGCATGGTGGGGTTATAAAAGAATAAAACTAACGCGAAACGAAAGAAAAATACAGACAAACCTTGCAAATGGTCTGATATTCTTCACTTTCTTCATCATATGATGCCAGTAAAAAGCCTCCATACTTCCCAGTTCGCTTTCCTTTCCCCATATATGCACCGATAACAACCAGATCCAAGGTGTCTCCCAAGCCATCCAAATAGTCTTTCTTAAGCTAGAAAGAAAATTAAAATTTAGCAGTCAACATTAACTTTTAAATACAGCATGCTGATAAAAAAAAAAATCTATGACACACAAACACATTTATACCCCAAAACTTTTACATTTAATAAACACATTATTAGACCTTTTAACACTGACCTTTGCTAATAATAATGCAGCTTTAAATTGAATTGCCAAGACCCCTTTTAAGCTGGGGCCTGAATTGCCAATACCCTACAGTAACTGAAGATAGTTTGGTTAATAGCTAAATTTCATATTTCACAGACTCAAGTATGAATTGTATGAAAATTGATTATTTTCTTTGAAATATTTTTTTTTTTTTTTGGTATCCCGATCCACTTTCATCATATCGTAATTTGGAGAATGCACATAAATGTTTATCTATATAACTGGAAAGGATCTGAAATGTGTGGTATCACCATCAATCAATATTGGATGCACACACATAATAAGCCTTAAATCACATCAAAATACATGTCCACCTAAAACAAAAAAACAGCATATCCACCTAAAAGTACCTTGCCATCAGGATGACAACAATGCTGTACAATTTACTAAACAGCATCCACTACGGACTGAAAAAAAAAACACATGCAGAAAGCATTTTTTTTCCATGGCCACACCGGGCCACGACCAATCCGTGACAGTGAAAACAGGGTCATTGGGGGTTATGGGAGTGGTTCAGGTGTGGCTAAAAAAACATGCCACATCCAAACCGCCCAAGTGGAGCCTTAGGGCTTGTTTCCACTTAAGCGGCCATTCATTTCAATAGGGTAAATTCCACATCCAAGATTAGCCGTGAATTCCAGCGGTGAATGGATTAGGTAAAAAAAAAATCGCTTCTCCATCTATGGACTCTTAACCGCACCCATTCACTGTCTAGGCGCGATCAGGCAGGAAGAGGCAGGGGTGCCCGCAGTTTGAATCGCTGGAGACCACAGGAGATAACTGGATGCTAGTGATCTCCGCCGCAATTCAACCACAGGTAATCGCAGAAGTGGAAACAAGCCCTTAGCTGAAAGGTGGTAAAAAAAAATCACATTTTAGTTTCTAGCAATTTTCATTACCCCAAAGATCATTTGGTTTTTGAAAAAACTGTAAAGGCTGTAAACCTTACATTGGTTCCAATATATCTCAACTGATTTGACAGTTAAGTCTACTTCCTCTGTAACTTAACAGATAATCAGCTACACCAACTGAAGGCATACTTAAAGCGTAAGTTCAAAAAACTGGCAGTTGGTGTAGCTGCTGGTCCCTCATTCTGTAGGAAAGAGAACTTTGTTGGTTGACAACTTTTAATACAATTTAATACGAGCTAAAATGCAAGATGAGTTCCATTAAATTTTCAGTTGTATTTCGCTCATTTTCTGAGGAAGCAAATTTGTGACCAAAACATGTCGAGACTATATGAAGCTGATAGATGGTGTATGGCAGTATAAGGAAATATGAAAATGTTAATTGAAACATAAAGATTCAATATATCTGGAAAAAAAAGTTTATGTGAGCAGAAGTTACTAAGTAACAGAACATTTTAAAACTGCTTTATAACGCTGTAAACATGTAAATAAAATTTTAATACATATATTTTTTAATGATGTTGCTGTATGGTAATGTCACCTTAAAGTGCTGTTTTTTAATAAACCATCTGGTTCTTGAGGAGAGGAAACACTTTAACATAATGAATTTGATGTGGGCATCAGTGTAGATATGTAAAAATACATAAAACTGATTTGTTTTAAGACAAAACACAGAACATCATGAGTCATTTATTTGTTATTAACTAAAGCTCCTCCTGAATTCTGAGAAATTACCCTAGCCCTAATAAAATAATACATACCTTCAACCAGTTGTGAGAACGCTTTGCAATTTCATATGAGGCATTCTGGTCCAGTGTTTTTACCATTAAGCCTTCACAAGAATCTGAAATATAAATATTACAATACAAATGTAAATTATTATTTGCAGTGTTGTAGAATGCAAAATAAGAATGTGTTCCCTTTTTTGGAGATACCTTTAATGGATTGATCAAGAAACTCTGAGATTTCATCAGTGTTTGATGTGTCCATATACGTAGCAAACATAAATTCACCTTCCACCTCCTCAAAGGACTCTCTCAGCAGTTGGCGTCTTCTAGAAAATGGTTCCCTAACGAGGGACTTAAAGAAGGAGAGAATTAAACTTTCTCTTTGTTTTATAGCTAAAAATCATCCCCCATACAGAACAAGGAGCTTAGAAACCTAAGGGAGACAGGTTGGGTGGGAGGAATAAATAAAAAGATGGAAAATAAAAAAAAGACAGGGAAACAATTGTGTTTGTGTTTGATGTAGAAACTACTTACCTCTCCATTTAGATACAGCATGTCAAAGGCATACACACACACTTGGACCTTTATTTCTGAAGCCTCAACATCCTAAAGTAAAATAATATAGTCTTAGAAAACAAACAGAATTTACAAACATTATCAAAATATATTAGATTTAACAGGAAGTTCCATGTGAGCGAGACAAAATGTCAAGCAAGATGGCATGGACAGGCCTGACAGCAACAGAACGATGCTTTCCTAAAATGCCTGTATTTACCATTTAACATTTAAGTGTTTTTGCGCTCTTTGCATGACTCTCCCTTTAGCCCACAGCAGGGATATGTTTACATTTTCTTACAGTCAAAGAACACTTATAATGAGGAAACTATAGATTCATGGCACTTGTTGGGTTCACATGATTACGTTCGTTCCACAAAGAAAAGTATGCCGCTGAACCTCAGAACTGCATTCTTGCAACAGTCCAGTTTGTAAAGAAAGGTATTACATCAGCGTTACAGATAAAAAGGTCAGCAATGATAGCCTAGTTCCTACATGTCAAACTTTTTGGCCCATGGTAGATCACCAAGATCTGCCATCCATGCATCCAACCTGCCTGCTCCACTGTCCTCTTCTACTCCCACTGCAGGAGCAGAGAAAATAAGAATCCCGGCCACTAAACAGCGACCTCAAGTGACGTCTCAGTGAGTGCCGGCCACCCAGAGCATGCTGGGTTTCGTAGTTTTCTCCTCTAGAAGATCCAGATGTGTAGCTCTCCATCATTTATTTCTATCTTTTAGCTGCATGTGCTGTTTTTTCGGTAAGAAGCCTAATATATACAGCTACATTAATTATGTTGTTTTTTGTTTTTTTTGCTGCGGTGTTAAGGCAACGCATTCCTTAAACCAGTGGTTCCTTCTTTTATTTAAGGAACATTATCGAGCCTGCAACCCCTTGGAATACCTTCGTGCCCGCCCCCCAGTTTGGGAACCTAAAAAAACACATGTTAATGCAACCATGGTGCATGCGGTTTTTTTTTTTATCATGGTGCCCTGCGTTGACAAACTAAAAGAATCCCTGAATGCATTACAGAAACCATTCAATTGACCAGCAAATGATGCGTTAAAAAATTTGTATTGTTATGCTGTGAAAAAAAGGTTAGCATTCAAAATGAGAAGGGACTTTTTTTTTTATTTAGGTGGTTTTATATCATTAAACTTGCTTGTTCCAGGTTCAATGTTTAAATGTTTGTTTCCACATATATCAGTAGAGACGTAAAACATTCTAAATTGTCGACATTCTTTTTTAGTAAAACTCAAGGTTGGCCACAAAGTTTTGAATTGTAGCCCACTGTGTGTTTGACACCCCCGGCCAAATGCTCTCACCATGACATTTTGTTGGTATCTCATTAGATGACAATATACAGGATTATTACAGAGATTAACATCCTAGTGATGCATTATGATAAAAAAAACTATTTAAATTGCTGGTCAGAGAATTATTCACCATAAATACACCACACTGCACAGTGTATAATGAAAGTTAACAATTAAATGGCTTTAACATACCTTTCTTTTTCTAGTAGTAAGTACTTGGAAAGGTTGGATTTGCTTTTTCTGTGGGTCCCATGCAACAGCTTCTGAATCAATAATACACGACTTTACACCCTCTTTCTTTACCTACAATATAAAAAAACAAGTAACATACGTTTGACAAATGCATTATGCAATGAATTAGAATTCTACAAATAATTTCTCTCTGCCTTTAGAGTTCACAGGAAAGTCTCAGAAGGCCTTGGGACTAAAAACAAACAAACATACTGACATGTATGTATGTGCATCCTCATAATGTGTCCGGGGGGACAAAGAGATAAGAGCATACCGTCAAATGTATACAATAGAACACACCATCAGACCCATTGAGCAAATGATACAGAGTAAACAAATAAAACTAACAACTACGGTTAGTTATGCTAAAGCACTGGTTCCCAAACTGGGGGGTGCGAAGGTATTCAAGGGGGGGGCACTAGCCCTCATT
>CM070038.1:66112335-66128699 GCA_036250615.1 Ptychadena robeensis
TTGTAGGGAGGCTGGTGAACTTTTGACCTTAAAAAAGAAACCGCAATATCTCGAAAACGATAAGAGATAGAACGCTGATTTTTGCGGAGCAAACCGGCGCAAACGTATCACTAACCAACCATACCATTTTGCTGTTTGTATGCTGTTGTAGGGGGGCTGGATGATGTCATCGTCTGGAAAAAGTAAATGCGATTATCTTGAATACGAAAGCAGCGCAAATCTTAATTTTAGCGGCACAAACCGTCGCAAACGTAGCGCAAACCAAATACACTGGAATTTTTATTTGCGCGGATTGTAGGGGGGCCAACTTCACACAGCTCCAAGTCACTGCCTAAGGAGCAGATCAGTAAACTTAAATAGAAGGTTCCTGGAAACATAAAAGATTAACATGCAACACTCATGATATGAATACATGGCAATTTTTAACATACAGTATATGCTGAAACAACAAGGTATTTGTAGACCACCAAGTTGTCAAATGTTTTCAAACAAGAGCAACATGCAAAAGCAAGAAGATGGGGGGGGGGGTAAAAATATAACATAATTTTTGTTGAATTGTTGGGGTCTACTACCAGACAGGAAAGCTGGAACATAAGTTTGGAGAGCCTGAATTTTTGCTTGTTGGAGCAAATCGAATACAACTAAACAGCCAAAGCCCTTGCCTGGCAGAGCCTTTGCTAACTGTTCTATTAGAACAGTTATCTAAACATCCTAGTTTCTAGAAAGTTATCTAAACATCCCAACAGACTGAAGATGTAGACACACTGAGTAGAGACATGCTGCAAGCAGAATAGCCTTTAGTGGTGTGTCAAAATGTTTAGAATCAGAAAATTTTAAAGACACCCAGTGAAATCTGTACATGGGGCAGCTCATGACCATCACACAAAAGCAGTGGCAATGGCCTTTGCCAAATTGGAGCGTAGAAAAGTCCATTTGCTTGCTTTTACCACATGCATTTCATCAGAAGGGTTCACATGCGGCAGTCCAAAATCCGGCTCAGAAAAACTGTGCCAGACCATTAGAGACAAGCTCCAGCAGAGATTTAACCTCCCTAGCGCTCTTGCAAGGTCCAGATTTCTGTACCAAAAGCGCAGCATAGATTCTAATGGAATTTTTTTTTGTGTTGTAGGCCTGTAACTTCCAAAAATATGGCCGTACAAGGGTCTAATAGACATCCTGACTATAATAATGTTTGAAACACACAATTATTACAAAAAAAGTACATACATTTTTTTTTTGATAAAATGTATCATTTGAATGATAAAATCTCTTGAATACTTATTTGGTATGAATTTGGTATTTATGTTTGTTTATAATAAAATTTTTATTACAATTGGAAATGTGTTTTGTTTTACTTTGAATTGTATTGGATACAGTCATCACTGTATCCAATACAATGTCATTTGGGACCCTTCGAAAGGGTTAACTTCAAAGAGCACATCTTGAAATGACACTGATTTTCCAGATGTGCTCTTTTAAGATAGCCAAATTTGCATATGAATGTCCCGCAGCCCCTGCAGACATTCATATGCAAATTAGGCTGGGGGAGAGGTGACATCGGCCGGCTTGCTTCAGTGAAGAAGCAAGCTTCAGAACCCCCAGGACAGCACAGAACAGAATGTGCTGCTGTGGGGATCTGAGCTTAGCTGGACGGCTCCATCTCGTCAACTGCAATACTGACAAGAAAGTGCTGGATGGAGCCGTCAGAAGTGCTAGGGGGGTTAAAGAAGAGGTACAACAAAGATCGGATAAATAAATTGTACGCTTATTTCCTGTTTAACATGCTAATTTTAACCTACGAACTAAAACGTAAAATCTTGAATGTCCCCCTCTGAATAATCACTAGACAAGTCATATCATGCCGAGCTCTTTCTTCATATTCCTAGCTTACCGACGGCTAGACTGGTGACAGAAAGGAACGCAAAAACCTTGCCCAGTCACCTGCTCACCAAGTCTGACAGTTCCAGTCATCAGTCTGAGCCAGATGGTGCCTATAAGACCTATGCTAAACCATAATGATACTACCCACTACCTCAATGGTCTGCCCCCAGATTTACAGCAAAGTGCATAGAAAAAAGCAACAAATTGCATTATCTGTTATAATTGTAGGACAGGGCATTTAACCCAACAATTTAAATTTCAATGAACACAGTTAAATTTATGTTTAATACATACTTGATGGTTCTAAGCTTCCCCTCACTGGTCTAAGTCTATCTGGTAAGATGAGCAAACTCTGACACGAAGGGATAAAATTAGAGTTCTAAGATATTTCTGCAGAACATGTGGTGAAGTGTTACAATCCATCACAACAGCAAACACCTTTTTGTTACAGTTACTGGATTTTTACAGACTATTAATCTAGGAACACACGGCTCAATTTAAGCATACAATCGATGTAAACCAATGAAAATTTACATCAATTGTACCAAAATTGTGGCCCGGACACATGGTACAATCGACGATAATTGTTCAATAAAGAACATTACAAATAAAGAACATTACATAGATTGAAAAGTGATCGGACTAGTTGGAAAATTATCGTCAAATTTTACCATGATCGAACTACTTTTTCATTTTCATCGTACAATTGTATTTGAGGAAGTGATAGTTTACTGTTTGTAGGGCATCAATGGCATTGACGACTTTAGTCCATAATCGATGTTTTCTACATCGATATTGTACTACGATTGCATGACACTATAGCGCACGGTACAATCGATACTATAACAAAATCGAGGTTCTTCATCTAATCTTACATAGATTTTATGCTTAAATCGAGCCGTGTGTTTCTAGCTTAAGGCACACTTTTTTACCAATAAAATCAAATCAATGGGAAAGTGTCCCTTGTCCGAATATGTAAAACATTTTGGGTTTTTTTTGTCCCAACCATCCTAGGAGCAATAGCTCTGCATCACAGTAGGCAGAAATTTGCTCCTTTCCCTCCAGCCAAGCCAAAAAGCCACTGCCAAGAAGGAGATCTTAGCTGCATTAATACTAGCAGTACCCATTCTCTGAACACACTGACCAACTTATGGAGAGACACATTTTTTAATTACATAGTATGAGTTGTGTATTTACATTTACAGTCTACATTTCAATAAATACATTTTGTAACAAAAACTCATATTTCCTACCATATGTAAATAGCTGCTATTGGGTAAGTTGTTAGTGCCAGATTTTAAAATGAGTGTCTTCAAAAGTTGGTCAGTGTGTTCAGAGAATGGGTACTTCTAGTGTATAAACACATTCTAAAATTTAAGCCCTGCAACCAAGACCTCCCTCCTGGCATTGGCCTTTTGGCTGTAGGTATACAGAGTGAACACTGCATGGTGCATGCCTGCCTACTTTGCTGGAACATTCTGTATATTGACTTGATATCTGAATGGCTGTGTTACTGTTTGAATGGGAAAAGCTATTATGCTCCTGTTGAAAAGAGACACCTATCTGCTCCAACATTCCATCCACGTGGCCTCTGCCACCGCATTTAAAACAGTGATATAAACCCTTTGATGCTATAGCGAAAACAGAAAGTGGTCTTGGTGTGTGATTTTGTGTATGTATGGTTTATTATAGATACACGGTAAGTGTCAATGGATGATGTATATAGCTCAATGTTCTCCCTTTAGCCATGTGCAACCAGGAAAACATTATCTTCACAGTAGGCTGTCATCAATCTTGTATGTTATTCTAGCTCTTGACCTTGTGTCCCAGGTGCAGCTTTCTGCCAGCTTCTCGTAAAACAAGATTAAAGTGGGGAGCTAAGAGGTAGTTGTGCCAAGGCAGGTTCAAACACACACACACACACACACACACACATATATATATATTGGAAAATCCTAAAGTAACCACTAGTTAAATAATTGTATTTTTTCATTCTCTGTAACAGGGCGACAACAATAACAGCACGGCATGATTATCATTATTGTGGCCAGGACAGTCTTAGAAGGCATAGTTATAAATGATCATTACCTAAAAGATCAAGTATCAAAACCCAATCTTTTAAAAGCAGTTACATTAAGGGCCATTTCACACTATATGCGTTGCGTTTTAAAAACATACGCGTTTTTTTACTGCACGTGTTTTCACATAGACAACCAATGTTACCATTCACACTGTATGCGTTGCGTTTTTAAAAACTAAATTTTCCTGCATTTTTCAATCATTTGTTCAAAAAGGCAAATGCAAAACAGAAACGCAGATGTAATGTCAAAAACGCATATGTTTTTGTATATATGCAGAAATGCATGCCTATAAAAAATGCATGCCTATAAAAAATGCATATAGTGTGAATGGGCCCTCAGGGTTTGAGCCATATAATTCAAACTTGACTGTTGTAAGCACAGTATATATGTTATTATTTTTGTTGAACTGTATTTGGAATCTTGAATTTTCAACTCCCGTGGAGGGATTCCACAACAAGAACAACATTAAAAAGAAATACTTCTGGACGGCCGTGAAAACCAATCTAATTCGGTTCACGGACCGGAAGATCCCAGACGATATCGCTTTCTTACTGCACTGCAACGCCATCGCACCCCAGTTCTCCAAAAAAATATTAGTCCACCTGCTGAATGCTGCCAGGGTATGCATTCCTCTGTGCTGGAAGAGCACCTACCCACCCTAGATGGGCTTATGGTTGCGAAAAATTTATATTATGCATATGGAAGATCACATCCACTATTCAGGAGAACAATTCCAGAAAACCTGGTACCTACTGGATGGATTTCCAATCGACTCTGGAATACGCTCAACTTTTATCGCAGATGTAATTGGTTATTACTTGAGGTTTTACATTGGGACATTTTTGGGTCTCTTACAACCTACCTACAACCATTACCCCCCTCCCCTTTGTCTCTCCTTTCTATCTCCGCTTCTTCTTCTCATCCTTTGTTTTTTGGTCCAGTTAGACTTCAGTTTTGGCAAATGGCTCCACATATGATGACCTGGCCATGTGGCTCAGGGTGCTGTAAACCCTTTACAAAATACTACACTCAGGGATGTGTCGCCTTGTATGGCCTCAGACTTAAGCAGGGAGTTAGTGATATATTATAAGGAGACTGTTTGCCATGCATTTTATTGCCTTTTTATTGGATTTATAATATCAATAAAATGTTTAAAAATCGAATTAAATAATCAAATGTATACCTACAGCATTACCAGTCATCTTCGCAATCTCTTTCAGCTTGTTGAAGACACCCGAAACAGTAAGTTTTGGTGGTGTGAACATGGTCCTCTGATTGCTGCGGCTGCTCTCCGCAACAAGACCAAGGTCACCCTTCTCTTGTGCCTCAGCTTTAATTTTGTCTAACTGACGTCCTGGAAAAAAATAAGTGGGATATGGAAATGAACAATATTGAAAAGTAACAAGTGATCACATCATAATTAACTTGTAATGGTACTAGTGGGGGAGCGACTGAGAACTTGTTTTTAAAAAGAGAAAGCTTTGAGGGAAATCTGGGACGCTGCTATCCCTGTGTTTAGTCAAGTACCCAGAAGATGTGCGTTGCGTTGCGTGCGTTGCGAGTCCTAACTAGCTCACATCATCCAGCTAGTTTCCTAATAAGTAATTAGAATGTAAAGTATAGCCCATCTACCAAGCAGAGATTTCTTAAAATATTCAAATTAAGAAAATAATCACACAATGCGAGACAGAACCTGCATTTATTATGCTGCATTTCCACAAATCTAATAATGACAGCTGAAATATCTCATTGTTTTAGCTTTAAAAATTAGTTTATACTAAGCTAGTAAAGAACATACAGCATGTGTTTAAATCTCTTTGACCTGGCTACATAATTTTTGAATTTGGAACCACCAGGATTCTATAAACCACAGGGGTTCTCAAGAAGTCACTGGGGCTTAGGAGAGCGAAATAGCACATATGGATTTTACAGCTTCTCTGATCCAAGTATTTTCACATTGACATCCAATGCAAGGGGTCACTTCTACAATAACCAGCAAGCAAGGGCACGAGTGTGAGAGGATGCTACAGGTTTTATAGTTTGGGGTACTATTAATCTACCAATATTATTATTGGGGGAACAACCATGATGGTTATGAGAAGAAGAGATTAAAGGAATCGAAAAGCCCTAAACTCTAGCAGGTCGTAACACAGTAAAGCCTTCTTAAATCAGAAGGTATTTACATGCCCCAATCCCAAAAGTTAGGGAGAAATCCTCACTTCAGGGCAGTGGGCGGAGCCATGAAAATCCTTCCCCCGCTGGTGTACAGTGCAAATATAGCCTTATGGTACAGAGCCATTTATTCCAAACTGCATACAGCTGTTTCAGGCTTGTTGGCCATCGTCAGTGCATGGAAACCATGGCTCTATGGTGTGGGGCTTGGGAGTCGGACATAGAGGAACAACCATGAAGGTTATGGTGAGAAGGGATTAGAGCGGCTGGATGCTGCGGGCAGAGGAGGGGGGTCCTTGACTGTCTTGTTTACACAGTCGTGCTAGGCCCCGCCCCTCTTTCCCCTGCCAGGAGCCGATCACAGGCTGTGTGCGGAGGGGGGGGGGGGCTGTACAGCACAGATCAATGCTGCTTGTTAGATCAACCAGGGTTTATGGACATGGTTCGATCAACCTTCGATCCCGCTCAAAGAAAGGCATACACGGCTCGATTTTGTAATAAATTCAAGCACAATCAAGCATTGTGAACGTACATGTTGCTCGATTGTGCTTGAATCTATTACAAAATCAAACCATGTATGGGTACCTTAACTCATAAGTGAATGAGTTTTTTTTACTCACATACTGATTGTAAGATTGCTTGCCTCAGCTAGCTTGTACGGAATGTTTAAGAATTTTATCCCAACTACAATGCCATTATGTGTGTGGAACTCTAGACCTATTTACCTATCTTTTTCCACACAGGCCTATGGTTGGTCAGGGATGACATTAGATGTAATAGAAAAAAAAACCTTGCAAAACACCAATATGATACTCTCCTTTCATAAGGAACTGGATTTGGCTAAATACATTTTTTTTTGCAAAAGGTAACTTTTCCATATTGAGACAGATTTTCCAAACTTTGTCTTATATAGGAATGGTTCCACTTTAAAGATTCATGGTGACCTGCTGCCTGAACAGATACCAATAGCGGAGACTAGTGGGACAAACAAATGCAGCTACAGCCCTCTCATGTTACACAACAGCAGCTAGGAAGATATAAGTCACTAACCGTGGAAATCATTTGGTCCTACTTAATAAGAGCCAAGCTATACTTCAACCTCTGGAGGAGAAGCACAAAGACTTTGACCAACAGGATATATATGGTGGCTTGTTGAGACTAAAAAAACTGATTACTATCTCTGGAAGTAGAAGGGAGGGCAAAAAACACTAACCGTGGCCATACGCGGTTCAATATTTCCGTTTGACTTAACATAATTGATCGAACGAAAATCAATTCCTGCCCACCTGGTATGACCATAAGTGATAGAAATTGATGGTAAATTTTAGTCATTCGCACAAATATCTGACAATTTCCCTAGGTATTTTGATCGATTTGTTTACGATCGTATTTGGAATCATATTAGAACCTTATTTAGAATCCTAATTACGGTCGTATTTACAATCATACTACGCATGTGCTCCATAGTATGATGGTAAATCAATCTTGTTTAACTCGATAATGCTGTGTGTTGGTATGATCGCTCGATATTAGACTGCCGGAAAATCGAACAACTCGATCGAATCTAAGATTGCTCATGCAAAAGTCAACACGTGTATGGCTAGCTTAAGGCACTCCCTCCCCCCTGCATAGTGTGTGAACACCTGTTATGTATCCATAATACTACATAGGCCTAAAGCTTGCTGAATAAAGTAAATGTCTGTTCCATTATTCCCATTTATCTATTCATCATTTTAATGCTGGAGACTTTGAATAAGCAGATGTCTGTAGTAAGGACATTAACCACCATAGCGTAAATGCCAGTTCAATATCAAATCAAGATAAATAAGGTATATAAAAAATATATATGCATACCAGTTGCTTGTGCAACAGCTTTCATTAATATAGTTTCTCCAATACCAAGTTCAACCCCTTCATAAGCTGGACCCAATCGGTTCAAACATAGGTAAATGGAAGGCAAAAGATCTCCCGGAGACAAACAGATGACTGAACGTAGGAAATTACTAAGTGTCTCTATGTTCTTTAAGCTAAAAAAAAAAAAAAAAAAAAAGGAAGAGGAAAAAAGGCATAAGCAGTATATTAAAACAAACAACAGAGCAAAAAAAATTGTAGACTAGTTTCATTAGTGGCTGTGAAAACAAAAAGTATTGCAATACACACTATTTTGCCAAAAGTATTAGGGCACCTGCCTTTAACAACATTTTGTGAAAATATCTCATGTTTATGTAGTGTGGCTGGCAGGTCTCGACTATAATTCATCCAGACATGGTCCGAGGTCAAGACAAGTTCCACCACATTCATCAATGTCTACATGAATTTTGCACGGTTTGTCACTTAGAAATAGGAAGGGGCCATCTGTTAAACTGTTTCCACATAATTGGTAGCATAAAACTTTTAATTGTGTGTGAATTAAATGTTTTGTTAACCTTAAGCATTCATGTTCAGCTTCCTTTCACTGGAACAAGTGTCCAGGTAAATCCCCTGTAACACTATCCCACACCATAACCCCCCCCCCCCCTTTACAAACACCATGAAAGTTTCCCCTGAACATAGCCCATTAAAAAGATCTCAGGATGCTCGGGTGGTTAAGCATGAGTTGGTTAACTTGGCAAATCCCACCCCTGTGTCAATTTTACACAGATTTTAAAATGCACGATCGCTCTCACAAGAACCTCATAAACAATGTTTTAAAGAATAATTGAATGTCCATAACACAGTTTATGTTTAAAATCATCTTCACCAGAAGTCAAAATTATCAGCAAATCTCAAAATAAAGGCAGCTCAAGATGCAGGTAGATTTGGCATGCACCTACACTTAGATTTTAAAACATTGAATGCAATATAATGAATTACCGTGCAGATTCATCTTCTATCATCTCAAACGTACGTGCAACTGCCAAGTATGGAACTCTATATAAGAGAAAGCAAAATAAGAAAAGTTGCAATAAGGGTTCCCTATCCCTATCCATTGATGGCAATGGGGCTTTGACAGGGCTGTCTCCACAGAACCGGCGGCCGGAGCCTCTCTCACATTGATGTCGACACAGCCCTTCTGCGTCCACAGAAACGTAACGGAGGCTTGCTACTGGAGCCCTAACTTAAGGTAACACACATAAAGCAATTTTGTCTGTCAACATGTACAAATTAACATTACAGGTGAAGCATAACATGCACTTTTCTTTCCATCAGTTTTATTGTCTGAAGTAAAAATTATCCCAACCACCACATGAAAATAAAGAGGAACTGGTATCTCCCAATTACACTCACTTTTCAGATCACTCTTAGCTTGGTGCTTTATAATGCTGCATAGATACACGTAGAAAGCAGACAGCCGTCACAAACAAACAATGTGATTTGTGCTGGCAAGATATCAGATTTAATTTTGGGAAACCAAAAGTTTACTGCAGCTTCATGGAATTTAATGTTAAATAATCAAATTTATTTTTAATTATACTGAAATTGACAAGCCATACACAACATCATGAATAAAACTAATGTGACTGTGATATCACTTCTGGGAAAACCTTTAAATACGTGTATGAGTTGGGGCCAGGGGGCCTTAAAAAAAAAATGTTTAGGAACCCCTGCCATAGGCGATTCATATCATTTCTGTTTTCGTTGCGTTATTGGTTGAATACATTTTTTTTAAAAAGTAAAAAAAACAGCCTGTACGATCTTTAGCAAGAAGACAACAGTTGGTCCATAAAAAATAAATGTACGAAGCCGTGCAATACTTACGTCTGACCATTAGTCCAGCAGGCATCATTTATAGGATGATAATGACTTTTTGATGGATTGTAATCTGCCTGATTGTCTGAAACTTCTTGCTTAGGGGTGCCGAAAAAACTAAAAATAATATAATGTAAGGGTATAAAATCAAATAATTAGTCATCAGTATTCACATTTTAGCTAGATGCCTAAATAAGTTACAGTAACTTCAGGGCTAGCTAGTGTGAGGGGAACTACCCCTGATATGGCATCAACTAAAGATCCTTAAGGTCCCCACACACGTAGCAAGTGGGGACCGACAGATGAGCTGTGGAGAGCAACGTGATGACGTCATCGGTGGGCACCCTTTGTGTGCCGGACGTAAGTTTGGATGGGAATGGCAGTCCCCATTCAAGCTAATGGGACATGTCCATAAATATCTGGTCGGCGGCAAAATCGTCCGCCAGTTGTTAGGGGACCCTTAAAGTCACAAAGCAGTCAAGTCTTTCAACTGAGCTAGATCGGACATGAATTACTTGTCCAATATTCAATTACATAACATGGGGCGTTTGTGTTTTTTCATAACACTGTGCCTTTATAGTTTAACATAAACTAGTTTATAGTTTATGTTCAGCATAATCAGTTTTTTGTAGATGTGTTAGCTGGGGACATGACAACTGAAGGAATAGCAGTAGACATAAATAATCAGAGAACGGGGACATAGCCTATTATACCTAAAGCTGGCCATACATGTATAGATCTCTCAGAAATCGATCACGTATGCAACTGGGACATACGATCGAGTCTTCAATCATAAGTCGTACATTGAACGAAAAGTGGACCATTTTCGAGATACGATTTATCACCGATTTATACGTCCGATCAGTGACGTAACTAGAGCTACACACAAATATGCAAATAGAAATTATTGAAGTGGAATGAGGCCTTCATGGGTTGATTGAAAGGGCAGATCTTAACCTCTTTAGCGTTTCGCCCCAAGCCAGTATGGGCGCAGTTTGATCGTGAATCAAACTGTGCCCGTGCCGAGATCGGGCGCAACCGCCTGCTCTCCGTGAGCCTGCAGAATTTCTCCATAGCTGCAGGCACACAGAGTCTTTCTGGCCCGTGTCTTCGGTGTCGCCAAAGGGGGCGGCACCATAGACCTCTATGTTAATGGAGGGGGGGCAGCGCTTTTTTCCCCACAGTGTAGAGGGCCGGGGGAGAGCCGGCAATCAAACACAGTACACTGTACTCCGCTGTGATTGCCCAGGCAGCGGCTTTTCGTGCCATAAAAAATGCAACGAAAAGCCCATATCGCTAGGGAGGTTAAGGTCACCAATAATGTAATTTGTCTATGGCCAGCTTAAGCTATTATTCATTTGTACATATGAAGTGACCACAATGCTCTTCTGTAAAACAACTATAAGTTTCTCTTAATCTGCAACAGCACATTCATATTTAAAAGTTTGTACTAAACTCAAAGTTTCCCCATAAAACTCAGAGATTTGCCATGATCTTACAGACTTCTACCTTGACATATTTTTAGTGGACTTTGCGGGAGTGTTTGCAGAGGAATTCTCAGGAGGCTTTTCAGAAACTTCTTGTTCAGAGACTTTACTCTCTTTTGAGTCTTTTTTAGAAACGTCTTTGCTTTCTTTATCAGATTCTGTTTTAATGTTTGTTTCCACAACTTTACTCCTCTTTTCAAAGAATTTATTTGAAATGTCTTTACTCTTTTTTGATTTGACAGAAGATGGACTTGCATCTGCTAGGAGAAAAATATATGATTAATACACAGAATACAACATTTATGGGTGGGATTCTGGCCCATGGGAGACGTTAGGACAAGCCTTAGTGATGCATTGAATCCATCAATAACTGGCTAAGGAGAAATTCCTATGCCTACATTCGATTCATAAAAGGTCTCATTGATAAGGTTTTGCTGTCTGAATTCTTGCCATTGACCCCCATTTTGGAGCAGTCTGGTGTATTTGACCCATCACTAGTGATCTAAATGTGAAATCACACTTAAAATTGTGTGCATTTTAATGCACTATATATCTTTATGTGTGTTTTACATTTTAAACATTTACCACTGTAGTGCATTTTTTGAAGTCTAATGGTTACTACTGCGGTCACCACAGGAAGTTATTCTATTCAGCATAAAAAAATGCAATATTTTGTGCCTGGTTATATTCCTCAGTGTTTGGAATATTTGTGATTTTTGTTAAATCTTTAAATTTCCAATAAAAATGATTGAAAGAGAAAAGAAAATTATGAAAAATCTGTCACTTTGCTGTAAAGAGGTAAACCTCCCTAGCGTTCATAACGTTTCTTTGAAAAACAAACTCTGGATGAGCTGCGTTCGCATGAACCCTGTATATCCCCAGAAAGCTGCAGCATTTTCAGGGTTGCGAGACTATCCTGATCGCATCACAGTGACACCGAAGGGGTAGGCACTCCATGTACCTCCATATTAATGGAAGAGTGTGGGCTTATTCATTAATGACAATGTACACTGCTTCAGAACACTAGGGAGGTTAAACAGCATATGAAATGCAACATAACCAATAAACTGAAATTTTAAAAAGTGGAAAATGCTTATGTGAGCCTGGTGGTTTTCCATGTGGGTATTGCATTCATTTTGAATGGCATTGAATAGCTATACAATGGTACATAAAAACATACTACACAAAGTTGACAGTTTTTGCATTATGGAAACCTACATCATATTCAGCATGTGTTAATTTATGTATCTTTGCATTAAAATGAAAACACCTACTTTTTTCTTTAGTCTTTTGTGGGGAGGTCTTCATGGTACATTGTTCAGTCTCCTCTTCAGGTTCAGATTTAATTTCAGTTTTTTTATCAGCTGTTAAAAAAAAAAAAAAAAAAAAAAAACACAACATAAAACTATAGGTATATCTCCTCTGTTTAATTACTCTAACAATTTAAAACTTTTAGAATTATAAGGTCACACCAATTCCGCTACATAACCAGTTTCAAAATGCCCCCATACACCTTACAATTTTACCATACACTTTCTGTACAATTAACTTTTCTTCTACCAAAACAAGGTAAAATGAGGACCTCTCTAAACATTCCAGATTTTACAGGAGCAAAAAGTTTTGTCATCACACTGCCATTTTGTCATAAAAGTATCTGCTAACAATAAACAATATCACTTACAGTGACCTAACAGAATATTCATCTTTATTATTTCAACTCGAATTAGCAAATATCCGAATACCACCTCACTAGTCAGAGCCTTTGCAAAAATTTCTAAGCAGAACAGTATGGCTCAGTGGGTTTGCTCAAGTATTTGTAATATGGAAAAAGGCCATATAAAACAGGACTGCACATAAGTGGTACACAAGAGGACCAAAAACTTGCCATGTGTACCTGGCATTTTGTTACTACGCCCATCTGTGTACTAACAATAATGAAGTATTACGTCAGGGCAGCCGCTGTTAGAGAACCGCTGACAGCCACAGAGGAGAGAGATCAGTAGCTTGCAGCATCCCCCTCCTCCCCTGATATGTGAGAAGGAAGCCTGTGATGTAATCTGTTTATTGACGGCAAGTGTTCATTGGGAACATCTTGTGGCTGAAGTTGATATTGCAGTGTGATACTTTTTTCAACTGAAATTATACTGGAACACTTTAAAAAGCTGTACAAACTTCACTTTATCATCATGTATACACTACAGTAACAGCTAATATTTTTAGATTACCAGAACTCTTTCAGTTTTTATTGTTAAATGTTTAGCAGTATAATTTGGATAACCGCAGGGAACCATTAACTCTAAAAAATTGCAGTTGGATGTGAATTCGGGAATGTAAATTATTAATCCAAAAAGAAGACTTAAGGGTAATGGGAATTAAAAAAATAATTAAAGTTCAAATGTCCCAATTAACAAACAGTCATAATGAACGACTTCTCTGCTCTAAGAATAAATGCATGCCGTGCGTAACATTACAGCACCCACTGTGAACCTAGCCTAAAGGCCCCCACACGTACCGAGTGGGGGCCGACAGAGCAGCTCAGATGAGCTCTAGAGTGCAGCGGGATGACGTCATCACACGGCTATCCCGAGCTGACAGCATCGGCGGGCTCCCTTTGTGTGCCGGCCGTTCGCTTTAAAGACGCCGGTCTCCATTGAAACTAACAGCATCGGCCAGAGATCATCGGACATGTCCGCTCTCTGGCCGGCCGAGCGGGATCTGTCACCCCATGTGGGCACCCCTGATCGGCGGCCGATTTTGCCACCGACTGACGGCCGCGAGTGCACATGCCCATCTGTCGACGGCAAAATCAGCCGCCGCTCGGTGCGTGTATGGCAGCCTTAACTCTCGCTGATAATGAAGTAAATGTGTTTTGCCGGACTAGAGACGCTTGTATATGTGAAGGGAATGGATCGCCAATAGTTCAAGACTGAAGCTGTAAAACATTTGAAAAAATGCTGTAATTCAGCAGAGGTTACAAATACTTAGATTGTTAGCTTCAACTTTAATAATGACTATGGGATTCAAGGGAAATCATGAATCATGTTTAAAGTGCCCCTTCATTCTGCCTCTTCTTGGAGCCTTCCACTGCCCTATCTTCAGCAGAAGATCTGAACACTTAAGCTAGGCACACACTGTGTGCCTTCTTTCAAGCGGGATCAATAGAACCCACTCGAAGGAACTCGCTAGAATGGAATTTCCAACATGTTCAATCTCCAATACTTTGCATGGAGACATGAGTCTTCATGGAAAGTATTGGAACAGCTGCGGCTGCTGCCTTCTGCTCAGCCGTCGGCTGTTAGCGTGAAGGGGCAGAGCCAGCATTTCTCACTCGGAAGCTGTGTGAGTGAGGCAGCTGTTGTAAATCACACACTGCAAGCTGGGGAGAATGGGTCCCCATTGAATGGCAATCGATGTGCCCATGTGGTGCACATTGATTTCTGTTCAATTGATCCCCAATCAATGACAGTGTGGTGCCTAGCTTAAGGAAAAAGCAGCAGCATCTTTTGCCTAACTTCCTTTCTCTGCTTTAATTGGTCATTACAGTACAGTGTTGGTTTCCTAGCCATTAGTTCTGTGGTTAATGTAGGTTGCCTTCCTTTCCTTCAATTGATGGATAAAATACATTAGCGTATTAAATACAGAGGAGTCGGAAGAATTAGAATGTGAGGAGTCGGAGTCGAAGAATTTATCGACCGACTCCACAGCCCTGATGCTCACCCCTAGGTATTAACACTAAACACAGCTAGGAAAACATGAGTCTGCAGCCTGCACAAACTTTTTTACACCAACAATATCGCTTCCTTACATGAAGATTTATCAAATTTCATAATATGTAGATAGCTTACATTTATCTTTTGTCTTTTCAGGTAACGTGTCCATGGCACATTGTTCAGTCTCTTCGCCCGATTCCGAGTTCAGAGGAGACTTTCCTATAATAACCACAAGGCATTATATATTTTTAATTACATTTTTTTGCACACAAATTTGCAATGTTTGACATACATACAGGTCAACATTAAAATAACCAAAAGGTTACAAATTTACCATATGACCTTAAGAATAACTATGACTAGAGAGATATATACAATGACGAACAAGCTGAAACGGTATTCATGACTATATCCCTGTAGTGAGAAGCAAACATTCCTTTAATCTGCAACAAAACAATGTTTAATTTTAAATGAAAAAGTCTAGTTTGATTTATTTGTGCCAGAAACATCATATTATATGTTTGAGCACAGAGAGCGCAGTGAAGAAAGGTCCAAAAGACAAACAGCCTTTGAAACAAAATGGAAGAAGCAGAAAACATGACCTTCGGTACTAGCAAGCAGAGGAAGTTGACATATTCCTTTGCTTCAGTATATGGAATGGCTTCCAATATTGAGTAGCTGATAGATGTTTAACCTCCCTGGCGGTTCACTGAGGTGCAGATTTCTGTACCAAAAGTGATACAGTGTTTTGCCTTTCCGCCCCCATCGGCGTCACCAGTGACGCCGATAGGGGCAGAAAGGCTCTGTGTGCCTGCAGCTTTGTAGAAATGCTGCAGGCACACAGAGAGCCAGCGGTTGCGCAGTACTTGCTCCAGGTGGGCGCGTTCATTTTGCAATTGATCACCAAGCGCTTACCCCGAATGCGCATGGTGATCATTCGCAAAATCGGCCACAGAATAAAAGCGCTATGGCCGGCTTTAGAGGTTTACACTTGTTTTCTTTTCTTTTGATTTGGATTGGATAAAACATTTATAAAATATTTATCCAATCCAATCAAAATAAAAACAAATGTAAAAAAATGAAAAAAAAAAAAAATCTAAGAAAAAAAAATTTTTCTGTACCTTTAAATCTCCCGCCCGCCGGATGACGTCATCGGCACACGAGAGCCAATCACGGAGATAGCCGGAGACCTCGGCTATTTCCGGATGGGCTCGTGTGCAGCCGAAGATGATACTACTATCAGGAACGCTCAGCGCGAGCGTTTCTGCTAGCGGGATCCACTTTGAGCTGGATAATAGAAAGAC
>CM070038.1:66149959-66166496 GCA_036250615.1 Ptychadena robeensis
GTTTTGCTGCTTCAGGACCTGGAAGGCTTGCTGTGATAGATGGAACCATGAATTCTACTTCTATCAAAAAATCCTGAAGGAGAATGTCCGGCCATCTGTTCATCAACTCAAGCTGAAGCGATCTTGGGTGCTGCCGCAGGACAATGACCCAAAACACACCAGCAAATCCACCTCTGAATGGCTGAAGAAAAACAAAATGAAGACTTTGGAGTGGCCTAGTCAAAGTCCTGACCTGAATCCTATGGAGACGTTGTGGCATTAAAAAGGCGGTTCATGCTAGAAAACCTTTAAATAAAGCTGAAATACAACAATTCTGCAAAGATGAGTGGGCCAAAAATCCTCCAGAGCGCTGGAAAAGACTCGTTGCAAGTTATCGCAAATGCTTGATTGCAGTTATTGCTGCTAAGGGTGGCCCAACCAGTTATTAGGTTCAGGGGGCAATTACTTTTTCACACAGGGCCATGTAGGTTTGGAGTTTTTTTTCTCCCTAAATAATAAAAACCATCATTTAAAACCTGCATTTTGTGTTATCTTTGACTAATCGTTAAATGTGTTTGATGATCAGAAACATTTTATGTGACAAACATGCAAAAGAATAAGAAATCAGGAAGGGGGCTAAAAGTTTTGCACACCACTGTATACGGATAATGCAATGCCCCTTACTTCCTGCCTGAGCAAACCATGTGCCTAAGGCATGCCATTGGTTACAGTTTTTGAATATGAAATTAGCCCTTTGGTTACTATCTGACCAAGGTCTTTGTATACAAGGTGTGTATATATGGATAATGCAATGCCCCTTACTTCTTGCCATCGCTAACAATGATTTTTGGCCGCACAGGCATACATTGGGGTAGTGGTTGTGCCCCCCTGGTATACCTTCGAGCCCCCCTAGGGGGGCCGTCCCCCAGTTTGGGAACCACTGCATTGGGGGAACAGTACACAGGCTAACACATATATAGCCATTAAGATTATTCTTTACATACTGAGGGTACAGGTTGGCACATATATAGTCCTTAAGGTTCTTCTTTTCTTGGCTTGGCCGGAGGAGGTAGAGCAAAGAGTTGTCTTGGCAGGATGAATAAACAAAGAATATTGCATGGACAATCTCTATCTATTCAGCTGGGACATTTCTATCCTTACTTTATGTATAGAGGACTGTCTTTCTGTTTTGTGTTCAGTTCCATACAGGTTGGGATATATATACAGTATATATATATATATATATATTTATATAGTTGTTAAGGTTATTCTGTCCATAGTAAGGATACTTGGCAAATACTGGTAATAAATTATAATATCCTGGTTATTTTCTAATCAGTTGAATTTTAACCTCCTAACTGACAAATGAGTGAACTGCTTGAATGTCAGTATGCAGTGGTTACTATTTAGGGATAACTAAAACTAGGCATACAGTTTTAATTAATTTGTCAGTCAAATACATTTTTACACAGGAATGCATTTCATGGGAAAGATAATTCTTTAAAGTTGGAACAATCGGCACACCCACACCCCACATATTACAACACTACACTACACACTCAAAAACATGTTCCTATAACACACCATAGGTTTTAAGGATACTGTATTTAATGTAATTGTGTTAATCCACGATAAAATGGCGGCAGTCGTAGCCCTGCTGGAAGACATTCTGCACAGCAGGTTTTATACTGCATTTGAACTCTTTCAAGCGGAAAGCGACTGGAGCTGGCGCCGACGTCATCAATGGCCCTCTATTCGCTGCCTGTTTTCGCCGCTAGAGGTCCACCCGCCCCTCGTTGTGTGCTATGAGGCTGCGGCGCTTCGGATGGAGCAGCATTTAAACGTCATTCACCGGAAGACGTTATCGAATAGGGAAGTTGCAAATGTACCGGGAAGCGGCTGCGGTATGTGACCTCGTGACTGAGCTTGTGCGTTCTATAGGCCTAAAGCCCACGCTGAGGGCTGTGTATGTTGGCGGGGAGTGTATAGAGGGCTGCTGGGTGGAATGTGCAGGTTTCTGGTCTCAGCGCTCCTCCACATGTCATGGAGGCTTGTGGTTGTCACTTCATAAATCATTATAGAGCTGCTTCCGGGGTTATTGATCGATTCAGGGCAGGCTGATGGCTTCATAGTTGTAGAAGAACTACAAGTTCCAGCATGTGTTACTAATGAGATGGTGCCAAGGGGGCCCCTTGGTCCCCAATAGTCTGAAATGTTAGGTTCCCCCGATCTGCCTAATTTATAGCTGTGGGGATAGCAGAGTACATCTAATGTATCATTTTTGGAGTTCTTTACAATGTGAACAGCACAGATTAAAGCACACAAAGCCTTAGTTTTCATCTTTTAGACTTGTTTTAATTTATTTTTACCGAATAAAAACCCTGACTCAGCGGGTCTACATGTATTCCACTGTTTCTGTGAATAAGTAATGTAGCCACACTTGGGCAGCAGTGTTGGAATATTGTTGATTTGAAATGTTTAGACTTCATGAAAGTGAATAACAAATCTCAACTGCTGTTTTTGAGCCAGTAAAACTGTTACTTTGTGTTTATTTATTTGTTAAGCTTTAAAAGAAATACATTTTCGCAAAAAAAGTGTAACTGTTTATTTTCTTGAGGAAGTAGCTACAGCTGAAAAAAAAAACACTGCCCAGTAGCTCAGTAAATTGTTTTGTTTCTGGAAACAGAGGTCTGAGCAGAGAGATCACTGCTTGACCAGTGAAATTTGCAAACGTTTTTATGAAGTAGGCCTGGAATATATTGTAACTTAAATGGATAGTTCAGCTTGTATGGAGAGGAAGTGGTTGAACGTTGCTAGAGCAGATTTACAGTGTTTAGAAAAGAAGCAATATTGTATATAAATACCATACAATACCATAGGGGGATCTATTTGTTTTTAATCTACTGGCATCTTATCCTTGCTTAATACAGACATGGACACCATAAATGATGTAAACCAAACTGTGTGGTGCCATGGGTGTCAATTGCACGATAGTGGGTGCCGCTTCTCATACCAATGTTCTCTGAACATGTGCAGTGCCATCCATTTGTATGCTTACTGATGTGAAGACTTGGACATTTGGTGCCAAGTGGCACCTCAATTGTATCTGCTTCTCAGAGTCCAGGCCTGGATAGGTCAGAGCTTTTCTGCTGGCTGGTTATTGTCATGTCTCCTCCACCTTCTCACGACTCCATTTTTCGCTTTCCCACTGATTCGTACTTTGCTGCTAACTACAAATATAAAAACACTTGAATATTTAGCCTGTCCTTGATGGAGAACATGATGTGGCTTGACAAAGAGTGTTGATTTAAGTCTTAACTTTTTTAATGAACCTAGTTTGACATAGAAAATCAGATAATCATGTTCTGAAACTCATTCATACCAGTAGCTGGACATTGCTCTCCTGATATTATTTACTTTATTTTATGACCTGTATTGTGCAGCCCATTCTTTAAATGCAAGTGGTAGCGTGAACTATGCCGGGCAAAGTTCTTATGTATGTGTATATATATATATATGTGATAAATAAGAGCTCTGTTATTAGAGGCGAGCCAGTCCTACGTCTTTGACAGGTCACCTGACTAGCTTTCTATCTGGTTTTCTCCACAGTTCATGTAGTGGGCTAAAGTCAGCAGTAATAGTGGATTTCAGCTTTGTTGAAAAAAAAAAAAAAAAGGAATGTTGTATATGAGGGTTGACAACACATTGACTCGGTCAGAATGTTCTACCAACCGTAAAACTGGCCCTTCAGTTCTTACCAGCAGTATGGGCACCCCTGTACAGGGTAAGTGATATTTGTAAAGAATTCTCGTTTCTTCGATTTTTTTATTTTATTTATTTATTATTTTTTTTTGGGGATATATATATATTTTTTTATATATAGATATATATATCGCAACTAGCAACCCCTACCTCAAGGCCCCATCCTGGTCCACAGCTTCGCGACTAGCGACCGCGTAACACCACTGTACAACCCCCACCCCAACAGTTGTCAACAGCTTTGCTCAGGCCCAGTCCTTGATTGGGGATCCGCCCCTCTGTCTTCTCTCCTATTGAACTTTTTTCATGGTACAAGTCACTGAGGAGGTGGAGCAATGCTGGATTTTGAGCTTTTTACTGGATGTTTTTAAATACTATTGGCACCTCTGGTGGCGATAACAGAAGGCAGAGGTGGTAGCTCTGCTTTAAGCTAGCCATACACTGCTCGATTCTTGTGTGATAGTTGTGCTATCAATTTCAATGTGCCAACACAAAAATCAATGCGTGCATCACCTTGAGGAATCAATCCCTGGACAATACTTTGGATTGAGATCCCCATCTAAAGTAATGGTGATTGAACAGGGATCTGACATCCCTGTATTTCCCGGTTCTATTGATGTTCCGTTCAAGCAGGATTGATTGCTCAAGGTGAGCTGTATTGGATTTTAGAGATCGATTGTTTGGCGGTCAAACGTAAAATTGTATGGTCAGCTTTAAAGCGAACCTACCACCTCCCGGTGGTGAGGATGCCATTAGCATAGAGAAGTTTTTGGACATAGAGAAAAAACAAAAAACTTACCTGTAAGGAAAGTTCATATATTTGCAGTAACACTCCACTCCTCCAGAGACCTTGCACAGTGGCTGGGTGAAAGGGGACTTAGGAAGGCAAAGGTCACAGTGATTCCTACATTTCCAAGTCTCCTGTGCTCAGCAGCCTACTGGTGTTACTGAGTCAAGGAGCTTTGTGTATGAGCCTGTGACGGCCATCTCAGTGTATGGAGAGTGGGACAGGAGTAAACATGGTGGCGTCGGAAACCTGGATGGGGGGAATGTAAGTATGTTGTTAATTGTTAGAAGTAGTAGAGGTATGTAAATGTATTAATGGACTGTTCCATAATGCACTTTTAGCGCCACTCAATGTGAGCAGCTTCCTTATAGACAGAGATGGTCAATGAGATAAAATTGCAACATTACCATGCAAATTTGCATAAGGCTGCTGTGTTTTATTGGCTCAGTTTAGTTTGCATATTAATTTAGAAATTTCTATATCTCATTGGCCTCTCTAATCGCCTTTTAAATGTTTAATTCTCAAATGGTGAATCCAAGCAAAGCAGATATTTTGGACATATCTTTGTTGGTCAACCCACTTGACATATGTATTGGTTACTCCAGCAAGAATGTGTGCTTGTAGTATTTAAAGCTTCACTTTATTTGCTTGATTTTCCTTTAGGTAAAGTGAATGTGAAATCCAAACTATCTACACTACACAGTCTATAATGATTAGTTAGTAGGTCACAGTTCTTTGAAGTCCATTAGCTATTGAGCATTTTGTTGTCTTTTATGATAGGACGTGTCATGTTTATAATGGGTATCGCAGTCTTGTTTTTTTCATTGCTCACAAAATGGCAATGTGGACGTCTATAGAATTAGCAGCTTTGTAATTGGCTGACTGCTTTCCTTAAATTTGTGCTCAGAGCATGTATTAAAATACTTAACTTTTGGCTTATACCCAGAAATGTTTTGTTCCCTAGCCTATAGTAAGTGGATGATCGTTGAGAAACCTGATGTGGGGGGGGGGGGGGGGGGGGGGGACATCTTGCCCCACCCCACCCAATCGCAGCCATATAGTGAATGGGTGTAGTTGAAATGACACACAATTTTTAACCGTGTCCATTCAGGTCAATGGCCCTGATCAGGGGACAATCAGCCGCCCCTGCTGCCCTTAGTTGAGGTGGGCACAACCCCATTCAACTAAATGTAGGTGATCAGGCGCAATTAAAATCAGAAAATAGCCTTAGCTGCAATCTCACAGCTGCAATTCTATTCGCGGGAGATCGCTGGGTGCTAGCGATCTCCCGCAGCGCCGCGTTTAGAATTGCCTAAGTGGGAACATGCCTTAAGAATTCTTGTGTGGCAAAGGCCAAATGATGGACTGATCATTATTACACTGACAGGGTGACCATGATACATTAATAGGCAGATCCTCACATTTGGCATACATTTTTATAAACTTCTGTCATATATGTTGGAATCTACAGAATAGTAGCCAGTAAGTCTGTGAAGGTTCAATTACAAGGTCATAGTGTATCTAGGTCAAAGCCAAGTTATTTTGTCACATTAATGACCTCAAACAGGACCAATCACATGACTGAGTTCAGTAGCTCATGGCTACAGTGTCGCACACACCATGGCACCTTGCATACATATAGTGGCCATGTTAGTTCTCCTGAATACATGCTGATATAGCTAACGCAACTGGGCGAGTCACATTCCAATGCAAGCCTGTGAGCTTATTATTCTCATTTTAAACTTTAATTTTTCAAGTTTATATCCTCTTTAACAAATCTTACCCTTAATGGCGGTGGTTATAGACACAGAAGGAAAACATCTGTGTATGTACTATAGGCAAATAACCCAATTGTCAGTCTATTGGCTGTCTTTGTGCACCTTAAAGCCAACCAGTCATTAAACTTTCTTCAGGATGGTACTCGCAGCCACATCCCTTAAATCAGTGGATCCCAAACATTCCTTGCAGGCCCCCCTTTTCTATTTAGGAACATTATCGAGCCCCCCCCCCTGCACATTCAAACAATAGTTAAGAATGAGGGCCAGGGCCCCCCTGGAATACCTTTGCGCCCCCCCCCCCCCAGTTTGGGAACCACTGCCTTAAATAATGATAAAAAAACAATCACTTTTCTGGAAAGGTAAAAATCCTGGGATGCGCCGCTTCTAGTGATGTACCATTGCAGGCTGCCAGATGCAGGAAACCTTGCTGGTAGACATCACTGTGACGTCCACCTTCTGACTGGTGTCACTGGAGTGGATGAGTCATGTGACTTCCAGATACACTAGATGAGCCTGTGATGGGCAGTGTCCGGCGGGATCAGGTAAAATTAAGCTAGCCATAGGCTATGTTCCCAGTTGGGCGATTAATCACCTGCGCTCCTGATTTTCAATCGCCTGCGGAGTTGCTGGTGGGTGATCATCCATTAATGTCTATGGGAGCGATCAGGGAAAAAAACAAATGTGATCTGATCAATGGGGACAAGCCCATTCAGAATAGTGAAGGCGATTAAAAATCACAAGTGGGAACATAGCCATACACATGTTAACTTTTTCTTGATCGCTGATTCGAACATTGATGTATCGTACTACCACACAGTGTAATATGATCGTACTATGGAAAGCATACATATTACGATTGTTCGCAATACGAACATATTACGCATGCGCTCCATAGTACAATTGTAAATCAAAATACATAGAATAACCCATCGGATACTTGTACAATCGACTAAAATTTACCAGGATTAGCTCACCTCTAAAGATTTCACTCTTTGCCTGGAAAATGGTTTGATCCTGTAGGTTTAAGGGTAGCTACTTGGTCCTGATGATATGCCAACTATTTAAACCTGGAGTTTAGTCCCTCCAATATTTTTCCCCCATCATGAACTTTGCAAGACTTTCTGTTCCCTTGGCTATGTCATTCATTGTGACCTCTTCACTGTGTGGTGATTCAGGAGAATCATGGTGTTGGTAGGGAAGGCAACAGTACGGTGCTGCACATAGCTAAATTAACCACAAGCTGGTGGGGGTGGTTATGGGGCTGGGGTCGTAAATTTAAAATTTCACCTACTTTTTAGCTACATTTTTGTAGTCTATCTTTCTATTCTATTTGATGATTAAATTTATTGTCCCCCCTATGAGATACTGCATATTAGATGCCTTCTGTATTAAGCCAGTACCCAACAGTGTTCAATTTGTAGAGCAGCACTGTGTTCACTGGGTATATCTAATCTCTGGATGCATGTGTGGTTGCCTCAGGGTAGTCTGATTTTCACTATTAATTGTTTTCCTACTATATTATGTAGAGTACAGATGGCAAGCTCCTTTCGGAGGCAAAGATTGATCGGTGGTGTTCTGCATAAATGAATGTGTAGCCATTGGTTTCAATATGTGTATATAATATATATATTTTTTTTCATTTGTTTTCTTTAGACTGAACGGAATATTGTGGGAATTGAATCTCAAGAAGTAAACAATCTACAGAAACTATTTGGGATTGTGTTTCGCTCCAAGCATGGCTGTACAAGAGCCAAGAAAGGCTAGGTCGCTCAGTCTTGCTGGAATTGCTCAGATCTCCAATGATATCTCCCGGAAGTTTTTGGATCGCAGTGATTTGTCCAGACTCCTCCGAATTGCTTCAAATTTCCTTAAAGATCATACTCAGGTTTTGATGGAACTGGACAGCTTCTTTGTTCACGATCCCAGTGCCAAAATGAAGTTGGTGTTCGTAGAGGACACTGTTCTGGTGAAGAATGTTTTTGTTATGTCCTCTTCTATGCAGGAACTGGCTCAGAGGTCACCTGAAAATCTTTATGTTGATCTACAAACGAATATTGGCCCGGGGCTGAACATGTACAGCGTGTCTTGTGAAGATGAGTCTGGTTGGAACATGTGTGCTAGTTGCATATCAAAAAACACCAATCCAGACGCAGTTCGGTTTCTTATCGTTTCTGTTTTGCAGAGTATACCAAAAATGAAAGCTCAGATCAAGTCCATCACTATTCACCCTGAAATCCGTGATTTCCGAGAACTGACTAACCTCGTACCAAATGCCACTATCAAGCATTGCATGTTACTAATTGTCAGAGTGATAGAGGGGAAAATCTCTCATTTGCCACCTCCCACCCAGTCACAGATTAAAAGTGTTTTACAAGCCCTTTGTTTTTCTCGCTCCCTAAAAATCTACAATCGTCATCTCAATGAATTGAAAGCCTTATGTCCAGTTGATGTATATCAGTACTATATTGACACCTGGCACCCTAGCAGAAAAGAATGGTGTACCAAGGACAGCAATAGGGTGAAAGCTGAGAAAGCATTATTTTCCTACTCTGGGGCCCTACAATACACTCTATCAACAAGAATGGGGATTTTGCCATCGTTGTACCAGTGCCTCTGTGTGATTTTGCGTCAGACTCTTGAGTTACAAAGTGCACCAGAAAGTGTGCTTGAGGTCTGTACTGATATTGTGCCTGATATTTCCACTACTACAACAACAGAAGCTACAACTACTACTTCTCCTACTCCAGCTACTTTTGAAGAGGTAACAACTCTTTTTTCATATGCTCATCTTTGTTGAATTTACAGGGAACTTGTATCCCTTGCCTGAAAGATGCTCTGTGTTAAAGGGACAGCTAGAAATCGTTCCGTGTTTATGCCTTAAATAGGGAAAAATTAGGAATATGAAACAACAATATCTTCTCTTGCTGGGGTTAATATCGATATGGTTTATAGGTTAGGGTCTCTAATACGAAAGCTGCTGACCGTTTTATTTTCCTGATTTATTTTCTGCAAGTAGAGTCTTAAATGCTCAGTACACAACAGTAATCTCTTTCAGAAAATAGTGTTTACCATTCTTATTAGATACACTGTACCCAAATGAAGGGGGCAAAGTGTGTGGATATACTGTTACCCCTACCTCCTCCGTCTTTAGAATCTTAAGAGGGGGAGTACAAGCAGTATTCACTGCTAGACAGAGAGCGGAGAAACACTGGCTGCAAGCTTTCAACAGGTGTCTTTCTCTGCTCTGCCTCTTAAGTGCCGTCTATCGACACTTCTAAAGAGGAAGAGGGAGAGCAAGCAGTGATAAAAGCAGAGAGGAGAAACATGCTGTATCTTATTGTGCTTGAAATACTGTACTTCCATCATTTGTACACACAACCCAACTTGAGAACTTTTGACCAATATTTGCGAACTGAAAACCAATATTCTGCTCGCTTTAGGATTGCTATCATATCCACTTCAGATTCATTTATAAGATCGTATGTGGCTGATTTTAATAATAGACTTCAGGACCTTGAGTGGATTATGCAGTTGTTTGCAACTATGTAGAACTGGAGGTATAATGAGGGCAGTGAACCAAGGAAGCTATCGAAGGAGTACAGAAGGCACAAGAAGTGGGGCAAAGCAGGAGAGAGAGAGAGGGGGGGGGGGGGGGGGGGGGGACTGTTCTGGCTAGATATAGGGCAAGGACCTTGCTCAGAAGACATGTATTAGGAGAAGCATGCTCATCATATGTACAAGGGCCAGAAACCAAGAAGTGATTGATCCATTTACATTAGAAGAGCATGACAACATTTGGGCACATAAAGATTTAAAAAGGAATGTGTTGTTGAAACGCTTGTTACATATCTTGTTCAGACCTAGCTATATAATAACTGTGTGCCTGTTCATTGACATCAGGACTGATAGATCTGTCTGATAACTACACTATTCGGGTAAGGGTAATGGGTAATGAGGGCAGAAAGCATGTGTTTTTCTGTCCGTTTTCAGCGCGTTTTTTTTTTTCTTTTCTTTTTTTAGTCCATTGACAGTCTATTGACTGTCAATGAGCTAAAAACCGCAGGCGATCCATGTCCATTGATTTCAATGGCCGCGGGCACACATTTGAGCCACGGATTGCCTGCAGTGCAGTCCGGACACAGAAAAAAAATCTGCGGCAGTGGAGTCTGGCTCACTGGCGTTAATGGGCGCGGTTCGGCCGTGGCTGAAATGCTGCATCCGCTCCCAAAAAGCCTCAGTGGAGCCTTATCCTAACAGACCTAGCAGCCAGCGAGTATTGTAGCTATGACCTATGCTGGAGGAGGCCTATTAACATTTCTATGGAAAATGTTGGAAGGCTGCATGATTAACTGCTCCCTGTCACATCCTGTGGTTCCCTTCATTTTTAACCTTCCATATTGACTTGAGCCAGCAAAAACAACGTACATGACCAGGTAGCAGGTGTGTTAACACCATGAAATTGCCAAATGCTAAAAGCGGTTGGTGGTTGGGTATGTGCTGGCGCCATACCAGGTCAATGCTGCAGTGTACTTGTGGGGGTCACAGTTTTTCTACAAGCAAGCAGACCCTCCATAAGTTTAGCCATGGGGTAATGAGTGTATTTACACTCTTTGTATAATTATAGTGAGAATTCTTCAATATATGCTTTCTGCTTTAGACATGTGCTGATACATGGGCTAGGAGTGTTAATATTGTACAGGTGCTGCCTTATTGTAAGTGATCTGCACTAGGGTGGACAATATGACCAAAAGTTCATATCCCGATACTTGAGGATCTAGACATTTTTATTCAATTAATGAATAAAATGCATGATTGGCTGTGTTGGTCAATTATATGAAATGCTCCCAAAAGGAGGTGGGGTGGAAATAAATGTCATCACCAAATCCTCCAAAGAGCCGAAAATAGTGTCTGTACATTGTGTGATATGTGACACATTGTACGTATTGTTTATGAGTATAAAACAATATAGGAGATCGTATATCTGCTGCATGATAAGTAGAAAGTGTTGCAGCCGGGGAGTAGAAATTTTTATGAATGTAGTCTCGGGTTGATATGTAACCCCCAAAGTTTCTATATAGGATTTCAAAGATCTGGGTGGCCAAAGTAGGTGAGTGAAAAAATGCATATAGGAGGATAGCACTCTGGCCATAAAGAATCATTATAGATGTCTGTACTTTTAACTGACAATGTTCATGTTTAGTGTTGTAGCTAGGGGGGTAATTAGTAGTAGGGGTACAATACTGACCCTGAAAGTTTCATGGTTATACTATTAAAGGTTTGGGGGGATATGAGTGTTGAAAGTGTTTATAAAGCTGGTTTAGTTTTTTACAGCTTTGTTCCGTTGGCTTTCGGGAGGAGCAGAAGACCACATTATCTGTTAGAACTCCATGACTGCAGAGCCTATTGTGGTGTTAACAAGAAGAGCTTCATATGACGCAATAGACATTTTCTATCGTTTAGACCGGTGGTGGGCAACTTAGTTGATATGTAGGGCCACAAGTGCGGCCCTCAGCATCACTAAAGGGCTGCACATAACATTGTCAATCTATACTGACTTGTATAAGCATTTTATAATGAAATGACAGCAGGAGGCGGAGCTAGGAGACAGTGTTTGTTATAATTGATACTTCAAGCATTAGGAAACACTCGTCTGTGGTAACGCACATTTTGTGTCATATACATCGTCAAAGGTTATGTTTCTCATAGATATCATCACAGCCTTTTCTCAGGTTATGTTCCGCCATATATATCACAGCCCGTTCATTGGTGGAATAGTGGGAGCATAGGAACTGCCAACACTAAAGCAGGAGAGGCGAGGGACTTGCTCAGGTACTATCTGGGTCACATACTCCTCTCCTCCTCTTCCAACTCTTAAGAAGATCCCAGACAGGGAACTGTGAGTTCTTATGCATGAATAATTGGCTTTTGGGGGCCGCAAGTAGAGGACTGAGGGGGGCTGCCAATGAATGTCCAAATGCCCGCATGCGGCCCCGGGCCACAGGTTGGGCACCTGGGGTTTAGACTATATCGTGATATCACCCAGCCCTAATCGGCACTTATTAACAAAAAGAGGATGCAGCTGATGACTTCACCTTGCGGAGATGTTTAATGTTCTTTTGACCTTTCTTATATATTGAGCACCATTTTTCATCCGCTTTTTTTTTTTTAATTTCAGGTTTCTGATGGTCCAAGAAATGAACTGGAGCAAATGGAGTTTTACAGCTGGGAGGATTTTCAGGCCTTTCTGAACATTTGGTGTGAAGAACGGAAAATCTGTTTTATCATTCGTAATTCTGTGCCCCTGAGCAGTGAAGATGCAAGCCCTGAGTCAGTACAGACTCTGAAGTACAGTATGGTGAACCTTGGTTGCAGCAGCTATACCAGGTAACTCTTACTTTGAAAAGGCAATGTAAGTAGGTCCCCGGTGGTCACATGGATGGATCATCCACGATGCAGTTCTTTCCAGCTGGTGGATCTTTCCCTGTGCAGAGACTGTAAGCTGGCTGAAGCTGCTGCTCTCATACAGAGACCTGCAGCCGGATGATCCATTTATGGACGGTTTGTCCACTTGCATATGTGTAGGAAGCTGCCTGCGCACATAGAGATCTGCAGAACCAGGAGGCAGGGAAGCCACTGACTGCTTCTCCTTCTCTTTAACTCCCATTCTGCTGATTGGCGGTCATAGCTCTGTGCAGAGTGTTAGTTCCTGGTATTTTTATCATGAGATGCTTTGCTGTATGAGCTTCTTATGACTCGTAAAATACGGTATATATTTTTATGAATGTCTTAACCTCCCTAGCGTTTGAGATTAACCAGTTCATCCGCTTTTTGGGTTTGTCCCAAACGCTGCAGGATGGGGTTCGGGAAAACCTGATAAACCCCCTGTCATTGATGATGCCGGCAAAGTGAACATGGAGTAGTTTGTAATCTGCTGCAATCGCCTGTACCTGCTGAACGCTAGTGAGGTTAATATAATTCCATTTGTGCTAGGGGACATTGCAATTGGTAATCTGCACTTTCATGATCTGAATGTAGGTGGCACATGATGTACATTTCTCCATATAGACTTTTGTTGGTCATACAAGTAGACATTGGTGTTTGTATTTGTGTGTGTATATGTGTGTATATATATATATATATATATATATATAAAGTTTTTAACAACACAATATTAAAATTGCATCATTTGTGTCTTGAACAGAAAGCGTTGCCCAGCGTCTATTCAGCTGCGTTTGGGTCCAGACATGGACAGACTCATTATCACAAAGGCTGACCTCCAGCATAGCCATGATTCAGAGATAGACCTTCCACCCCGTTTTACAACGAAACCTGAATCGGTTGTGGAAGCTCCAGCAATTTTATCCATAGATATTTCTGACAAGTTCATGGACAGAACAGATTTGACCAAGCTTCTACGTTTACACTTCCCATTTGGCAGAGAATCACAATTTCTCGATGAACTGGAATCCCTTTTTAATACTGATCCTGGCGCCAAGGTGAAATTGACTTATGCTGATGAAAAGTTTACTGTGAGAAACATATTTGTGATGACAACCGCCATGCAGAATTTGCTCCAACATTTTCCCGAAAGCCTTTTTATTGCCTTCATTCCGAGTCTAAATCAGGAATTTACTTTGTATTCTGCCTTTTGTCAAGATGAGAATTTTGCCTGGAAAGTCTGTGCTCATTGCATCACCAGGAAAAACTCTCCTGACCCCCTACATTTTATCCTGCTTTCTCTTCTACAAGTCAACCCTACTTTGAACATGCAATTAAAGAATTTGACACTGAGCCCAGACATTCAGAACTATTCAGAATCGCAGGCTCTGCTTCCTAATGTCACAATAAAGCATTGCCTGCCGTTTGTGTTTGATTCCATGCATGGGAAAATTTCTTTTCTAAGTCAGATGGAGCAGTCCCAGATTAAAAACTTGCTCGTCAACCTAGCTCAGGCTTCCTCAACTGACGCCTACACACAGTACCTTAATGACTTGAAGGCTGCCTGCCCTGATGAAGTGTTTCAATACTATTTTGAAAACTTTCATCAGAGTTGGAATTCATGGTCTAGAAAGGACAGCCAAGCGAATGATGCAGAAAACTCCGCTTGTGATTTTGTAAGAGCCTATTACAGAGAATTAAGGACTCATTTGGGAACAATGCCTTCTTTAAGTCAATGTCTCCATGCCATACTTACTGAAGACCAGGCTCATGATCAGGAGCCCTCAGAATCAAGCAATACATGCATAATGGACAACAGCACTTCTACCAGTCATGCGGACACAGTGACCATACCATACAAACAGGTGCAAGAAAATATAACCACGGAAGTAGTTATTGACGATCTTCCTAATAAGGTAATATTTTAGCTCTTGTTTACTTTTACCTCATGTCACGTTTGTAGTTTCACAGGTTTAGATTTCTGACCATGTAAGCCAGTGGTGGGCAACGTAGTTGATATGGAGGGCCACAAGTGCGTCCCTCAGCATCACTAAAGGGCTGGTTTTCCCAATCAACTTTGACATTTATTTCTGATGTCTTAAGGAGCCCCAAAGTTGATCAGGAAAGCCGCTTCAGTGCGTGACCGCTACACATGATGATGATGGTTTATGGAATGCCCCATGTATATTATCAAAGGTTATGTTCCCCTATTCTGAGGTTATATACATATATAACAATACATATTATACAATCATCCCCTGTTTGTTGGTGGGACAGTGGTAGCATAGGCACTTGCCTGTCAGCCGATCTCGCGCTGATGTGTCCTCGCCCAGTATCTTCTTAGAGTGGGAAGAGAGGAGAGGTGAGGGACTTGCTGAGGCGCCATCTGGGTTACTGATTTGCTTTCACATATCCCAATCCGTGTACAAGCTGGAGCCTTAGCGAGTCCTTCGCCTCTCCTCTTCTTCCCACTCTAAGAGGATCCTGATTGAGGACACATCAGCAGGAGATTAGCGAACAGGTGCATTATGCATTAAGTTAGGTTTCGGGGACTGCAAGTGAAGTACTGCGGGTTGCCACTGAAGACTGCCCAAATGGCTGCAGGATGGGCACCTGAGATGTAAGCCATGTTAGGACAGCAAGTCACAAGTTGTCATAAATGCAAGTGGACCAAGTGTTGCAAAACAAAAATGCAGCAATAGAATCAATAAACATTCAAACAAATTCATTTATGCAAATAAAAAACTGAAAAAGGGGTAAAAAGAAAAAATGGTAGGCAGCCAATGTCAACAGTAGGAGGAATGTCACACAGGAATGTATAACTTATGGAATCTCCCGTATCCCCATATGTCCAGATCTGTGACAAGTTTGAGAGAATTCTTTTTTTATTGTTTTAAAAGTGCACGAATTTAAAATGGACTGGCATTGTATTTCTGCCATTTTGTGTTGCAAAATGTATTCTTTTATTTGTTCTATTTTACTCTTTAGGATTTTAGGAGTCCATGTAGAGCAGGCGTGGGCAAACCATGTCCTGGGGGCCATATCTGGCTCTTTATTATTTCAATCTGGCACTTTGGCACTTTGTCACCTTGTCAAGTCACTCCTGGCTCCCCTCCACCTCATTTTTTGCAATAAGTGGAGATCATGCCTAGAGCAGTGGTTCCCAAACTTTTCTTGCAGGGCCCCCCTCTTCTATTTAAGGACATTACTGAACCCCCCCCATTCAAACACAGGTTAAGAATGAGAGCCAGCGCTGCCCCCCAATTTGGGAACCACTGGCCTAGAGGATTATATAAAGGTCTCCTGCTAGAGGCTGTAGTTTGCTTAGATTTACTATCCTAAGCCACATTTTTTATATAAATTATTCAAAACCCATTCAGAATCCATGTTGCTGCCGATCTACCGCTGTGCGCGCTCGCAATGGTCGATCTGCTGTGGAATCGGCTGCAAATTTAATGCTTTAAAGCTAAATTGCCCGGGAAATCGATCTAAGAACTTACACTTATGTCCGTAAATTTTATAACCATTTCATTATACCGACACACAAAGGGTGCATGGCAGATTTCCGCAACAACCGGTTGTGCGTAATGCCGTCATCACGCACAGTCGATCTGTCAGCATATTGAGGGAAACATTAAACGTCTGTGGCCAGCTTAAGTGTTACATCTGCAGCAATCCTTACAGTTCTTAGCCATGTTGTGTGTTTTATCAGTATCTTCTCCATTTTACTCTTTAACCCCCCTAGCACTCCCGCTGTTTGTTTTTCCTGCCCTCCCTACTCACCTCTCGACACATT
>CM070038.1:66166596-66177142 GCA_036250615.1 Ptychadena robeensis
TAAACATGTATACAGAAGGTGGTTTGTGGTTTTAATCATTCAACTCGCTTATGCCATAAGTCACACATTTCTATTCATCCCACAGGATTCTGAAGACGTTCCAAATACACAAGTATATGGCAGGGAGTTTCAGAGCTGGGAGGACTTTTGTCTTTTCCTGCAAAAATGGAGTAGGGAGAAGTACACTCTGCGTTCATCGTCCTCACTCACCGAAGGAGAAGGCAGCAATGAAGAACTTGACATTCGAAATGCTGCAGAAATTTTGAAGTACAGCTGGGCACAACTTACCTGTGATTGGTAAGACAAACACTTTTTAATTTTTTTTATTTAACAAATATTTATGTACTCCTTTCCAAACTGTACAGTAAAATATAACTTAGCACGGGTCACAGGGTACATAGAAAATCATAGGCATGCATATCCACAGGGAATAAGAGATGACCAGATGGACCCTGAGCTGTCTTGACACATAAACAAATGTACCTTAACATAAAATATTACACGGCAGCAAGGAAACTAGACATCTGACAAACCTACATTTTGTCTGATTTTCTTAATGCCCTCATACAGGGGCGGGCCTAGGGAGATGGGCACCCCCTCTGATGGCCGCCCCCTCCAGAGTCTCTCCTCACTCCGTGGGGGAGGGGGGGGTGTCTTTGCTTGTGAGGTTAGACTTTGTTATGGACTCTATTGACCCAATCGGGAAAGCATCTCCACATTAATATCTGTGTATTTTAACCCAAAATATATAATATAAATAGTTTATGAAGCTTGCACTACCCACTCCCCATCGTTTCCTTGCGCTGTGCCAGTAACACACTTGCTGTACTGCGGTGAGCATTCTTCCTGTAATGTATCTATCAGTCTTTTAAACCTAGGTCACTTTCATTGAACAGAAAACAAATGCAGCCATCTTTTTATAAGGACTAGTAAGCATCAATATATGGACCAGTATATATTGCAAGGTGTGTACAGAGTTATGGCAGAGAGGGAGGTTGAGGCGGTGCTTCCTTTGATCCTTCCAGTTCCATACTGGTCAGTGTGCCCCATTGGCTACTTGACCAACCTTTGTGTGCCTCCAGGCTGGAAAGACTATTCCCAGTTTGACTTGCAACCTGGTAAACAAAAAAAAATGTAATCTTAATGATTTACTTAAATTACCACTTTTCACTCATTGATGTACATGTCTGATTACCAGCCAAGAGCTTTCCCTGCCAGACAGCCATGTTGCATGGGTCATTGGTGGTGAATGTTGTAGAATGATTCTGGCTTCAATCATGGGCATTCGTCATCCGCATAATAAAGCAATTTTGAGAATGCCTTGGTTTTAAATGTATCAAATGTCCAATCTATTCACAAAGTTTACTAGTGTGAGGTCCGCAGACTGCAACACCTCACACAAAGGGTATAATGCCATACATGGCAACATGCCAACAAAGCTGGGGCTGGTAGTTGTTGGCATCATCAGAGATTATGGCCCCTTTTATACAGTGTGGGGTACGTTAGGTGTGCATGCTGCTACCTTCATAAATGGGCATTAAGGGAATAGGTAAAATCAGGATTATCTTTTTTATTTTTTTTTCCTTTTTAATGCCCTTTTTCCTTTTTATGTTTTTATTTTTTGAAACTGTTACATGTATCTTTTAATGGAGAAACCCTCCTTTTACCTCCTTTTTAGGAAGAACTGCCCAGCATTCATTGAGCTGTCATTAAACCCCCAGAAGGACAAACTAATTGTCACCCAAAGCAGCCCGAATCATGTCCATGCCATGGATGATGCCAACGAAGCTCCTCCAGAGAAGAAGTTTAAGCCATCTTCTGCGGTAGGATTACCTGCACAAGTGGCAAACAACATATCCAAGAAGTTTCTGGAACCTAGCGACTTGAAAAGGCTTCTCCGCTTCCGCTCTGGTGCCTTTGAAGACCGAACTCAAATCCTCGCAGAGTTTCAGTCTCTTTTCTTCTCTGATCCGGGAGCAAAAGTCAAGCTTGTGTTTGTGGAGGATAAATTGCATGTGAAGAAAATCTTCCTGATGACTTCTGCCATGAGAGACTGCGCTCAGAAGCACCCCGAGAATCTGTTCATTGATGTGTTTACAGAATTCAGCGCAAATTTTAACTTGTATACCATTTTTTGTGAGGTGAAGGGCGAAGGTTGGAACCCCTGTGCTTACTGCATTGCAAAAAAACAGGTTGATGGCGTCATTCCCTTCCTTACGGGTTTGCTTTGTGAGATAATTCCCACATTAACTAAAAAGGTGAAACATTTTACCGTCAACCCTGATATCCTAGAGCCAATTAACCTGGAAAGCCATTTACCGCACGCCCACGTGAGATATTGTATGCAGGCGGTGTTAAATATATTGTACAGTCGCGTATCCCATTTGGATACTGTGTCTGAAGCTCAGATCAAGAACTACCTCCATATTATTTCGCAGACCTGCTCGGTGAAGGTCTATGACCGATATCTGAATGACCTGAAGGCTATTTGTCCTACGGAGGTGTTCAGCTATTATTATGACACGTGGCACCCTCGCAGGAAAATGTGGGTAAAGAAAGATAACCGAATTGAAGAGTCTGAGAGAAACTTAAATGATATGGTTTCTTCAATTCATGCAAAGCTTAAGGCCGAAGTGGGCTTCATGCCCTCTCTGCACCAATGTCTGTGTTCTGTCCTTGGCAGCAAAGTGAAGAGCTCAGCCGATGGGCTACACCTTCAGAATGCAGACATTGCATCATTCTGTGATTATGAGAAGTCTGCTCTCTCACCTTCATCAAATCAGCAGGTAAGTTCATGTTCTAGCAAGGTGACATTGTACTTCTAACTGCTTGCATTCCTAGCAAAGCACATATCCTCTTTACAGCAAAGCTCAGACAGCAAAATGGGAAGCTGGTAAGCTCTGATGCAGAACTCCTGTCTTGCCAAGTAGAGTGCTGATGATGTTTATCCTTCCTAGCGGCTGAGACCAACCCAGTTGGTCCTCTGTATGGGCTCATCTCAACCGTTACAGGAGCGGTGATCGAAAGAACCCAATATTCTTCATATCGCCGCAACATTTCCGGGTTTGCCGAACCTCCCCTACAGCATCATCGGTGCCGCTTAATGGGCGGGCGTCATCGACCTCCATGTAGATGGAGTGTGTGTTTCCTAGCCAGGGCAGCCGTCAGGAATCATGGGGCCCGGTACAGCAAAAATGTCCGGGCCGTAAGACAAGACACCTGTTGTTCCAGGACTGCCGCCGGCACATTGTACACAGTGGCAGTCTGGGAACAAAGTGAGCAGAGGGTGCTGTGTGCAGAGGACTGTCGATCAGGCAGCACGTCAGGGCCCCTGTGTGCTTACTGTCGGGCCCCCTTAGCTGTCCAGGCCCGGGACGGGAGTCCTCTCTGTCTAAACCCCCCCCCCCCCCCCTGATGGCGGTCCTGTTCCTAGCCTACGTCACCGCCTTCATTGAAGACGGAGGCAAGTTGAACAGGTGGGGCGAGGATGGGAAATTCAAGCAGAATACTATGTACTGCTGCGATTGCCCATTAAAAACGCCTGGCTACTGCCCGAACCATACGGAGGTTAACTATCCAGTCACAGCAGGTATTCTATTTTGCCTGACAGCCTATACTGTGTATTAGGGATAACTGATCTGTATAAAATTTGGCATTCCTATGTATATTGCATGCAGACTGAACCTGAGCCAATCGGCTTCAGTTTACATGCAATTTGTATGCTAATTATTTGTCTACTGTATGGCTAAAAAGTGGATAAATGTAATTGCCTTTTCTTAAACTGCTCCTATATACACTGAGGGAAATACTTTTTTGATCCCCTGGTGATTTAGTATGTTTGCCTGCTGACAAATGACCAGTCTATAACTATATAATTGCACTAAAGTCAGAGATTGCATTGTAATGGTCAAAATACCATTGCAGAAGATGACTTGGTGGCATAACTCTTGTTGCCAGACATTTTGTTGTATTTGGCCACCAGGTTTGTACACATCCCAGAAGTGACTTTGTCCTGCTTCTCTCCAAGTCGGTAAGGTTTGGAGGCTTTTTGGCAACTTAAACCTTCATGAGGGGATACAAATGAGGGGGATACGGGGTAGGAAATGATAGAAAATCACCCCACTGTTGACCTAGGCAGCTTTTTGTTTGGTTGTTTTTTAACTATTTTCTGTCGATGTTTGCGGCATCAGAATAGTTAGGTGAGATCATCTTTCCCCAATCGGAACACAGGCATTCAAGTAATGACCTGTCCATTTCTGACCTATGTCTGGTAAAGGGGTTTTGTGTTTTTCTCTTCAGGGACAAGATGCTCTGACATCTGGTAATGAAGAAACTCTCCACACAAATTCCTCCTCAGAAAATTCTACAGATGAGGTATTGTGCATTGCTTTTTATTAAACCTACATATTCATTTAAATCAAATCGAGTGTAATGTGCTTTTGTGTGGTGCTAGTAAGGTGGAATTGATTAGTGACCTCTACCTACTCACAAGAACTTTGAGAATCCTCACAAACCTCTTATTTCAGTGATAGAGCAGATAAACTCACCTCCTTCCATATAACGCGTAAAATGTTGTAAAACTAGTACTGTAAAGGAGAAATGCAAATGTTCACTTATTCAACTGTGAAATGGCAAGATGTGCAACGGCCAATAAAGGAACTGGCATTGAAGAACATGGCCATGCTTCGCTCCAGAAAAGGCCAATAACTTGGAGAAGCCTTTGTCTAGATTCTTAAAAAATTTTGATTGGAGAATTAATCTGAAGCCGGTGCCTCAGGGGGTTAGCACTCTGGCCATGCAGCGCTAGTGTCTTATGCTAGCCATACACGTATAGATTTTTGCACAATCGAACGATTCGATCTGGATATTAAATAATTTTATCAAATATTGATCGTACTTATATCCATTGTATACACTAGATTTTTGTCTCTAACTATTTGATTTTTATTACTATTCTATTTCTTAGAGGTTTGATATGCATTTGATGGTTACAAATTCAATTACAATTTTTTTTCGATTTTGCAAACTTTTTATAGATTTTATTTAATTTTTTTTTAGTTTTGAGTCTGGACACTTTCTGCCAGGAGTTTGCATGTTCTCTCCATGTTTGCTTGGGCTTCCTCCTAGTACTCCAGCATGTCTTTGGAGTGTAGGAGAAAACCGATTGGCTTCCCCAAAAAAGATCCTCCTACAGATAACTTAGACTGTGACCATATGACTGTGTTAGTTACATATATATGACTATGGTAGGGACATTAGATTGTGAGCTCCCCCTGAGACACAGTTAGTGATATGACCACTATAATATGCTCTGTAAAGTGCTGCGTAATATGTTGGTGCTATATAAATACAGAATAATAACTGCCCTGGCGTTATAGGCTTTTCTTGCCATTTTTTTGTGGCACGAAAAGCCCCGTACGAGTGATTGCAGCAGAGTACACTGTACTTTGGTTTGATTGCGCCCCCCCCCCCCTCTGCCTCTCAACACAATTGATGCCATCAATGTGGGCTATGAAAACTGGTGCGGTCTCCATTAACAGGCAGGTCTATGGAGACGTTCTAACAAACTGTGACTACTGACTACACCAGGGAGGTTCATAAGACGAACACTAAATGTTTGAACCTCAGGAAGTTTGTTTTTTTCGGTGTGTTTGCAGTAGTTCAGAAGCCAGTTGACAGCATTGTCAGCCTTTTAGGAAGGGAAGCTATTATACTGGTAAGCTGGGCATTCACACTTGTTTTTTTTTTTAATTGATTGTATTGAAAAAAAGCAATTGTGTTAAGAAAAGAAAATCTATCCTTTTTTTTGGATTGGATTTTAACCTCCCTAGCAGTTGAGATGAACCCAGTTTGTTCGCTCTGGACGTGCAAAAAATGTACTGAACAAACTGGGTTTGCCCGCCACTGAGAGGTGCCCGCAGTGTTGCCTTAAGCTATGATTCCACTAGAGCGATCGACCGCGAGTGGAGATTGCTAGCGATTTTTTTGTATTTTTGTGATTTTCAGCCGCGTCCGATCACCTCTGAACGTGTCCATAGAGCATGAATGGGGACGCATTCAAAAATCGTGCCCCAATTCATTGAAATTCGATTTATTTTTTTATTTTTTTGATCATGAACTAATTCATTGAGACGCAAATTTGTATTGCGTCCATTCATATTAATGGACATGATCACACGCGATCAATCACGCCTGATCACTCTAGTAGAAACATAGCCTTCCCTAATTCGGTGTCTGCAGTGACTCCATTTGCATCTGGGAGGCTTCCTGCAAGGAAGTGGATCCCTCATGCTTAGAAAACTGTATTCAGTGTGATTAAATGCGCAAATTAATCATAGGTGAATTGATCGCTTCACGGATGCTTCCTGATCCCTCCGCTTTGCCTGGATACTCTTACCGTTCTTGTATTCAGGACGTCTACTAGACCCTTATATGGATATGTTTTGGGAAGTTATAGGCCTACAAAAATTCCATTAAATCTGGGCTTCAGCAGAGTGCTAGGGAGGTTGTTGATCAAATGAAAAACCAAACTGTGTATGCACCTAGCTTTACTGTTTAAATCTTAAGATGTTTCTATAGGTCCTAACATACAGGTGTGACCAGACTTGTTATTAACACATAACCTAAAGATTCAATTCATGCAGTCTGTTTTTTCTAACAATTTGTACTAATGTAATTTCATTTTCCATCTGTCCCAACAGAAGCAAACGGACCAAACGAGTTAACGGACACTCTGTATGAATCATGTCCATCCTGCGCTTGCTGTGTTTTCTGGTTGATCTGAAGCATGAATGGAGTCATCTCTGAACATGATCATGGCATTGGGCTGGTCTGATCCTCCCGACACAGCTTCTGATTTCCTGTTCACTTTCTTAGTCTTTGTCCTCTCTATAGTCAGTATTTTGGGAGTGCATGTAAATATAGATTGTTTTCCAGATGCTGTCGTCGGAGTCTTTTATTTCCTCCCTTTAGAAAAACAAATGGCGTTTTTACTAGAAAGCTAATACAAATGTGTGTAGTTCTTTTAGGGGCTCTTCCTTGTAAATATTTGCTTTTATTTGAATTTAGTAAGGGACATCTTATGCTATGCATAGGTGTTACTGGGAATTATAATGTTTAGTATTTCTCCTAAAATTTTATTTAAGTGTGCTTTTTTTCCATTATTAAAGAAAAGTATATATTTTACAAGTAAATTAATCCTGACTGCTGTTATATGCTTGGTCTTTAAAGAAAGAAATTTGTGTACTTTCAGTATTTTGTTTTGATTCATTATAGTAAAAATCACCTTTTCAAAGTAATTTTTATATACAATTTTCACCTTTTTATATGCTTGCTATTTTTATTTAGCCATGATCATATATCCTACATATATCATACTCCCCCCTTCTTTTTTTTCACCTGCTGACTAAAAGTTTATAGAACCACTAGAATACCTGCTCAATGGTCGTGAGAATTAACTGCAGGATATGTTATCTAAAAGGTGCTTATTCCAAATACACTGCTCCAAAAATAAGACCTGATCCTAGATCTGAATGAATGAAATATTTGTATTAAATACTTTGTTCTTTACATAGTTGAATGTACTGACAAAAATTTACACAAACATAATCAATGGTGATCAAATTTATCAACCCATGGAGGTCTGGATTTGGAGTCACACTCAAAATTAAAGTAGGAAAAAAACACTACAGGCTGATCAGACTTTGATGTATTGTCCTTAAAACAAGACAAATGAGGCTCGGTTGTGCCTCTATGACCTCCCTACTATCACCAAACTTGCTGGAGATGTAGGGTTGGGGGTATACTACCAAAAAGTATGGCTGTAACACAAATAGTATTTGCATAAATGAAGTTCAATTGAAGTCAAAATTTGAAATTGTACTTAATTCATGCAAAAACTACCATTTTCAGAGGCTTTGCAATCCGCTCACAAAGTCAGCTAGTCGAAACAGGTCGGCCCCCACCTGTGGACATCGGGCCCTCATACCACCCTCAAGAAGTCTGTTTTTGAGCAGACACATTCACATTAGTGGCCCACTGGCGGTCATTTTGCAGGCCTCTGGCAGTGCTCCTACTGTTTGTCCATGCACAAAGACAGAGGTCCTGATGCTGGTTTGTTGGCTTCCTTCAGCCTCTACATTTCCTGATGTACTGGCCTGTTTCCTTGTAGTGCCTCCATGCTGTAGACAACACAGTATCAATACATCAAAGTTGGGTTGATGAATTTTATTTCCGTTGATTATTTTTGTGTGATTTTGTGCTTTACATGGATGTGCTGCCAACAAAGTATTTAATAAGAATATTTCAGTCATATAGATCTAGGATGTCTTGTTTAGCGTTCCCTTTATTATTGTGAGCAGTGTACAATAAGGTCCACTTACTACTTTGCCATAAACTCTGTATTTGAAAAAAAAATTGATATAAAATGACCATATACTGCCGCCTTTTAGATCTACAGTGTTGCTGTAAATCCTGGCAAGGGGATGTGCCCAACCCAGAAAACCTCATTTTGGAATTTCTGGACAGAAAAAAAAAAAGTCCAACTTCCCAGTACCACCAGTGTCTTTTTCCTACATATTCAAAAGCTTCTAAACACATTCTGGGCATACTGAGTAATGCCCCTTCTCAGGTAAGTAAGAAAGGGGTGGGCAAACTAAGGCCTAGCGGCCAGATCCGGCAACTTTACCTTTCTTTTCTGGCCCTTTGTCACCTTGTAGAAATGATGCTCCGCTTGTCTTCTGCAATGAGTTTACACAATGCCTAGATATCTCCAAACATTGCCTTGGGGACGATGCAGTGGTGATCCTGCGTTGACGCTGTGGTTGCATCCTCATTGTGACCGTCTCTAGCAATTATGTATGCTTGTTTAAAGATAACATTCCTGTCACATGTCGCCTATTACACATCACCACCATCATTAGTGGATGCGGCGATGCATGGAATTGGCACACTTATGGCAGGTCGGACAATGTGGCTCATGAGTCAAAAAGTTTGCCAACCCCTGATCCAAACAGAAGCAAGGTTGTCATTAATCTAATGATCAGCTCTACTAGCCAGCAGGAAGAGGGGCACTCCTACACTATTCTCCAACAAGGGGTGCGCTGCTTTCCCCGCCATCAGTAAGGGGACATACACAACATGGGCTTGGGTCTCATTGATGGAACACACTTGGCTGACTAGCGGTATAATGGTTTTGTTTTACCATTTGGAATAGCATTCAGTACTTAAAAAATAGTTATTAAAAGTCTCCAATACCATGCTGAAATCAAGGTCGGCTATGCACGCAGCACCACCCTAACCCAAAACATTGCTAACATTGGTGCTGGTACTAAAAGGAGCAGTTCCAATGGTAAGATATTACTGATGTGTATTTCACAGCCTATTACTTTATTTTGTAGAGAGCTCCTGCATTAACCTAGTCATTGGGGGCTGGTCTTCAATAGAAAAAGATTGGGCTATGGCGTAACAACTATACATAGATGCTCTGGTAAACCCCAAACATGTTGATTCCCTGTTCAATGAAGTTTCTGCAAGCAGGCATGGTATCTTCATCCTGCTCAAAGAAACTCAATTTTTGTATCGATTCGAGCACAATCAATCCTGAACGTGCATGGCGATTGTGTTTGAATCCATACAAAAATTGAGCTGTGTATGCCTAGCTTTAGAGCTCTGGGATTATGATCTTGGTTTCTCTGGTTACATAAGATGTTGGTGTCCTCTGGCTGGCCTAGCAAGAGACCCAGAAACCCATGCAATCTTTTTATAAGGACACCTTGCTTAAGGCCCCCATGCACCTTGAGATTTCCCTACGATCGATGTCAGATTCGATCATAAATTTTGATCGAACTAGCTCCCACATGGAGAAACTGATATTTAATCGATGTTGGTTCGATCGATCAAAAGCATAATTAAAGAAAGTCGATTGTAAACACACCAAAATGTCTGCCAAATGATGTAGAAATATGCTTATGATTTAATTCGAACTAAAAATCAGTCCATTCGAACATTTTGTCGATTTTGACTTAATTGCAAAGCCCCTGAACATGGTATCATCACCAAACTTGCTAAGGATGTAGAGAAGGGTTGGGGGTATACTACAACAAAGAAAGTATGTCTCTAACACAAATAGTTTATTCACAAATTAAGTTCAAAGTCAAGTCAAAATTTCGAAAATCTGAATTTTGACTTTAATTTTGAACTTAATTTATACAAAAACTACATGTGCTAGAGGCAAACTTATTTTTTTTTTTCAAAATATTCCCCCAACCCTTCTTTACATCTCCAGCAATTTTGGTGTTGATACCATTTTCAGAGGCTTTGCAATCAGCTCACAAAGTTAGCAAGTCGAAAAATTCGACCATCTCTAATCCAGATCAGAATCCGATGATGCCCCGCCCCACCCCATCACTGGATATGTATATGAGCCATGTACAGTACACCACACACACCCCCTGTATGTATATGATACCTGCACAGTACACCACACACACCCTGTATGTATATGATACCTGCACAGTACACCACACACACCCAGTATGTATATGAG
>CM070038.1:66177242-66191195 GCA_036250615.1 Ptychadena robeensis
CCCCCCCCCCTCCTGTATGTATATGAGACATGTACAGTACAGCACACACACCCTGTATGTATATGCCGGTCTCCTCCACCTCTCTCTCACAGAGAAAGAAGTACGTAGGAGCACGGAGAGGATGCTGGAGCAGGGTGGTGCTGTAAAGTGAGATGTCGTGCTGATGTAGCCTGGTTGTGCTGTAAAGTGAGATGTCGTGCTGATGTAGTCTGGTTGTGCTGTAAAGTGTGATGTCGTGCTGATGTATCCGTGTGGTGCTGGGTGTCAGCGGAGGAGCTAGTATTTGTGCCCGCGGTGATGGCAGTGTGATAAGTGAGTGGCAGCAGATCCGAGGCGCAGGATGAAATGTACATTATTAGTTATCTGCTCTTTGTATTGGATTAGATGACAGTCATGTATAAAGAGAACTAGTCATAACCATAAATGATATCTATATGTTATTTTATCTGTGCAGTTGCAAAACCCATCGTGCCTGCCCCGTGATCAGCAGTGCAATCTCTATGAAAGAGCATCCTGCCAGTTTGGTCAGTGGAGACGGTAAGTTGACGGTTTTTTAGCCAAGACTTACCTATGTAGTCAGTTGTGTGATTAATTCAGTTTTGATCGGCTGCCCCACACCCCACAGATACCAAACATACATGACCCATTTTACAACACTGCGCACACAGTGTGTACAATCTATATGTAATGTGTGTCTGATGTCAAGCAGACCCTCCCTCAAAAATCACCAGGCCTTGCCTATTCTCCTAGACCACTTGCTATGTAGAAAACTAGTAATAAACTACTATTTTCCACCATCCAGAGACTGGAACAAGATGTAACACCTCTGGGTGAAAGCATTGCCCACAATCGCTTGCAGTCTTCTACCCAGAAGGATGACATCGCACGCAGTGATGCAGAAGGCGAGAGCTTGATTATAATAAATCTAACTTGTACAGTACCTCTATAGATAAATAGTGAGATGCCCAAATTTCTCAAGGGTGCAAATTACAGGCAGACTCGCACTGAGACGAAGAAACACAGCAGCAGCATGTAATTGGCTTTAACTTGGTTATGGCGAGCTTTCTGCATGTTTAACCTCCCTAGCGCACTGCTGAGGTCCAGATTTCTGTTCCAAAAGCGCACCATAGGCTTCAATGGTAAATTTTTCTTTATGTTGTAGGCCTGTAACTTCCCAAAATATGTCCATACAAGGGTCTAGTAGACATCCCGACTATAATAATGTTTGAAACACACAATTTTTATAAAAAAAAGTACATTAAAAAAATTATAAAATGTATCATTTGAATGCTAAAATCTCTTGAATACTTATTTGGTATGAAAGATTTCAAAACAGTATTTATGTTTGTTTATAATAACATTTTGATTACAATTGGAAATGTGTTTTGTTTTTGTTTTACTTTGAATTGTATTGGATACAGTTATCACTGTATACAATACAATGGCATTTGGCACCCTCTGAAAGGGTTAACTTCAAAAAGCACATCTGGGAATGGCAATGGGGGTGATATTCCAGGTTTTCTCTTTGAAGATAGCCCAACTTGCATATGAATGTCCCGCCTCCCTCCTGCGGGACATTCATATGCAAATTGGGCTGGGAGAGGGGTGACATGCCGGCTTTAGTGAAGAAGCAAGCTTCAGATCCCCCTGACAGCACAGAGCAGAATGATGATGCCGTCCCGACCGCTAGGGCGGTTAATTATCACCTAGGGTATATGTATAGTCGTGCTGGTCATCATACCTGTCAACTTTTCCCTTTTTGAATAAGGGAAACCTGACAGAAAGTGACATCACTGACATTACTTCTATTATAACAACAAGAAAGTGCTGGACTACCAGGAGGTTTTTTTCTTCTCCCTCCTTTTTAGTAGCCAATTAACTAAGGGGGGGGGGGGTTCTCTCCATACTAACTTACCACCCTGCACATCATCTGCACAAGGGGGTTAGGAGGGAGAGTAATGCTAGGCTCATATACGGCTTGATGTTTTAATAGAATCGATCAACATGCTCATTCACGGCGCTCAAATCTATTAAAACATCGAGCCGTGTATGCTTTTTTTGTCCGGCTCTCCCTGCTGCCTGTCAGCAGTTTCCAGCCAGTGTAGTGAGCTGTTTTCCTGTAGCAAAATAGCTCACAACACCGGACCAGGGTCTCTATCGAACTGGAATCGATGAGCAAATTGGGGAATTTCGATTCCCATGCGATTGACCTGCATGTTACTCAAATTTCCAAATCACGGAAAAAACATGGGATGGTTTACAGGTATGCTGGCCATACACGAATAGATAATTGCATGATCGATCAATCTATGCCATTTTATATTGATTGTTGGTGTAACATCGATCACTGCCACCACCACACAGCGGGATTGATGTTAGACCCCATTGATACACGCTGGATGTCTCCTTCTCTTAGCATGCGCACAGAGGATGAGGACAGATGTGGCTTTCCCTGGAAAGTCCGCCCGTATTTTTTTTTTACTAATAAAATTAATGTATTTAGGAAAAAAGGAAATGTGATATTTTGGGAGTAAAGGTCTTTTTGATGAGATATACTGGTGAGCTTAAGCCATACGGCAGTGCCAGTGTAAGTGAGTAAAAACTTTATTGAATAATTGGTCAAGCCCTATCAGTGTCTGATGGTATTATGGTGCGTGCCGCACAAAACCATCAGATACTAATCTATCACAATCCCTAGAAAACTGGCAGATACCTGTCTGATCAACATAAATGTATGGACCAATCAAGGCTCGATCAGTTTCATATCCAATCTCGATCACTTTCGGTCAATCAGACCAGGTATACGAGAATTGATTTTCGCTTGAGCGTCTTAAAGCGATTGATTTTTAATCATTAGGATTTGTCAGTGGAGGGTGGGTGGGTGGCTGAATAAATATATTAATATTCTATCTGCAGATTTAACAATGCTGCTTATGTCTCTTCTAGTTTAGTCTGCTATGGATGAAACTGAGCTGCAGTTGAAGGAGTTTTCCTCCTGGGAGGAGTTTTGTGTCTTTTTCGATGCTTGGTGTGAGAAGAGGAAGACTCTTTTCTTTCTTATGAATTCTATCCCAATAAACAAGTCTAGATGGGAAATTGAGAAACTCCAGTGGGAACAGGTACAACATCTGAAGTACAGCTCTGCCCGCCTTGCCTGTAAAAACGTCAGTCTATCCAACAAGAAAGAAATCATGTGAGTATGATGACCATATAGTGATCATATAGTGAAAGGGCCCTTTCACGCTATATGTGCTGTGTCGTGTTTACATAGGAAAGCTGTGTACCATTTATACTGTGCTGAGTTTCCCTTTTTATATTTTTCATTTAAGAATTATAGAAAGTATGTGGCAACATGCTCAACACATGGTGACCCCTTTTGGTTTGTTGCATTAAGCATCATCTTTTTTGGTGTTAACATTCAAAAAACAGATATTATTTTTTTTTTTTAATTACCCTCTCTAGCTCACTGCTGAGGTACAGATTTCTGTACCAAAAGCGCATCATAGACTTTAATGGAAAACGTTTTTTACATTGCAGGCCTGTAACTTCCCAAAGTATGTCCATACAGGAGTCTGGTAGACATCCTGAATATAATAACATGTTCAGATGCTTCGTGAATAACTCACAATATCAGATAATGAAGATTTCAATAATTCACTTTATCAGGTAAATTAGCACTGCCACCACTAGATGGTGCTGCAGATGTGCCAAGTTACATAGGAGAGGCATGGGGGGGGGGGGGGGGGGGGGGGGGGGGGGTGATCCATTCTCCTGCAGCTGCCTCATTAGATCGGGGACACATGGATTGGTGAGTTTGCTCTCCTGTGTCTCCGATCTCTGCCTGACGAACCCAGCTTGTCCACTTCCGTTCTGACAGGTCAGAGCTGGACGAGCTGGGACCGTCAGGAACGGCAGGGGGATTAAACACACCATAACCCACAGATAGAAACACACATTTATTTTAGATTATATCGGAGTTTTATAAGTTGCTACAACCAAAGAAAAGCACTGAACAGCTACAATTGTCCCACCAATTTCTTGTTGCCATCAACCATTAGCAGAATCCAACAGCCAAAAGAAATGGCATTGTACTGTTTGCAGTTGGACTCAATGTGTATATTAAGGTCTTGTCTTCCTGGCACACATACTATCCTCATGGTGCCCATAGGAAGCCTGTGTTACACTTCATGGTTTTGCATTTGCATCATGCAGTTTGGCTGTACGATGATTTGAAAATTGCAAGCCCAAAGCCCCATATACACGTATAGATATGCCATTGCATCCCCAAACATAGATCAGTGATCAGTCCGTGGGAACGCACACGCAGATCAATCATTGATCTATGTTTGGGGAACCGATGGCTACCTACCTAGACTGATCGACCGAAAAGGTCAAAATCATGCAAGAAACGGATTGAAAGGGGTTCAGCCAAGATGGTAAATCCCTGTTTGATCTGGATGCTATGTATGGGGATACAATGTATCAAACGGGAATCAATGTGTCACTGGTGCACATTGTGATTCCTGTTTGTTTTGCCAGGAATTGCAAGAAGCTTGGTAATGTCACCACTCTGTGATCGATTGCCAGCAAAAGGAACGAGAATCTTAACATATATGGGTACCTCAAGGGCAGGCAATAAATCATACCGCACAGTGAAAAACGCAGCGTACCTCAACCCATACCACTTATGTTTTGTGTAGTGGTTAGCCAGGGCATATATTGGCTCATTAGAAGTACATAACAGCATAATTCCCCATTGTATGCCTTATTACATGATTTCCTCTCTTTCCTACATTTCATTATAGAAGCACTTGTCCAGACGCATGTGCTATCCATGCTATCCTAGTACAACTCCTGCATGAATTGTGGGACCAATGTGTAATTGTTGCCTTTATTTTAGACTACCTAAAGAGAGGAAGAAGCAGTGTGCCTCTGATGAAGAAGATCCCAAAGATGATCAGGGTTGTGGTGCCTACATCTTTTTAAAGCTAAGTGACAAGAAGAACAGCCTTGTTGTTACAAAGTGCCAACTACAACACAACCACCCCTTATGCCCTATCGAGTTTGATTATTACTTCAAAAAGGGTCTCCTGCTGGCAAATTGCTGTCTTCCTATAAAGACCACCAACATGATCTCCAAGCAGTTTGTTGGATCCATGGACATAAAGCGTCTTTTATCCCACTGCAAAACCAAGGATTATGGAGTCATGGACGCACTAAGTTCATTGAACAGTCTTTTTTCTATTGATCCAGATGCCAAGGTGAAAATAGTATTTTTGGAGGATAGCGTCATCATCAAGACAGTGTTTCTGATGACCACGGAAATGGTGTCTGCATGCCAGAATTTCCCCACAGTGCTAGTTTTCGACAAGGTGTTAAGCTTTAATGAAGAGTTTGATCTGTTTAGTTTTCTTTGTGCGGATGAGGACTCTGAAGGTAAAGACTGTGCTTATATTCTAATTAAAAAAGGAACTCCTAATGTTTTACGGTTTGCTTCAGCCTCACTTGTACAAAGTGTGCCCGCTATTAAATTCAGGGTACGGTGTGTAATAGTTGGCTTTGATATTGGGGATAAGGAAGTAGTAAAAGAAATCTTTCCCCATGCAACCGTTCAGATATCACATGCTCAAGTCCTCCAGACCTTGAACACGAAGGCCCTCGAAATGGGCGTCACAGAAAACCGAAAACTTTTGGCTCTTATTTGTGGTATGTCTTCTTCTAAAACCCCTGAAGCTTATAATGAAGCAGTTCGGAGCTTGAGTCCCTTTTGTACAGATAGCTTTGTCAAATATTTTATGGACCAGTGGCACACGTGCCGTGAAATGTGGGTTGATATTTGGGGTTTCAACTATGGACCTATAGACCCTTCAGAGATACTATGTCAACATAAGCAGAAGATGGACGACCTCCTGGGTTCCAACGCAACGGTGGCTGAATGCATTCTTCATCTTGTAGCTGCAATTTCCACCAATACAGACCAGCAGATAAAGGAGAAAATCATTGTATCACAATATAAATCTGTGTGCACGCCAGACGCAGCAAGTATGATCGAAGAAGAGCTGAGTTTTTTAAGGGACTGCAAATACTATGTCGAACAAATTCCTTATGGCTTTTCAGTCAATGACGGCGTGTCTCAATTTCTAATAGATCAGGAACTTGTCACTTGCAGTTGTACAATTCACACCTCTAGCCTTTTGCCTTGCCGACATTTGTTCGCCACGCGGCTCCAAAACGAAGAGGAACTGTTTGATTTAAAATTGCTACCAAAAAGCAGACTGAGAGATGTAAAATCAACATAGGGGTTAAAGTGCACCTGTTATTTTAGGGTGATACAAAACATAGAAGCATGATTTTATTATGTCACTGCCCCTACTAGTGAGAAATTGCTATCATTTTCTCTCTCAGTTTTAAAGTTGGAGGCCCTAGCAGTCTCAACAATTCTCCCAGAACAGTTGCCCCCCGTGGGAGGTATGACCAGTGGTGACAACTGTATAATTTAGGATTTCTCTTTAGTATTTGATGTCATTATATTAAGTCACTAATCGATAAATAGCCCCGAAATAACACTTTAACACAACCCGCCACTTTGACCAATAAAGTAAAATTGGTGGAGAGTTTTTGGCTGGTGAAAGTAGCAATAGGGTTAGTAAGCACTGGATGATGCTTATCACTGTTTTTTACCCAACAACAATTCATTTTAATCTTTTGTTCTGGTAAACATTTCGTTATAATGTAGTTTCTTCATCGGGATATTAGCTGCATATTTTGCTCAAATGACAATTGTTGGTAATTAGACAAATAGAAGCCAAATCCCCAATAGCAAGCACTTTAAGTCTTTTTTGGGGCGTTTCACACATTTGCATATGAACCGAAACGCCAGCATATGCACTGACAGGGCTTGCCTTAGGTCAGACAAAAATACTATAGAGCACACTATGGAGCTGCATGTGCACATGGATCTTTATTATATTTGTTTTTTATTAAATAAAAAAGGGTGTGGAGTCCTCCCCCTAAACTTTCTGACTTGTGGGTCACATTGGCTTCTTAAGTTTGATAAAGGGGCCGGACCATGAGCCCTAATGGCTGACCCGTTATAGGTCTGCCAGTTCCATGCCTCGCCAGCATCACTAATGATGGCAGTGACGTGTGATAGGCGACATGTGACAGGGACGTTGTTACCTTTTTAAATTGCCTGCACAGTTGTCATCCACCAATGTAATCCATCTACTTTCCGCGACGGATCAATTTTCCCATGAAGGGGGTCTCACCCCTGCAGCTCCAGCAATGGTCTCTGTCCCTCGCAGATCTGCCAAGTGACAGACCAGGGCCTGTGGGGCAAGGCTCATATATGCCTGCCCCGTTATCCTGGTCTTTGCTCCTGGCTGCATTGTCTGACAGTTGGCGGATCTGAGAGGGTCAGTGAGCATCCCTAGGACTAAAACCCTTCTTGGGAAGTAGGATTACATTGGTGGATGACAACTGTGCAGACCAACCAGATCTGCCGCTGGGGCCTGGGATTGCTTGAAGGGGGTGTGCTCTAGAGATTAATTATAACCATTCATTTACTAAAGTGACCACATGACCGACTACATCTGCTCTTCAATGTCTGATATTCTATGGCTACATTCTAAGAACACTTAAACATATACTTGATATTCATGAATGTTGAAGCTTTCTCAACATACGTTATTTTAGAGGAATATAGCATTTCTCATATATAAAAATGAAACAGATTTTTAGTTTGAATTGTGTTCATACGGCAATGCCAGTGTGTGGAGTGAATTGGCCAATTTTGTTTTACAAAGTAATGCTACGCATATGCGGGTCGATGCCTGTATGATTGAGGGCGTTCAAGCTTCCTCGATATCAAGGCGCAGCACTTCTGCGTCATCGATCCCATCCGATTGGATTGGGGACCCTTGCTCCCCATTCAAAGTAATGGAAATCGAACAGGGTTTACCAACATGTTGGTTCCCTGTTCATCAGAGCTTTCTTCAAGCGGGATCAATTAATCCTGCTCGAAGAAAGACTGGACAGCTATATTTTTTTGTAGATTCGAGCACAATCGATTGCTGTGAACGCGCACAGCGCTCAATTGTGCTCAGATCTATTAAGAAAATCGAGCCATGTATGCCTAGCTTTAGTTGACCATTATTACTGGGTAAATATCTGTACTATTTTATGTTGATAATTATATTCTACACTTCCCTGTTCTACAGCTGCACAGCAGAGAAGAGGGCTCAGCTTAGATAGCTAAGTAACTTTAGCTTATTGATTGGTGTTTGAACTATTGTGTATATGTATGTATGTATGTATATGTACTGTACAGCACAACACTTATCACATGCTCCTTTATTAGATGGATAGCATAGTCAATTATTCTAATAAATGGCTGCAGCTCAAACTATGTTGCTTTTATTTATAAATGTATTTATTACATCTTCAAACATTACCTAACAAATTGAAAGTGTACATAGGACAGTATGCATCTGAAAGCTTACCTACTACCAGAAGGCACTAGAAGTGCCGATAATGGGGTGTAAAGCATAAAACAAAACAAAAAAGACTTACCTGTCATGACTTATTTAAGAAGACCCCCCCCCCCCCCCCCCCCCCCCCCCCCCCCCCCCCCCCCCCCCCCCCCCCCCCCCCAACCCCTCGCTCTCCCCGTGACGTGCAGCACTGTGATAGTCAGGAAATTTTGAGATCTCAGCTCTCCATTGAAAGTGCAGAGATGAAAATTCCCATTGAAAACAGTTATAAAAGCCCCTAGTGGCCACTTGTGATATTGTGCCCTGAATTAACCCCTGGAAGCCTGGTGAATAAAGATGGAATCTTGCATATGAGTCCAGGGAATAGCAGTAAAGTATATATTTTTTTAGGATTGTGGAACCCATCATACCAGCTCTAATTTTACATATTGAGTTTACAACCACAAGTAGCAGGTGGAAGATTGAACACCGAGAAAACTTGGGGATTGCAATACTTTGAGGGCTCATTCACACTATCTGCGTTGCGCCTGTAGCTGCAGTTTTCTCTGATTCCTATGGAAACCTGTGTATCCTAAACAAATGGTATCACAACAAATTCTGCAATGAGCATCCACGGCAAATAACCTTCAAAATAGTAACAATAAAGTGAACAAAACAGACAAAACTAACCTAAAAAAACAATAACAAAATAAAAAAAGTTTTGCTCTACTTAGTATGTATTCAAGCCAAACCGTTTTTCTCAGGCCTACAGACCCCCATACATGTTTAGATTTTAACCCGATTTCAGCCAATCAACTAAGTGTGATGACGTTCACATTCGGTCAATCGGACAAAAAATTGGGTCAAAATTCGCCGGGCACCCTTTGTTGCCACAACTAATGTCTCCTCTGTGTTCACAGCTCTGTTGGAGCTGAGAACACAGAGAAGACTGCTGATCCACAATACCTGTCCGGCTGTCCTGGTGTTCTTCTGAAATGATCTCTGTTGTGTCTGCAGCAGCTGCTGTTCTTGTTCTGAAACAAGAACAACATGAACAGAAGTACAGGAGAAGAACACTTGGACAGCCGCTGCTGCAGACAGGGTAGATCTGCTGTCTACTCCGTGTTCTCCGTCGCCCCTCCCTTGCGCTAAGCACATTCCTGAGACCCTGAGCTGAGAACACAGAGGAGACAATACTTTGGACAGGGACGCTGGTCTCCGTCCAGAGTAATTTAACCGTTCTAAGAATTACGGACATGTCCGTAATGGCTTAGATCAATTTGGCTGCGGATTTCGGGCAGAATTACAACTTTAAGCACGTGATTTTTTGGCCGATCGACCCCCGTGAGCGTGCACGTCGGGCAATCGGCCAAAAAATCGGGTGGAAATCTAAACATGTATGGGAGGCTTAGCCCAGTAAACATTAAAAAATAAATAAAATTCCTTACAGTTTACTGTGACAATGACTGCCCATGATTGACAACCACTAATGTGAACAATGGCTTTGCATGTCCTTGGGAAGTTTAAATAAGTAAAGGCCCCCACACACGTACCGAGTGTGTCTTCTCCTACACTGCCGGCACGTGTGGGGTGCTGGTTTGGTGCACGGGGTGTTTTGCTGTGGGGAGGGGGCTCCAGACATGGATGACATGTCACTGAGCCAGACTGAAGGGGCTAAAGAGCCACTTAGGGCTCCCTAATACACACTTCGAGTTTGAAAGCTCGCACATATGGATAAATAGGTCTCCTCTGGGTGATAGGTGATAACTAGGTTTATAAAACTCCGCATTTAGCAGCCAATACGCCTAGATGTTTGAATTTTGAGATTAATGATGAGGTGTGCTTTGGGGTGGTAGAGGTGGAAAGCTTGACATAATGCTACAATAGGTTGGAAGAATAAAGAGTGGTGTGTGACCAGAAGGATATATTAGGACAATTCCACTATAGGTGCACCTGGGGTCAGTAGTTAGTACAATGTAACACAGTGCAGGAGCAGTAATGAATACAATGAGACCGAGCATTAGACTGCTGTACATGACTAGGTGAGGAACGTAATACAATGAGTTGTAAATAGGCAGGTTTCCGGGTTATAAAGTCATAAGGCGACACATAGCAGTCCCCGCCCTCCCGTCTATTGGCGGTCTTATGATGACAGACATCACCACCAACCAGAAGCATGTAACGTGCCTCAGCACTGGCCGTGAACGCGCTCTTTTCTCCCTGCTCTTATTGGCCAAGGTCTGGGGGTCAGTACAGCGCAGAGCAATTAGACTAGCGCAGCGGGAGGGACGCAAGCTACGTTTGATTGGCCGATGCTGCTAGTGGGCGCGGTTTCAGGCTGACATCGGAAGTGTCCAGGTGACGCGCTGCCAAGGTGAAGTAGCGCTGATCTTGCACTGTATGCACTTTGTATCGCTCTGTAATGTGTCATTAAGCGCCCGTTAGGTTCATCTGTTGTGGCTTTATTGGATTTCATGTACTAGGAGGCAGCCGGCTGTATCTTCTAGATAAGTCTCCACCATTGTACTACTAACTTAAAAAAAACAGCTATAATTTTTTTTTTAAATGTTAACAATAATGAAATAAATTACCGATAACCGCGTAATGAAGATCTCTGGTCCCTCCTGTGTCTTTCGAGGGGTGTTGTATGTGGAGCTCCCACCACCCATACATCATGAGATCAGGACATGGGGATGGGATCAGGTGTGTAACATTGTCAGACTGTTATTCAGGAGAGAAGGGAAGAAAGATGGACCCCATATCCATCCTTTACCCGGATTACCAACATGTGTCAATATTGATCAGGTCGCACAAGAAAATGCATCAATTATTGATTGACACCTCTCTGGGTTTCTATCACAATTCTATGACCATTGGTTGGCCACTGCTCTGCTCTCCCCCCATACATTCACTAAACCATTGAATAACAGATGTAATCTGTAAATGTTTAAAATATTGATTCAGAGTAACGTTCCATTTTTTTAATCAGATCTAACATATAGTTTATTATTAACATCTAATAACATCTCAAAGTGCCAAAACGGCAGTTTAACCTGAATTATAATAAAAATCATATAGACACACAACATATGTACAAACACGATACATATATATATACATATAATGTGTGTGTGTATATATATATATATATATATATATATATATATTTCTGCTTCCCCCCATGGTTCTGTTAGTTTGACTTTCTGTTTTTCCCTCCCCCAGCCTTCTGATTGGCTGGCCTTGGTAGGGATACCATGTGCAATCGGCAGCGCAAGAAGGAAAACTAAAAGCCGGAAGAGCCAATAGGCACCTTAATGCTACAGTGGTATCTGATGATAGTGTGTGTGACCACCGAAAGGGCTCTGAGTACCACCTCTGGCACACATGCTATAGGTTTGCCACCACTGGATTAGGACCACCATAGTAACTTGGTTTAAACATTAATTGCGTGTATATTTCTATTATCTTCTAATTTCCTTCTTTTTGTTTTGTTGTACTTTTTAGAGAGCCAGAATGTCACTAACACGCTTAGGACGGCTGGGCCAGAAGTCCAGTGTGCTGTTTCTGTGTGACATGCAGGAAAAGTTCAGACCTAACATTGCATTCTTCCCTCAGATTGTGTCTGTGGCCTCCAGGCTTCTCCAGGTAAGAGAATGACACAAATGTGTAATTTTATATAATACAAGAAACAAATGTGTGTAAATACCTACCCAGTATCCTCACTGCATAGCCTCACTAGTGCAAAAATATAATTATAGTCCTAAAATGTTATACAGGCCAGGCAAACTCGTGTAAACAACTCCTTCATTTACTGCTGTCAGTTAACCAGAAGAGTCTATAGGTTGGCAGACGCAGAGAGCAGTAAACCCTTAATGGGAGTTCTTATCCTTCCCTACTCTATGTAGAACTGTCCAAATTAGTAATAAAGCTCCCTTCATCATAGTGGCCTTCTCCTACTCTAGTGCTCCCTACCAAATCTAGATCCCTCCCTAGTGCTGCCTTGTTTAAAGTGCCATCCAGTAGTACTCCCTTCATCATAGTGGCTTTCTCCTACTATAGTGCTCCCTACAAAACTAGATCCCCCATTAGTGCTGCCTTCTTTATAATGCCCTTTAGAAGTGCTCCCTACATCATAGTGCCGTCCTCCCCCCATAATGCCCTTATAATATCTAGATCCCCATTAGTGATCCCTTCCTTTTAGTGGCCTCCAGTAGTACTCCCTTCACTACAGTTCCTTCCTCCCACCATAGCTCTCTCTACAATATCTAGATCCCCCATTAGTGCTCCCTTATAGTACCTACCAGTGGTGCTCTCTTTACAGTACCCTCATTACAGTACCCTCTTCCCACCATAGGGCCTCTATAATATCTAGATCCACCATTAGTGCTGCCTTCTTTATAGTGCCCTCCAGTAGTACTGCCTTCATAGTGCCCTCCTCCCACCATAGTGCCCTTATAATATCTAGGTCTCCATTAGTGATCCCTTCCTTTTAGTGCCCTCCAGTAGTACTCCCTTTAATACAGTGCTCTCCTCCCACCATAGTTCTCCCTTCTTTTTAATGCCCTCCAGTAGTTCTCCCTTTTTTGTATAGTGCCCTCCTCACACAATAGTGCCCCCTACAATATCTAGATTACCCATTAGTGCTCCACTCTTCATAGTACTTTCCAGTAGTGCTCTCTTCATTACAGTGCCCTCCTCCTACCATAATGCCTCGATAATATCTAGATACCCATAAGGGATCCCTTGCTTTTAGTGTCATCCCTTAATTACAGTTCCATCCTCCCACCATAGTGTCCCCTACAATATATAGAAACCCCTCCCCCTTAGGGATTCCCCCTTTAGTGCTGCCTTCTTCATAGTGCCTTCCAGTAGTGATCTCTTTATTACCGTGCCCTTCTCCCACCATAGTGCCCCTATCATATGTAGATCCCCCAGTTAGTGCTCCCTTCTTTTTAGTTCCTTTCCTTATAATGCCGTCCTCCCACTACAGTGCTCCCTACAAAATCTAGATCCGCCATTAGCGCTTGTAAGTACACTTCAGTAGCACTCTCTTGATATTAGCTAGGTGCTATTAGTGATCCTCCAATATAATGCCCCTGTTTTGTTCTCCACTGTCTCCTCACTCTAGGGCAGAGTAGACATCTTATTGTGCAGAAAAACACGTCAGTAATTTGTTGTTTTGGCTTTAGACACACTTTAATGTATTTATTTTCAGGCTGGCAAGATACTGGACATACCAGTTATAGTGACCGAACAGTACCCGAAAGGACTTGGTCCCACCGTCCCAGAGCTTGGAGCTGAAGATCTCAAGAAATACTCCAAGACCTGCTTCAGTATGCTGACTCCAGAAGTGGAGAAGGAGCTCCACTCCTTTCCCGATAGACGTTCTGTTATCCTCTGTGGCATTGAGACACAGGCCTGCATTATGGTATATGTCACTAATAATTAGAGAATGCCACTCAGACTTTTTGTTGTTAAAACT
>CM070038.1:66197572-66214953 GCA_036250615.1 Ptychadena robeensis
GTAGTCGAGTTTATATAAATATTCTCCCTATAGTCCTATACAGGACACAGTATCAAACATTGTATTCTCTTAATACTAGACAAGGGCCACCTCACAAAGTAAATTGAGGGGTCAGTAGAGGGTGTGAAAGGGGTAATAAGAGGACCTGAGGAGCCTGGGATGGCCATTTTCTCTCTGCTCACAAAGCTTCCCTGTTAGGAAATATTGATATCAATTTAAGCTTTTATTAACCTTCCTGTGCAGGGCCGCCATCAGAGAATTTCGGGGGGCCCCATACTAGGTAATTTTTTCAGTGCCCCCTACCACTAGCACTCCCTTTCTCCCCGACCTGAGGCCTCCAGAGAATGCCTATCTAGGGGTGCAAATAACTTTTTAGTGAGCTCCTCAGATGAGTACCCAGGAGATTGTGTTTGGTACTCACCACCATGTAGGGTGGTCTCCCTCACTGTCTCCCTCACTGTTCCTACCTGCGTCAGCCTCCCATGGTAGATTTTGCTGCCAGATGGACCTCCCTGTTCCTAATGAGCCTCCGATTGGCTGTCTCCATCGCACAGGTCACACAACTGGCTTTAGGCCCCCATACACGGGTCCGGATTCCGACCCGGATTCCGGGACATTGATTCCGGACGCATGCACGCGAAACGACTCGTGCCGGAATCGCGTGCAGCCCACCTTGTCCGATCGTTCCGGTACGATTGATCGGGGGCTCAGAATCGGATCCGACAGGAGAACCAACATGTTGGTCTTTCTGATCCGATTCTGCACACACTCAGGGGAGTTGCCATTTGTGGAGTAAGTGATCGGACACGGAATCTGTCCAGAATCCGTGGACAGGTGGTACAGCAATCGGATACTCTTATTGGCCGATTGATCGGAGCTCCGATTCCCGCTGAGATCGCCGGAATCGATCGGATCAGTGATCAATCGGCCATGGAATCCGACACGTGTTATGGCTAGCTTTTGGGTCAAATGTAACCCCCAGTAATTTTGAACCCCAGATGTCATACCTCAGTAGTCCCAGATTTTACACTTAGGCCTGTTTGACTCCACATCCGCTATGGATCCGCTGGCTTCCGTCAAGCCTCCACCAGCCCCTGGACCAGGGCTATCATGGGCTGTGGAGCACATAGATTTTACCTGCTGCAGCGATTTCAACGTACTCCACTATGTTCCGCCCTGCATCGGCGAAGCTCTCAGTCTGTGAGAACAGCAATAGAATTAGCGGACTACGTCAGCCTTCTGTCCGGCAGACTGGGTCAGCGCCGTGAAAACTGCCGATCCCCCGGCAGCGCACGGTAAAATTCCAAACTCCGGACCTCAGACTGAATGAAAATTTGGACCTTTGTGGACCTTTCAAATTTATATTTGAGTAGCCCTGCTCTAGACTTTTCAAGGTGCTGAAAAATTCTGCTTATGTTTGAGTATTTAATACAATTTAAATATATTAACAAATCTACATAAAGAATTACAATCTTTAATCTGTGGGAAAAATGAGGCAATGGTACATGCTGCTTCATTGAAGAGGAATCATGAAGTCTACTGAGGATCCAACAGGTTCCTAGAGATAAATCCTTGGTTGTGCTTAGGGGTTCCAGTGACCTCCAGGTCAATACTGTGTCTTGTAGTGGAGGATGGTGAGTTTTAGGGTTGTGGGGGGTTCAGCTACAAATGGTGCTACCAATGAGGCGACTCCACACAGACAGTCCTTTCCTTCAGGGCTCCTGCCCGTGTTTATTGGCAAATGAAAAACAAACACTCACCCTCGCAGGGGGAAAATGGCAATTCAAACACAGTCTTTAGGTAAAGCCACAGAAAATCCCACAATTTAGTTCCACAGCCAGCTGGCTGCTGCACAAAACATAATCCTCTCCTTTTTCAGAGCAGAGACTGTTCTGACACACATCAGCCTCTGATACTGAGCACCAGGTGCTCTAATGGCATCCTGAGCCTCTGGAAATCCTTGACCCTGGATTGGGAATCTGCCCCACCCTGCTCTTGCAGATTCCCAGTAAAACCAGCCCCAGAACAGAACTTACAAAATACCAGCAGAGGAACATGAAAAAGTTCCCTGCAAATACAGAGTTGCTGGTCTCACCTCAGAATGGGAATCTGAGATACCGTGGTCCCACATATCTCCCATCCAGCACAATGCCCAGTGACACAGGTGATATCGGTGTCACTGTGTTACAGGGTACACACAAGGTTGATGATGGGAAGGTAGGAGTAACAGGTGACCAGAGAGAGGTGAGCATACTGTGACAGTGGTTGCTGGTTCCACCATTCCACTTCTGAACTTGTGATGCACCAGTTCAATGCTAAATCTAAATTGTAGTCTCTAATCCCATTATCAAATGTTATTTTCTCTTAATCAAGGTGTCTTTAGCTGAGAGACAAGCAGCACTGATAATTTCATTCTAACACATAATATCTAAAGAACATTTACTTTTGACAGAAAATAGATCCATTTAGTGTTGTCCCATTTGGATAGTTGCAGCTTTACACATTGCGCGCATAAGCCCTAATAACTGAATATACAATTCTGCACACTAGACAAATAGCCATGTATGTTTTAACAGAATCTTTAGTGTTTATTTAATAACACAATTTAAGGATGAACAATAGCTAGCACTACCGTATTTTTTAGACTATAAGACGTACCTGATTATAAGACGTACCAGTTTTTAGAGCAGGAAATCAGAAAAAATATATTTCATGTGTGTAAATGAATTAGGGAAAAAATCCAATGAAGTACCCAATTTCAGCCACAAAAAATGGACAGTCACTAGAGAGCAAACTAGGCATCCCCTCTTCCTCATACACAGAGAAGGGAGGGGGGGTCCTGCGGGGAAGTCTGCACGCTGGTCTACCCTCTGCGGCTGTGTGTTAGGAAACTTTCAGCGTGTAGCTTTCCCCACATACATTCTACATTGGCTATATCTGCGAAGCTTTGCAAATATAGCCAATACAGTTCAGGGAGAGCTGGCGGGGAGCCAGGTTGCGATCGGTGGCCAAATGGCCACGAGTGGTCGCACATTTGGGCCATAAAATGTAGGCACTCCCCCCCAATCTTGGAGGTGAAATCTTATAGTCCGAAAAATATGGTACTTCCATCCTTGCCTTGTCTCCACATCTGGTGCTTTTTGCTTTTCACCCCATCCGGTGCTAGGGCAGTCCACCCTGATCCACCAAGCAAGAAGAAAATGGCCACACAGTGATATACATTAAACAAGCTTTATTATCCAAACCGCACAGCATCATGACCATATACACAACCCCCTCCTAATCTGGTACATTTCCTCCATACAGGACAATAAATATTGTGTGTGAAAATGTTCTGTGCATTGATTGTAGGTGGAAATACTTGTTACGCTTGTTATAATTTTTGCTTTTTAATTTAAAGTTTTGCACTATAGCGAATACTGAACAGGTATGATTTGCTTCTTATATCCATCTAGAGGTTTAGACTTCGCCTTAAGGGGGCATTTAACCAGGTGTCACATTTTCAGCATCCAGATGCACAAAACACACTAAAGCCAGGAAAACCCAACATTAGGCTCCTGTTTGATAGACTTACTATGGAAGCCTTTCTAAACGCGGAGCACCGACTGCCAGCAGCCCGGGAAGCGTACATCTGAATGCTGCCTAAACAATTTTATATCAGTCATTTTATTAATTTCAACGTAATTACTTTCTCTAACATAAGTATCAGCCAGAACAAGAAGGGAGGTCACATTTTTCCAACAAGGATGAAAGCCAATAAAAAGTACCGTATATACTCAAGTATAAGCTGACCCCGACTTGACTTGAGCATAAGCCGAGGGTGGGAAATGCAAACTCAATTAGTGGAGTTCTACCATGTTTCCAGGATGATAAGGCACTGTTTTATATTTTTTGAAATGCCAAAATATGCCCTAGATCTTATTTTCAGGGGGATGTCTTATTCTGATCACTCTGTGCCATTCATTGTCCCCTTTGATCACTCTGTGCCATTCATTGTCCCCTTCTGATCACTCTGTGCCTTTCATTGTCCCTTTTGATCACTCTGTGCCAATCATTGTCCCCTTCTGATCACTCTGTGCCATTCATTGTCCCCTTCTGATCACTCTGTGCCTTTCATTGTCCCCTTTGATCACTTTGTGGCAATCATTGTCCCCTTTGATCACTCTGTGGCAATCATTGTCCCCTTTGATCAGTCTGTGGCAATCATTGTCCCCTTCACTGACTCACATTTTTGGGGTTCTACCGGTATGGCCGAGTAACAGACTCCATTATGGCAGGGATCAACAGCTTGCTTGTCCTTCCTGCACTGCAGCCAGCCCTGACGGAGGCACACAATTACCCTTTGTACCACTCAAATGGGAGATTCGGGCGGGGTGAGGTATTGGTGGGTGTCTTATTGCGGGCTGGCTTATCATAGGAGAAACAGGGTATGAGAAAAATATAGAGAAAGCACCATTGTACCTAGGAATGAATCAAAAAGGTGAAACTTAGTGCCACACCCTCAATAACGGTAAGAGAGCACAGGTTTATTGTTATTACAGGATGGGTTTTCAAGGCAATTCCTATGTTCAAACATAAAAATAAGTTTCCATTTAAAAAGTCTTTATCATTATTATTATTATTGGGACCAATACTTTTCATGTTTGAATCATAAGTAGTGGAGTATTTTACCTTCTCCAGTAAAAATTAAAGGCGGCCATAGACGGTTAGATTTGTGGGCGATTTCACTGCAGATCAACCACTTTGCGTGCTTGCGACAAAATCGGCCGCAAATCTAACGTGCCCTCCTTAAATCAGGTCATAAATCGACCAGAAATCAATCTAACAAATTACGGACATAATTTTTTGATCAATCTTATTACTTACTCCACATCCAAAGTAAATGCAGGCACACAAAGGGTGTAGACTAATATATCAATTTAAGCACACATAACTTGTAGAATTGTAGGGTGTGGCGGCATGAACGTGTATCCCCCTTCTCACTACCTGGGGTGCCCTGGGCCTGTGATATGAAGCTCTCTACATGTAAAATGAATTCTCGGCATGATCGGCCATGTATGATGACATCACACGCAGTCAATCTGCCGAGATATCGTCAGCAAGCGAACTGTCTATGGTCGGCATAACAAATAGTTCACTAGATGGCAGTGTCATCCAAGTTTGCTTACATTTCACCAGCCGATATCAGAAACACATGGAGCATTCACAGACGCTGCCGACACCTGGCTCAAGTATAAGCCGAGGGGACTTTTTCAGCGCATTGTTTTGGCTGAAAAACTCAGCTTATACTTGAGTATATACGGTAAAATACATTCTTTTTAATTTGCTTTCTGTCTCTCCATTAAAGAAGCTTTTCCTGAGTTCTTTTAGTGAAGAGTGTCGGACTAAATTAGAAGGTAATATCTCCTCCCTATCCAGTATGGCATTTTAAATCTAAAAGGTCTTTATGGAAAGCTCTGGCTGGTGTAAGGCTTAGTTCTTGATCATCTGTTTCTTTCACACACCAATAATTTAGTATAATTTAGTAATAAAATACAGCTTCATTGTAAACAAAAATGAGCACACACATTGTTCCCAAAATACAACTCAGTTATAGTTCGAGGTTACCGGTACTATAGATATAAGAAAGGCTCTTCTATTTTGTTGCAATAAAAACCCAACTGCACTTCTTCCTTATTTATGAGATTTCCTTTCATTTTCCTTTTCTGTCTGTGCAGTCATTTTCCTGCCCAGGATAGGAACATGTTGCAGGACCTGGTCAATGTCTTTGTTACGAATATAGCAGAGAAATGTGGTCCACAGAAATGCACAAACCCCAATGTAGGCTGTTCTGACAAATGGTGGTATGAGACTGAAATTTATGGTCTGCAAATAAAAATACAGTACAGAATGTATATCCCACACATGTTTTATCTCACACATGTTATCTTTCAAATAATTAATTAAAGAACAGATGAAGGGATAAACCAATCATCAACATTTTCCCCCCTGATACAACAGGGGCATGGGGACTTTAAAGATTGACAGAATCAGTGAAACAGTGGATTCATAAATCCTAAAGTGTTTCACTGATTCTGTCAATCTTGGCCTTATTATGTATGTACATGTTTTATTTTGGCAAAATTCTTTCAGTTTTTATTGTTAAATGTTTACAATTAATGTCACTTGAAAAACCTCAGGGAAACATTAATAACTATGAATAGTTGCAGTTAGGGTGTGAAATTGGGAATATAAATACTAATCCAAAATAAAAGAGCGGACATCTAAGGGTGTTGGAGATTTGGGGGTTAAATGTCACAGCAGACATATGTACGGATAAAATCTGACAAGAGAAAAGCACTGTTGGAATGTTGACAGTTAGAATGTGACTATGAAAGGTTGACATTTGGACTGCAGGTAGTCTCAGGGGTTAGTTACTAAGCCAGAAAATCTTGGGGTTGCACTACTAAGGTATGAGGTCTAGGGGTTAAAACGGTGTTGTACTCTGAGAGTTACATGTGACCCAAAGCCAGCTGGTGACCTGTGGATGGAGACAGCTAATCGGAGTATCAATCAGGAACAGGGAGGTCCATCTGCAGCAGAATCTATCATGCAGTAAGCTGATCATACAGTGGTCTACCTCTACAGTGAGGTAGACCGCCCTACATATGGGGTGAGTACCAAACACCATCTCCTGGTACTCATCTGAGGAGCTCACTAAAAAGTTTATGTGCAACCCCTCCATATGAGCATCGTAGTGTGTAATTTTCTTTCTTTTGTACAATTTGAAATAATGAATCTGCCAGACAAATATATCAGTTTTAGCACACATAACTTGTAGAATTGTAGGGTGTGGAGGCATGAACGTGGATCCCCTTCTCACTACCTGGGGTGTCCTGAGCCTGTGATGAAGCTCTCTACATGTATAATTAATTGTGCATCAATGCACATACTGTACACTGGTTCATATCATTAAAGCCAAGTGATATGTTGAAATGACAATACGCTTTAAAAACTAGAAGCATAATAAAGGGCAACAATTAATTTCACAATGGTTCTCCCGTATTAATGAAACAATGAGAATGGAAGATCTAATTTGGTCCCTTCTAATCAAACATGAACAATATTGTAAACAATAGTTTTATTGGTACCTGCCATATTTCTCAGACTACCAGACACACATTTTTCCCCTTTAAAATCAATGGGAAAATGTATGTGCCTTTCATGGTCAGACAAATTTTTTTGTCCCAAACATCCTGGGAGCAATAGCTCTGCATCCCAGGAGACTGGAATCTGTTCTATTCCCTTCAGCCAAGCCAATAGGCCACTGCCAAAAGGGAGTTTTTAGCTGTATTAGCACTAACAGTACACATTTTCTGAACACACTGACCCACCTATTTTGATAGCATGAGTTGTCAATTTATATTCTGGACTGCAATAAAAAATATGTGAATAGCTGTTCATGGGCAAGTTGCTAGTGCCAGATTGTAAAATGTGTCTCTCCATAGGTTGATCAGTGTGTATAGACCAGGGGTGGGCAAACTTTTTGACTCGAGGGCCACAATGGGTTCTTAAACTGGACCGGAGGGCCGGTGTCCTGTTGAAATTTGCTCCCCCTGAATCACCAAATGACCAACAGGGGGAGCACTTTCAGGGGGAGCGGATATCGACCGGGGAGTCATCCAAAGCAGTGCCCGTGAAGCTGTCACCTAGGGCGGCTGCTGTGCCCATGACCCCCCGGTCTCCATCGAGATGTGCTCCCCGGGCCCCTTGAAGAGCAGTGGCCGCAAACCAACGTCTCACCTATGGCGGCTACTTTGTCCATGCTCCTCCAGTCTCCATGCCCTCCGTCGAGATCTGCTCCCCCTGTAGCACACAATGTCATGCGGGACAGGTCGCATGAACTTCGGTATGGATGGTGCGACATAGATGGGGGAGCTCATATTGATGGGTGCAGCCAAACAGCATTACTTTCACAAATATGGACCCCCTGTGTCACACCACCCATTTCACATTTCAAGGTTGTACTACATAGGGTTTTAAAGATCGGGGTGATCAAACTAGGTGAGTGAGGGGATGCATGTAGCAGAATAGGCCATTTTGGTCTTATGGAAGCATTATTTGATAGCTGACTTCTTCATAGGAAGGGTTGAAGCTAGGGGCATGACATTTTGCATGTATGTAGACTCAGGGGTTAGCTGATAACCCCCAAAATTTCAAGGTTTTACCATGCAGGGTTTTAAAGATCTATGTGTTCAAATTAGGATAAGTGAAAGTATGTATGCAGCAGAGTAGTGCTTTATGCTCATAGGAAAGCAATATTTGATAGGGGGGTTTTAGTAGGAAGGATTGTGCTCAGGGACCTGAAAATTTGCATGGATTCACTCTCAGGGGTTAACTAGTAAACCCCAAAATTTCTACCATGCAGGGCTTCAAAGATCTATGTGTTCAAAGTAGGCAAGTGAAACGTTGCATATAGGAGTATATCTCTCAAGGCGGGGACCGACGGATCGGAGGCTATGGCGGGCTGTGGAGACTTAGTATTATATAAGTATTATTACAAAAATCTTACCTGAAAGATGGTCCAGCAAAATACTCCAGTCTAAAAGGGGAAAACACAAACAATATTTTATAATTACACAATGGTTGTATGACCAATATATAAGTGATTTTTCAGGTCCATGTGACTATATCCAATGTGACCTCACTAGGTAAAGCCAGCAAGTTTGTAATAGAAAGAAGTTGGCACAAGGCACCAATATAGAGAATCTTATCATAGTTACAACATCCCAAAGATACAAAGAATATTTGTTCTGTAAATACAGAAACATTAACATATGCTATACCTTGTAAGTTGGCCAAAACTTCTCTTTTAAGTTTTTAAAGATATCCTCCTCTCCATCCAAAAGACTTAAACCTTAAATAGATAAGAGTTTAATAAGCAAGTGTTATTACAGAAACAGTAATATATTTTGGATTAATATTTTGGAGTTAATTTTACCTGTTTAATGCATAATAAATTGTATCATTTAGCTGGCCATACACGGCTCGATGAAGAAACAGATTAAAGCAACATCAGCACGCTCACGGCACCCGATGTTGCTTTAATTTGTTTCTTCAGTTGAGCCATCCACAGTTTCAGGTTTCCAACATGTTGAAAAACCTTGGTCGAAATCCATTACTTTGAATGGGGACAGCAGGTCTCCATCCAATGTAATGAAAAGCTGCCAGCTGCAGTGCACACAGGCGGCTGTGATCAGCTAGCTGCAGGGGGCGGGGCCAGCACATCTCTGTGACAGGGAGGGAGGGAGGGGGGGGGGGTGTGCAGGTCTCTCTCTCTCTGTTTCTGTTTCGGTCACAGGCTGGGGAGAAGCAGAGACCCGGGGGAACGCGGGAAAACCAGGTCCCCATCGAACGGGAATTGATGTGCCCAAGTGGTGCACATTAATTACAGTTCAATTGACCCGCAATCAATCACAGAATGGTGACATAACCATGCTGTGATTGATTGCCGGTCAATTGCACGGGCATCTACCAGTGTATGCACAGCTTTACTTTGGTCTATTTAAGTCGTCAGTGAACATAACAATCACAACCTACAGTAACCAATCCATAGTCCTTGGTCATCTCTAAAATGACAACCTGTCATGAGGGAAATACAAAGGCTGCAGCTGCTCAGCAGGGCTTTTTCCAGGAAAAGGAGAACACAACTTTTGAATGTAATTTGGTAGTAAGCTGGGACAATAAACTGTCTTAGGGTTTTGTAAATATCTCAGGGAAAATAATCCTGAAACCCGCATTGATTCGCATGTTTTTCCTCCTCGACTCCACTGCTGGCGGGGGTCGTGTTGGTGAAGGAGGAGCTCAATGCTAGGGCCAGCCAATACCCCACGCTATCCCAGTCCCCCAGAAGGCTAGAAACAGCCCTGGTCGGATCCCTGTTCTTGGAGCAGGATTGATCATTCAGGTGGGCAGCATTCAATTTGCGATCGATCGTTTGGGCATCGAACAAGAAATCTCACTGTGTATGGGTATCTTTATACACAGTGAGGCCTTAAATCATTGGGTTCATTTACATTCCAGTGTAAAGCAGCTCCGTAGACATCTTTAAGTGAGTATTTGAGGCAGACAGGTTCCCATAGCAGTCTTTGTCTCCACTGCGTCACTAGCCCCCGTTTATGCGCTGGATATACAGGCACTTGTCTTGTTAACCCTTTTGAAAAGCATGTGACACATCAAATAAAGCAGTGAATCTAGTCCCCTGGACCTTGGTCTAGATATGTGGTGAAGGTATTGATATGTGGTGAAGTTGTGGGAAGGGGGAAGGGATGATTCCACTTTTTTTCGCTCTTTCTGCTTGTTTCATTTAGAATATTGGACACACAATATAAATAACACAAAAATAACACAACAATGTTAAAAAAAATGCCAATGTGTGCAGGCCAGCAATAGTAAAAATCCTATAACTTGAAATTCTCAGACTCCGCTAGAACATATATTCCTTCCGGGTTCAGAAACATATTAAGGTAGCCATACACAGGTCGATTTTCCACTCGATTTTTGACAGATCGATCTCTGCGCGCGTTCACGAGATCGATTGGCAATCAATGGGGTTTTGCTCACCCTGCCCGATCGACCCATTGAAAAAAAAAATCGGAATCGGCTAAAAATCGGATCGGACAATGAACCGACATGTTGGTTTTTTTGGTCCATCGTTTGGCGATCCGAGTACGTTGGTGGACCCATAGCTCCCTATGCAGCAGCCTTTCCGATCTATGGATTTTGTGGAATCGGCCATTTGGAGATCGGCTCATGTCCAAATCAACCACAAATCGGATTCCCCAGTTGGTGTTGCATCGATTCCTGATCCGATCAATTGCCGATTACTGATCGCCTGGAAAGATCAGATCAGCTATTGATCGCCGACAAATTGACCTGTGTATGGCTACCTTTACAGTATATTAATTTGTATCTGTCCAGTCATGAAAGTCAAGTCTGAGCAAACCTAAAGTGAACAAGAAAATAAATACAAACATTTCCACATTACTACATATTCACTTTTCAAACAATTACAATATCTGTGTCTGCCTTTATTAACAGGAAATTGAGACCCCATACTAATTCAAGGCAACACTTTTTGTTTGCATTAGGCTGGGTCCACACTATGCCACTCCAAAAACCGCGGGTGGTTTTATGGACATGTCAGCGTGTGTGTGTCCATAGCGTCCACCCACTGTTTGAGCACTATTTAAGGGGGCAGTATTCGCCATATCCTACGCTTACACATACACCGCCCCACCCGAAACGTGGTCATAATGCGCCAGTATAGACTGGCACGTCATTTCCCATAGGCGAATACAAGGGACGGCTGCACTACGCGGTTTTCCCCGCGGTCTACGGGCAGGGAAAACTGCGCAGAAAAACGTAGTGTAGATGCAGCCTTAGGGTATATTTCTTTACCTCTTTTTTATTACTTTATGATTGTAATATCAATAGGGATGCCCAGAGATCTGGGATTAGGAAATTACCTGTGTAGAAAGCACTGATTGTAACTGGAGCGGCCATCATCTGATCACATGCTACCTTCCGTATGACGTTCTTTACTGTGGAACCTGGAAACGTTCTTTCAATAAATCTCAGCCAGAAAAAGTTAAAATTGGCATGAAAACAGAATCCCACAATTCCAACCTTAGCGGTTTGCTTAAAATCTATTTGTTCATTGGGTCCTTTTGAGAGTTTCTGTTGGACAACATCAGCTGATGCAAAGAGAGAGCCGTAGATCGTCACATTGGTCAGCCAGGGGTGTCTCTTTGTGAACTGTACAAAGGCACGCATCTTGTCCCTCAATAAGTTTCAGATTACAAATGATAGAATTCTGATGAGGTTTGGCCAAAAATATTTTTACTATAAGATATGAATCGTGTGCGCAGGAATGTCACACAGACTGCTGATGATGCTGACCAGGCTTCTGTATTCTTCTGACCTGCAAAGTACAACAGACATTCTAGGTAACACAAGTATGTACCAAGTAAAATTTAACAAAACCTCAAGACAGGGCAATTTTATTAGTCAATGACTGCATTGCGTCATTCAACAATGTTCCTCATATCAAGCCCCCACATCATAAAGCGTTTGACAAGATGTCATCAGATTCCTATTGTTACATTGTGTACTAGTTCTGATTTCACGAAAACTTCTATCTGTACCATTTGTAAATGCAAAATGTCCCTTTCCACCACTTTGCTTATCCAAAATAATACTTTGAATAGGGAGTCTGTACAAAAGATATGTTTTGTGTAATTGGCTTCAGGAGCGTTTCTAGCATTTGGGGGGCCCTATACAAAATTGTTGCCTGGGGCCCCCTGTCGAACGGGGAGGGGGGGCTTGGTGGTGGTGGCTTGTGGTGTGGTAGCAGAAAAGTTGTTGGGAGAAGAAAAGTTCAGTAACCACGACTGAAGCCCTAATAAGAAGTGGAAAGGATGTCATTAGGCAAGTTGCAGAGTACATGGCAGAAGGTCAACACTTTCAAGAATTGCCAGATATTGTATTGTTCCTTAAAGCAGGGTACAGGTGGCTCAATATTTGAGCTGCCCAAAGTTCCCTGCAGCAGCGTGATAACATCATCACACTGCTGTCAGATATCAGCAGAGCTGGAGAGACAGCTCTGCTCTTTCTCCAGCTCAGCTGAAGCTTTGCATGGAGACCCGCGGTTTCCATGCAAAGCAATGGACATCGACCATGATTTACGGTCATGTCCGATATCCCAGTTTTCGAGCAGGAGTGATATGGACATACGATCTGGTCCATATCTGCATGTGTGTACCCTGCTTTACTCTTCTTTGGTAAAACTAAATCCTTTTACGGAGTATGAACTTCAGTGTGATGACCCAACCTTCCATAGGCCTAGTCTCTACTAGCGCCAAATGGGTGCTTTGATGTGTTAAAAACATTTCCATTGATAATCAGTGGAACAGTACACACAGAAGCGTTATATTATGCAAACCTTCATTATCATGTTCTCATTTATCCAGGTCATGTTTTATCACTAGAAATAAGGGACAATTCATACGACTGCTTTTTGACCGATTAAACACTGCAATAACAACAAGATATTTATGAAATCACAGAAGCCTATAAGAGAGATTTAAAAGCACAATTGTGCTTTCATTTTAATAAATGGCTTACATTGCGTTTGAAGATCATTTGGCTTCTCAACAGCCGCATTGATTTTCCATGAGGAGTTTGCAGAGAGATTTCCAGTTCTTTTTGAGCTGTCAAAAACTACTGGGTGTGAAGAAGGACCAATGATTGTCTCAAACCACTCCCTAAACGCCTTTCTACACATCCATTGGTGCTTTTAAAAATGACAGTATAAATGCCTATTATTCCACTTCTAGCCACAACAGGGCAGTGGGAGGGCTACACACTCATTCACACCGTCATTTTGTGTAATGTGTAAAACTTAAAAAACACCAATGATAGGGGCTTGTTCCAACGTTCGTTCAAACACTTAAAAAACAAGGAGGAACAACCTTTGTGAATTAGCTGATAAATAAAACGGCTAAGAGCAGACCATTTGAATTGTGCCTAGACTTGCTGTGTTTCTCTTGTCATTCAAAACAGCAAGTGCAATGCTCAGCGAAATGTCTTCAAGAAAACCACATAAAGTCCAGTTGTTTTGGCTTACCCCAGCAGATACTTGTTATCCCCCTACCCCCAGATAATAAGTCAGAATAAACATTGCAGAATGTGTCATTTCCAGAGCATTTAATACAAAGAGAACCCGCTTTCTTTAAAAATAATATTTGTATTACAATATTACACGCAAATAACAATCCCCAGATTCAAAAAGTTTACCTATTAGGTGTAAAGCTAGCCATACACGTGTCGGATTCCATGTCCAATCGATTCATCATCCGATCGATTCCGGCGATTCTGCCGGGAATCGCAGGTGTGATCAATCGGCCAATTAAGAGTATCCATCGCAGCATACCACCTTGTCCGAGCGGATTCCGGCACGATTCCGTGTGCGATTCCACCTCTGATTCCACCTCACAAATGGCAACTCCCCCTGATCCGGGCAGAATCGGATGAGAAAGACCAACATGTTGGTTCTCCGTCGGATCCGATTCTGAGCCCCTGAACGATCGGACCTGATCGATCAGACAAGGTGGGCTGCATGCGATTCCGGCACGATCGTTTCGCGTGCACGCGCCCGGAATCGATTGTGCCGGAATCCGGTGCGAATCCGACACGTGTATGGGGGCCTTTACACCCCACCGAAAAAACAACATGCCTGCAAAGCAACCTGAGAAAAGAGATATAAGCCGATCTTATAACTTCAATAGGACGTGTTATAACACCTACACTCCTACCTATAATATAGGAATTACATCGACGTGTAATCCATTAAAAGCTTGTCCAATGCTTGTTATGACAGGAAAGCTCTATTGTTACCATGTAATTATCCATATATTCCTAAACAAGAAGATTTAGGAATTTCCTTGGTAGCTTTCATGCAGAATACACAGGGAGAGTCACTGTTATTCCAAATCATTGGAGTGAGTTAAGAAGGCTTGATTGTGCTATGCACTGCTCGAGTTGAGGGCTTTTTTGATTCCTTTCATCCCTTCTCACCATAACCTTCATGGTTACTTCTCTTTGTCTATGTATTCAAATAATTTTTTTATAGGATTGCTCTGATCAACATTTAACAAAATTTTTCCCATGTCCCCTTGGAGATGGGAGATACTTGATAAACCCTTTCCCTTTTTTTTGTATGATTATTGGGATGCCTATTTTGTTTAATGTGAAGCCTGAAGTATAAGACTATAAAAAAAATTTGAACACTGGGGAGACACCAATGGGGAGGAGGGAGGTGTTGGGGGAATCTGTGGAGACCCAAAGTTGGTGGGTTTAAAATGACAAAATGCCTAAAGGCCCCCATACACCTTACAATCTTTCCATACAATTTCTGTTCAATCAAATGTTGTTCTACCAAAACCATGTAATATGAGGACCTTTCTAATCCTTCCAATCACTGTGTATTCTATCAGGGAGGCCATTATACTACACAGTTGTTGGTAGATCTAATGGAGATTGTATGGATCGATCTTAAGGTGTATGGGGGGCTTTATGTAGCAGTTATATTATGATACAATTGAACCCTTACCACAACCCTTTGAATTTTCAGGTCTTGTTTTAGGGTTTTGGAGTCTTTGGACATTTCAGTTGCCTCGGCCAGGATGATGTAACTTTTGTGCGCACACATGGCAGTGACTGGCTGACATACAGTGAGCGGAATTTATTACAGAAGAAATTTAAAGAGCCTGTGCTCTCAAAAAACTCACCAAAAAATCACTGATCGTGTAGTGGTCAGGAGTTGTATAGTGAGGGTGAGGTCCCCTTTAAAATGCTGGACCAAAAAGCCCTGGGTCAGCCTAAGTACTTAAGGAGTAGCTCCGCCTCTGAGGCAGCGCCTTTTGAGGAAAGAGAGGAAGGAGCCAGCTACCTGTATACACCTGCTCCAACTGCACCCTACTTCCCCCAACCGTATAATATGGCGTGCGTGCAGCCGGTAGGCGAAAGAGCACGCACTTCTCCATACTGCCATCCGCACAACGCACTTGCCGTGCCGACCACCCATTACCCATGCTGCCATTCTGGTGGGATGGTTACCAGGCCCTAGCCATTGGGTCATGCCTGGACTACTGTCGGAAAGCCTTAGGGGTGCTCACTACTTCAGCACACTGTACCCACTTCCAGTGTCACCTACAAGCTACAGTGTTCAGTGGCCGTCCACCTGGCCCACCGTGGGGGTGAAGAGCTGCAGGTCCTCCCCGCAACTCAGTTGAGGACCCTTGCCTGTACTTTACCAAAGACTAGTTACTGTGGACTTTACCGTAACTATACCTTTGTTTACATAGTTTAAATTTTCTGTGAGCGAGACCCACTGCTGGGGCCACGCAGTTCAAAAAAGTTCCTGTTTAAGCATCACTGCCGCCTCTGTCGTCTGATTGATACCTGTGTCGCTACAACTCAAGGCCCATATTTCATGTCACTGACAAGCAGGTAGTAGGTTGCAGTTATTTGGCACTTTGTGGCTGTGCAGCAGGTACCTCTTATTGCTTGAATACGTCATTGATGTTCAGGACCCCAAAGCACAGAGCACCAGGCTCTTATGATGTCACCATCCATGGCATGACAGTGCCTCTATAGAGAAAGTTTATCATCTTTTATGTAGCTGCAGGTTTGATTGATTTAAGTATATTAGTGACACAAGTTTATACTTAAGACGGTCCTATCACCTCCTATCTGCTTTCAATTATCAGCACCAGAAGTGGTAGGGCAGATCGGGTGGTAAAAAAACTCCCACAACTTCTAATTCCGCTTAGGACAGCCTCTCCAGTGCCATGGCGGGCACCAGGCACAAGAATAATTGGAAAGGTAGATGTCTGCAGCAACATCTACCTTCCCAAGTCTCCTTTCCCCCAGCAGCCCACCGCAGTGTCACTGGAGGTGATGGGTGTCGCTAGCTGTCACACGGATTGGAGGAGGAAGACTGGAAGAGTCTCACTCCACCATCTTAAAGCCTGGAGGACCAGACTCTGGAAGGTGCGGGAGGGAGGAAGAGGAAAGGTAAGTATATGTTATTTAACTTTAGAGATTGGTATGCCCAGATGAAGAATACATAAAGGTAAACAATGCCATACGGGCGATCACGCCAGAGTGCACTGTACTCTGCCACGATTCCCCTCCTCTCTTCACATGTGAGTCAGGAAAAGTGAGGTTCCCTCACCCCTTCGGCATCACCGATAATGCCAAAGATGTGGCGCCGGAAGGGAGTGGCCAGCCTGCAGAGATGCAGAATTGCTGCGGGCTCGCACAGCACTGGCATTTTGCCTGATACCGGCGTGGGCACTGTTTGTTTAAAGAACAAACTGTGCATGTACTGGGTTCAGGAATAACAACCAGGAGGTTAAGGTCCAGATCCTTTGTGACCTGACATGTAAGCTAAGAATCCTTCATAACATTATCATGGAAAAGCACACAGTACATCAATCATACAAAGAGCATCAGGAGTCCTTGTGAACAACACAAATTATTGGGAAATAATTAAGGATCCTTGACATTAGGTGACCCACACTGGGAGGACACTATGTAAACGTTGGTTTTATATAACGGTAAGCAGGTTTGGAGGTCTCTATGAGACTTTCTTTTTGCCCTCTGAGTTTGTCTCAGTGACTACTTTCACCAGCACAGAAGGTGACGAGGAATCCAATCGTCTATATCTACCAATAACAAATGAATTATTTTACAGTGACAACTAAAATCTGTACATCGAACAATAAAGAAGTTTCCTCTATAAACGGGTATAAAGCCAGCATCCCAGAATTATATCA
>CM070038.1:66245448-66256529 GCA_036250615.1 Ptychadena robeensis
TGCAGAGGCTATCCTGAGGTCTGCAGAGGCTATCCTGAGGTCTGCAGAGAGGCTATCCTGAGGTCTGCAGAGGCTTTCCCTAGGTTGGCAGAGGGCTCAAGGCTATTAAGGAGTTTAAAAGACTTTCCTGATATCTGCAAAGGCCATCTAGAAGTCTGCAGTTGCTATTACAAAAGCTTGCCATAGATGCTTAGATTACCCCAAGAACGATTTGTAAAAACGATTGTGATATGTGATTGCGGCTTCGATCCAAAGGGCACCATGTTCGGGATGTGATTTATTGCCAATTTATGCACCTGATTGATTGGTGACATAACTAAAGATATGCTACACAAAAAAATGCCGATCAGAAATGATGGAAGTGGGATTAGGCCTGCATGGGTCGATTGAAAGGTCTCCAATAACTTCCTTCGATTTCCGATAGACCGACAGACATGTTCAATCAATGCCCGATCTATTTTTTTTGTAGGATTTTAGGACATTTTAGTACAATTAAGCCTTCTTAAAACAAAGGTATTTACACGGCCCAATCCAGCACAAATCCCAAAACTTTAGGTGGAAGCCTGCGTTTTGGGACAGTGGGCGGAGCCATGCAAATTATTCCTTTTCGGAACGCACACTTTAAACATGCATCGTTTTGTGAACAATAGTTCGTTCAGAAATCGTACAAAATTTTTTACATTTTTTTAAATTTAAAATTCTATGACCAGCTAAAGCTATCAAGTAACTGCAAATGCTTTCATAGGCATATCACAGAATACTAATATGATACAATGTGTATCTCTTGGATAGAAATAATAATGTAATAAATAAAAAAAAACACAAGGATATTTGTTATAAACCTTCAATTCTACTACAAATGCATCAAACTGGGTACTTGTAGTCTCTGACGACATAAAATACACAGGCACCGGAAATGTGATTTTATACAAGGCCAGAAGTTTGACACATATTTTATTAATGCCAAGTAATTGATATTTTTAATAATGGAATATGGTTATACTTTGTAGATTTATTCACACTGCTTTTTTTTATATTTGACAGGTGTAAAACCCCAACCAATCAAGATTCAAGATACAGGTTTAAAAGTGAGTGCCAGTCTAACGCATGAGTATGAATTTAAGGGGGAAGGGGACATGGTGGTTCATCAGACCAGGGGCAGCATTCTGGTTGTAGATGTGAACAAATCAAGCTGTGTGTGGCAAGACTAATGCTGAGGTTACATGACCAGTATGTTGTGTATAGGTCAGAGGAAAAGCTCTAGAGGGAGCCTCAAGCATTGCTTTACTACTCTCTCCTCTGTATTCCTGTAGCTCAGTTTGCTCATAATATGAGAGTTGTACTTGATCCCTCAGACAAGGGAGGTGCAATCATAGAGATGACCTGGGTATGTTCTCTACCTGAATACAAATTCATTTGTATCACAAATACAGTTTCAAACTTTAAAAGTAATATGCATGTCCATTTCAATGAAAGACTATTTGATGTCATTTTGGGACAACCAACATCTTCCTGTTGATAAAACATTTGGATAAAAAGTTTAAAGGTTTTCTTGTGTTTTAAATTATGAGTTTTATTAAAGACAGAATGTATAATATAACAAATACAGTGTGTAGTTTTTGAAAACGAAAAATTATAAAAAGCATTTTAAAGGTTGTGAGATAACAAGATGTGAGAGGAGTTTTTGAAAAGAGACAAATAATAATGCTTGCACCTCAGGGGGAGGGAAGGGGAGCATTTAAAATCTCCAAGTTTGAGGTTGTATGAATTTGGGTGTCACCCTGCTCATCCTGAAGGTAGGGGTGGTGCAGCCCCCCTAGTCCCTAGTCTCCCTAGAAAAAGTAGGCGTATTATCACGTCTTCCATCCATGACAGCAGCAGCAGTAATAGCGTCAGCCATTTGTGATAGCCGCAGTAGCCTAGTTGGCATCAGTATGAGAAAAGTTCCTAGGCATTGGCCTCTGAAAGATCTGGACTTTGAGCTGAAGAAGGGGGAATATGCTTCTCATCAACTTGGATCTCCTCCTCCTATGGATCTCATCAACTTGTTATATTTGGATCTCCATTGTGCAATAAATAGCCTGAGACTCAAACCTTTGAAGTGGTGTTTTTGTCTTTCTGTTTTCACCCAAGACAACCTCGAAGCTCCTTCGGGTTAGTGAGCTGCCTAACCAGAGTAACTGCAATCCACAGCCTAGACAGACAAAAAAAGAAATAATACTTATTTTGAATCCAGCATCTTCTAAACACAGAGTACCTAAGCTTGATGTAGATGGAAAGGACTTTTGTCTTTGTGCCTAGTGATGGATGGATACAGTATGGCACATTCAAAAGTTTGGTTGCCTTATATCAGTTTTCATTACACCAACCATTCCATCAATAGTGTCTGCTATGGTTTGTCTTTAGGTTTACCTGAAAAATTCCAGCGTTATCAAGCTGGCTATACAAAGGAGTGTCTTCACTGCAGAGACTATAATGACAAAGTACAAACATGACTTCCACCATTAACAATTGTATGGGTGTGTAAATACCATAACATATGAGACACAGAGGTTCCTCTCTTGTATGTAACCACAATTTTTACTGAGCAATGTTATTAATTCATTCATTTTTAGGGTTATTTACAAAGTCTTACATTGCTTCTTTATTTCCTTCATTGTGCAAGTTCTCACATTTAAAAAGATGAAAGAGGCCTGTAATTTTCATCATAGGTACACCTCAATTATGAGAGGGGGGGGGGACAATCCAGGAGATCATATTGTAGGATTTCTATTTAATTAACCGCCCTAGCGGTCGGGACGGCACCGTCCTGCACTTTCTTGTCTTGTATTGCAGATGACGAGATGGAGCCGTCCAGCTAAACTCAGATCCCCACAGCAGCACATTCTGCTCTGTGCTGTCCGGGGGATCTGAAGCTTGCTTTTTCACTGAAGCAAGCCGGCATGTCACCCCTCTCACAGCCCAATTTGCATATGAATGTCCCGCGGCCAGACAGAAATCTGGATCACAGCAGTGCGCTAGGAAGGTTAATTGGCAAATCGGTAAAATATGTTGTTTTGTCACCTACAAACACTCAAGATTTCTGCCTCTCACAGACCTGTAACTTCTTCTGAAAGAGGCTCCACTTTCCTCCACTCATTACCTGTATTAATGGCGCCTGTTTGAACTTATCAGCATAAAAGACACCGGTCCACAACCTCACAGTCACACTCCAAACTCCACTATGGTCAAGACCAAAGAGGACACCAGAAACAAAATTGTAGACAGGCTTGGAAGATTGAATCTGTAATAGGCAAGCAGCGTGGTGAAGAGAAATCAACTGTGGGAGCAATAATTAGAAAATGGAAGACACACAAGACCACTGAATATCTCCCTTGATCTGGGGCTCCATGCATGATCTCACAACATGGGATCAAAATGTGTACAAGAACGGTGAGCAAAAATCCATGAACCACACGGGGGGACCAAGTGAATGACCTGCAGAGAGCTGGGACCAAAATAACATAGGCTACCATCAGTAACACACTAGGCTGCCAGGGCCTCAAATCCTGCAGTGCCAGATGTGTTCCCCTGCTTAAGCCAGTACATATTCGGGCCCATCTGAAGTTTGCTAGAGAGCATTTGGATGATCCATAAGAGGATTGGGAGAATGTCATATGGTCAAAAGAAACCAAAGTATAACTTTTTGGTAAAAACTCAACTCCTCGTGTTTTAAGGAGAAAGAATGCTGAGTTGCATCAAGAACACCTTACCTTCTATGAAGCATGGGGTAGAAACCGCATGCTTTGGGGCTGTTTTTCTGCAAATGGACCAGGACGACTGATCTGTGTAAAGGAAAGAATGAATGGGGCCATGTATAATGAGATCTTGAGTGAGAACCTCCTTCCATCAGCAAGGGCATTGAAGATGAAACATAGCTGGGTCTTTCAGCACGATGATCCCAAACACACTGCCCGTGCAATGAAGGAGTGGCTTCGTAAGAAGTATTTCATGCCTCTGGAGTGGCCTAGCCAGTCACTAGATTTCAACGCCTTAGAAAACCTTTGGAGGGAGTTGAAAGTTCGTGTTGCTCAGCGGGCTCCCCAAAACAATCACTGCATCAAGAAATAGGCCAAAATACCAGCAACAGTATGTGAAAACCTAAAGAAGACTTACAGAAAATTAGGGAGAATGGGAAAACTTGCACAATTGGTGGCCTATTAAATACTTTCCCCCCACTGTATAGTAGTTAGACCACAACTCAACTGACACAATGACATACTCCAGGGGTAAAACATAGTTAGGAAACTCCTGTAGCATTATTCCATAAAATCCTATTGACTGCTGATCACTTTGCTTTGCTGCAATTTCTCCATCCCCAGCAGTATATACCCCCTTTTCCTCCATAACCCATCTCCTACCACCACCACTAAATGCAGCAAAGGAGAGCAAATGCATCCATGTATAGGAGCATGTAACAAGAGGGACTGCAGGAGCTTAATATTTGCAGGGGAGAAAAGATCGATTGAAGCTTTTAAACTCATTAAAACTATGATGAGGGCAGTATGGTTAATATGATGACAAGTTAAGAACATGGGAACATGGCCTCCAACTAGCAGTAGGTAAGTTCAAAACTAACCTTAGAAAGTCTTCTCCAGAAAAAGAAGTGAGTAGATAAGAGTAAACAGGTTTGGGACAAGCGTAGAGCTATTTAGAGATGTTGGCATCAGATGTAATGCAAGGGAAGCTATGTTAAGGTTATGTACAGTTTAGTATGTACAACTACAAGAAGAATATTGGATGGGGATAGACAGGGGAACACTGTGCTTCCTACATTTTGGATACACTGGGTGACTTATATGTTTTATAGCACACCATTATGTCTGACCACAGGCCATTATGCAAGCTTTGTGGTTCTGCTGTGAGAATATAAGTATAGAACCTCCTGATCCCAACTAGGAAGTTGTAGTTGGGAGGGGCACCCTTCTCTTCTTAACATTTCCACAAATGGTTAAAACACATATCTATTTAAACCTGAACACTTGTAAAATGTTTTTAACTTGCTTATCCTCATTTATTGTTTACCGGTGTCAGGATAAAAGATATTTCTCTGGTACTTTAGCTGGCCATACACATTTCGCCTTTTGCATGACTGATCCTAGATTCGATCATGTTGTGTGATTTAAACATCAATCGCCAGTCTAACATTGATTGATTTTTATTTAGATCTGTGCACATGCTTCATAGTACCATCTGATACAAAATGATTAAAATGCCAAAAAAACGCGTCAGATACTTGTACAATCGACAGAATTTTCCAAAATGTCCAATCACAGCTCCATCGGTTTCACATTTCTGCACTTTTGTTCAATCGCACAAGGTGGGGGGAATGGTTTACCTTTAGATTGACCTAAAACAACCGAGTTGTTTTATCAATCAAACAGAAATATTGAATCATGCATGGCTACCTTCCTTCTTTAGACTGACCCTTGCTTATACGTTCGTACCAATCACAGTGGCTGTGACACCACCCTGCACAAACTCATGGCCCTACATTGAAAATAGACAGTGCAGAGGGACCACCTTCAGAGAGCCAGGAGAGTGGAAAGCACTCGTAGCACAGGGTCAGGTAAGCAAATCTCTTTTGACTCTATAGAAATGAAAAAAGCATTAAACATCACAGTGGGGAATGTGCATAAAAAATGTTGCTATAGAGTGTGTAAATGCTATTGAGAAATACTGCAATATGATGCTTACCACAGCAGTTTTTAGTAACCTGTGCAAACATGTGAAAGAAACGCCAAACAATTCTCAACAATTTGATTAGAGGATTTCAGGTGCAATGTTTGTTTATTATGCAGGAGAGAACAGGAACGGGGAATGAAATCATAACTATGGGGCAGGATGATCAGTAGATGACAGCAGTGCAGGAATGGGTCTGCTGACTAGTGAGCACCAGCTGGATTATCCCACATACATTGTTATATATAGGACAGTGTTCATACTGTACCTTTTTGTTTTATTGGTGTCAAATTAAAAGTATTCTCTAATTATTTTTAGTCATTTTTAAATAAAAGTTGAGATGCAACACAAGATAGCGCACAGTTATGACACAGAAGCAGTTGAGGACCATGCCTTATTGGGCTTACAATCCTAATTCATATTAATATTGGATCAATGCGGCATGGGGCGTGTTTTCAGCTGCATTGACATGACCAAGAAATGGAAAAGCAGAGCTTGAACAGCATTAAGCACTGGTTTTCCACCTCTTGCAGACACGTTCATTTACGATGTCAGTGGAGTCACCGCGCAGCGCTAAATTGAAGTCGCACGTCCACAGCTGATAAAGGGTACAGGGGCAGTAGTTGCCATATGTGCGTTCTCTTCAGCAGTGCAGATACCGAGATGATGCCACTTCCTGGTTACTGGTGCTGTAGGGACAGCAACAGGGGGGTCTTAAGGTAGCCATAGAGACCTGGATTTGTTTGTGATTCTTTTGATCATGTTCGAGGAATCGGCGATTGAACGTTTTGCAATCGATGGCACACCACCTTGGGGTAAATTTTGATAGCCCAAAAAATGTATTCCTCAAAATTTATCAGAATGGTTGCAGCATAGGGAGCTATGGGTCAATCTCAAAGGAAGTGATCAAGGGTCTTCACCAATGTACTTCAATTGACCCCAAAAAAATTATTTTTTGTCAATTTGGGGTTTTTTTGTGGATTTTTCAGGGTGGGCAGCACTCGATTTGTGGCTGTCACGAATGCACAGGGCAATCGATCAGTCAAAAATCGACTGAAAAATCTTCCTGTGTATGGCTACCTTAAGAGTCACACTCATACTGTGTTCAGTAGGATCAATGCTACACCATTGTTTGCCACCCGAAATGTGTCCCATTGATCCTCCTCAACTTGATCACAATTGAAATAGAAGTGCACCTCTTGTTGATGTGTTTTAAGAATTTCATTAATCTGATATAATAATACTAATCTTTGCATGAAAATAATTACAAATAGAGTAAAAATGTGGTTCTGTCATAAATTAAGCTCTTCATTCCTAGATGTTGATGACTTAGATGTTGGACAACGAGAGTGTATTACAACAGTTAGGACGCTTTGTATCAGACCTGCCCACAATCATAGAAAACATTATTGTTCACAATCACTGTTCCGGAGATTATTTTGTACATTGAGAAATAGAATGAGAGTTGCTGGGATTCTTCCATGTCATGCTCTGTTTCTCCTCTAGAGGATAAAAAGGAAAGAAGTACAAAAAACATTCCAAACCCGAGGATCCTTCCACTAGGTCATTAGAGAAGAACCCTGCTGGAGCATGTCTGATGGAACACTTTGATCAGAATACATTATACATCTGAGGATTCTCTGAAAACCATATTTGTGGATTCTACTTGTAAGCTCTGTATTGTTCCCTCTTTTATGTTGTATAGGCTTTTTAGTCACAGAATGGTTAATAGAGTTAAAAGTAATATTAAAGCAGAAAATACAATGTAGTAGAGTACCTAAAGGCTGTTTTCCGTCCCCTTTTTTTGTGGGCAGCATACTGAGTCTTTGAAAGTGTGGGGTTAATTATTTCCAACTAAAGAGTCTTAGAGATTGAATGTGACTCAATGTTTATGCTTCTGATTCTTTTATCATATGTCATATATGTCATATGTCCTGGCCATCTTAGGGTACACTTGCACATCATGGATGTCATATGCTCATGATAGGTCATATGTCCTGACCACCTTAGGGTACACATGCACATCATATGAACAGCATATGTGGTATGTCCTGGCCACCTTGCAATGCACATGCATATCATGGATGTTATAGGTTCATACATTACACCACAAACTCTAAGGGTTATTACCGTAAACCCTAATCTAAAAAAAAAAAAGATCTGTTACATAATAATAATATACTCTCCAAAAAATAATATTGAAGTCTGTGGTTTCCTGCGTATCGACCTCTTAAAATCCTCATTGAGTCCTCTGCCCCCATTCTGCTGTGGCTGCCTGGTACAACAACTATGGAACTCCTCAGGCAGTTGCCAGAGCTGCATGTGGATTTTGATGGTCTCTATTGGGCAGTAGTGGGTGATGGTGCCTTTTGGGGGTTTATGATTTACTTAATAGAAAAAGTGTTAAGGGTTTAAGACATGTTTTAACTGGTTAGTTCAAGTTAAGGACAGCAAAAGTTGGCGTGTTGAGTGTGCACACTTTTGGTTGTATTGTGTCTTCATATTGAGTGACCCAACTCAATATAAAAAAAGCTTTTTTTTAAAAAAAACAACAAAATATCACAGACGTGTTAGACAATGCACTATGGAGTCCTTTATCTTTAGAACAAGCATCGCATATATTTAGCCTGGATATACAAACTTAAACGGAAACCTAACTGTAACATATATTTCAATGTATTGGACATCCCATTCAAAAACCATGAATTTACCCATATAGTATGGCACTGACAAACACTTGGATGCTATTATCGTCTCCACTCTTTTTATGAAAATATTCCCATATGAGTTTGAAGTTTTCTGTGAGAATTTGTGTCCACTCAGCCAAAGGTCAGGTTCGATTATAGTCAAGAAGACCTTGCAACTGGTTTTCCAATTAATCCCAAAGGCATTCAGTAGAGATACTTAATGGAATGCAGAGAAATCTATATGCATGGAATTTGCATGCAAATGTTCAATATTATGCAGCTATCATCTCTAGCTATACCATGACTTAAGGGAGCTGACTTTTGCTCTGATGAATGAACAACTATGGTGGGGCAAGAAAAGGATCTCCACCAAACTCTTATCACAAGCTCACAGTGGTCAACGATGTGGTCTATATCATTGTCAGGATCTTCAATGGACTTTGCTTAACTCAAAACCTTGGTGGGGAGTCCACTAACTTTTGGCCATGTAATCCTTTGACCCAACAATGTAATGTTCCCTGTAGTATTGGGATCCACACTGTTTGTACCATGTTGTATATCTTCATTACATACTCTAAACCAGGGGTCCTCAAACTACGGCCAGATACAGCCCTCCACGGCGTTCTGACCGGCCTGCGGGTGCCCAGCATGCCCACCCATAGGTGCTCGGCATCGTGTACCCTACATCAGCAGACAAAAGCTGCAGCCAGGAAGCTGCCCAGGACCTAGTAAAACCTGATTGGCTGGGGGTGTGGCAGCAAGGCTGGGGGTGTGGCAACAAGTCTGTCAGCCTTTGCTGCCTGCCCCCTGTGTCCCCAATATGCAGAGAGTGAGAGAGGACCCTTGCTCTAAACATTGAACATATTACCTGACCAGTTTAGTTTTGTCACTTTCCATGAAGAAAGTACTGTAGTTAGTTCACATTCCATTGCACATACCTTATCTCTCACCGTGCACCACCCAAGTTGCCATTAGGTAAGTTGTCTGCTGTCTCCTAGTAGCTAATACAAGGTTCCACAGAGCTGCTAGTTAATTAATGTCATTTCAGGTATTTCTTAAATGAATTTTATGTTTAAGAATTGAGAAGGGTTTGTTCCTTTTCTACATCCTGTTGAGGAGATTCTGAGACACAACAGGAAGTGACAGGAAACATCTCCAAGATTAGGGGGAGCCAAATGAAATGGTCCTGATCCAAAATATTTTTATAGCCTTTTTTAAGAAGCATTTATAAAGCGTTCTGAAAAAAGACTTTATTTTATAATAAAATGACTTTTCAAATCTATCTGTCTGTATAAAGTGGATAATTTCATTATCCTGGACTGCATAATAAATATCTTGGTGGCCCCACTGGCTCCCTCTCTGTTTAGTTAACCTTCACTCTTTGATGTTCATGGCTTTGTATGTATTTGTAGTATTTGATGTTTGGTGATTTGGATGAGCTCATGCTGAAAAGGAAATAAGGTCTCCTCCAGCATTTGCAGATAGTTGGTAACAGGCATATCCTGTGTTTTCACTTTCTCCAATACGCATAAAATATCTCCCCAGGCAAAAACTAAAAATCAATCTTGTAAAACTTTACCACAATCTCTGGAGTCACACTCTGTAACAAGATCCTTTTGTAAAATACTAGAAGAAATATTACTTCTAGTTGGTCCTTGTTGTGTTCAGGTGGTTGTTTCCTGTGTCCTGCTAACAACCACTTTGTATTGATATTGAATCAGCACCTGGAAGCCACATGTCCTGTACGGTCCATGAGCATAGTGTATGTTGTCTATGATACACATGTGCATTACGCCATAGGCTCCAACACCTCTCAATCTCCACTCTGCATGCCCATATGCCCAACTAGAGGTACTTTATGAGATATCAATTTTTCACATTAAGGCTATGTTTCCACGGCGTTATGGGATGCACCAATATCCCCTGCGTTAATCGCATGCCTTAATGGGGATGTCGACTCATCCCAAACATATGTATGACTTCCCACCCCGCCTGTTGGCATTCATCGGGCCTGCCGGCCCAGAGGTTAACCTAGGGCAGTACGTCAACCTTGGCTGTCCTGTGGACTGGCTGAACGCTGTAGAAACAGGCGTGGTTGGAAGTCATGCATATGTATGGGATGGTTCCCATAATGCTGTAGAAACATAGCTGAACATGTAGATTGCATGCAGATTGCAGCGGAGCTGGATGTTTTAAGCTGCACTATGTTAACCCCTGCATTGGTGGATCAGCTCAGTGCTGTGAGAACAGAGCATTCGCCGAGCAGGTAATGTGTATGTGATCCGTCGGGACCCCTCGTCAAGCACTGCCCTTAACGTAGGGGCCCGGATGGATCACACATTGCTGTAGAAACAGGTCATCAATGCAGAGACCTTGGGGACAAGATTCTCTGGCTCTCCTCTGCTTGTTCACTGCAATGAGTGGAGATAAGGCCAGAATAAAATGCTAAACGGGCTGGATCTGGCCTCCGGGCCATAGTTCGCTCTAGCACATGTAGCTTTTGCAGCAAGTTCCAAGTAATGTTGAAATTTTGATTTGAATGCAAAAATTATCTGCTAGAGCAATACTTTTGTGTAATGTTCACCCACTCCTTCCCTACATCTCAAGCAATTGTTAATGATACCATGTCCAGGGGCTTTGCAATGAAGTCCAAAATTCAGCTAGACCAAATAA
>CM070038.1:66256539-66267566 GCA_036250615.1 Ptychadena robeensis
AAAAACCTTCCTTAATCAGCAGCGCTAAAACTATTAAATAAATAAACCCAATATTTTAAAAGGGAAACATGATAATAATTTGATACACAGTGACATAGCCAGCTAAATGTCATGCAATTACAGTTTCTGTCTGCTGTTCCGGTTATGTTCTACACCTTTTATATCCCCTTCACTTTCTTTCAGAATTGCAGCCATGCTGTGCACAAGGTGTGACTTCTCCTGGCAGACGGTTGCTATCATCCTGCCCCACCCCTGTAGATTGTCTCTCTGTCATTGTCCAAGTATTTCAGTTCACTTCACACAAGGCACACACCCTACCTGGGTGACGGCACCTCCTGTCCCTGGCACCCCGCCAAGAGGTGGTGAGCGTTGGCTCTGCATTTTCTGCCCTTTTTTGGAAGTGAAAAAAAAAAAAGTTTTTACCCTCCTCCCAGCTCCTCGCACATTTACTAGTCTTGCGTGATCTGCAGGGTGTGGCGTCTAGGAGTGGTATGGACTGTGTTAAACCTCTTTAATGTCAATGCATGTAGAATGTGAGGGAAGGTAGAGCAGAAACTAGCTTGTCCTTGCAGGTGTATAAAAAGAAATTGAATTACTAGGTGGTGTTGAAATGTTTGTAGGGTAACATGTTAGTAAAAGCAAATGTGAACCTAAACCACATGAAAGCCCCCTCTCTAGGCCAGTGGTTCCCAAACTGGGGGACAGGCACGAAGGTATTCTGGGGGAGGGGAGGGGGGCTGGCGCTGGCCCTGATTCTTAAACCTGGTTTTAATGGGGAGGGGGGCACATCATGTTCCGGAAATAGAAAAGTGGGGAAAGTTGTGAACCACTGCTCTGGGCAAAACATGTTATTTTGCACCCTTTAACCCCTCCTGCAAGGTGTTTTTCTTATCTATCTTGTGCATCACAGATATACTTACTGAACCCTGTGCCGGTCCTTCTAGTCGTTATGGGTGCAGGGGTCCCCCTCCTACATTTACAACTACATAGTCTGCTATATGTCACGGACCCTTGACTGAACCACAGCTTTACGTATATGGGCGCAGAATGTCCTGTATAGCCAGTTTGGCAACTGGTCTTCTTTTTCTGTAGTTAAGCAACTTGATCACTTTTCTGTTACAACTTTGTGATTGGATAATAATACCACATACCTCTCAGTGTTATTTCTACACTGTTCTGGCTGGGCATACTGCCCAGTATTCTTCGCCTGCCATCCCGCTGTTTGTACAATGCAGATGGAGGTGGCCATGCCTGACTATGCTTCAAATTTCCAATTCATAATGACCGAGCAATAATATATGTAGGTTAAGAAAACTACAAGTAATAAGTTATGGGTAAACCTACCTTACACTGTCCTCTGCTCAAACTGCCAATGAGATAATTGGTCCACCTGTCTACCAGTAGGACATAGAGCTGGCAAAATCTTTAGAGAGAACCCAGTTGACAATGTACAGGAGCATCATTTCATAATACATACTCCTCCAAGAAGATGACCTCATGTTCAGCGATGCAGAAGACAGTGTGCGTGTTACCAATTGTACTGTGGTCTGTGTAGATACAGGTAGGAAAACATTGGCCAGATAAGTTGAATATCAGAGGAGGGCAGCATTGGTAGGGGTAGAGTAGTTCAGTTCTGAAGGTCTAGGTAGTCTTTATTTATGTTAACCTCAATCCAACATGGGCTAGAGGACTAAAATCATGTTGGGATCCGTGAATGATAATACTATAATACTGGGCTTATATCTGAAATGCAGAGACGCCTTTCTGGACTAACCCCAGCAACCTCCTCCTATGTTTTAGCAGAAACTAATATCGCTATATGCTGAATCAGAGGTAGCTGCATGTGTTTCAGGTTTATAACATTTTGGAAGGTGTCCAGCAGGAAGTATGTCAATATGAATAGTCCAAAAATATGTTACAAATACTTTACGGATAATTAATGAATCAGAGATGTATCATTCAGACTTAAGCCAAAAACTGGTTATGTACGATTTGAAAAAAAAAGTTGTGAAATTCAGTTGCATTGTAAAATGAAATCTAAAGTTAGGCTGGGTCTACACTTGAAAGCTCCAAAAAACGCTGATGATGTTATGGATTTGTCGGTGTGACGTGTCCCATGCGGCCGCCCGTGGTTTGCCCGCTGTTCCTTTCTGTTTAGGGTGCAGTATTTGCCATGTCGCCATGGAATGGATTGGCATGTAATGCAGGGGGGCGTCTACACTACATGGTGTAGATCCAGCCTAATATCTATAGCCCCCCATACACCATTAGATCAATCCATACAATCTCCTTTAGATCTACCAGCAACTATGTAGTATAGTGGCCTCCCTGATAGAAAACATAGTGATTGGAAGGTATTTATCACTGCAATGTAGTGCCAGGTCCTCCCTGATAGAATACACAGTGATTGGAAGGTATATATCACTGCTCTGTAGTGCCGGGTCCTTCCTGATAGAATACATAGTGATTGGAAGGTGTAGAAAGGTCCTCATATTACATGGTTTTGGTAGAAGAAAAGTTGATTGTACAGAAATTGTATGGAAAGATTGTAAGGTGTACTGGGGGCTTATTACAGATAGAAGTAAGCAATATTCATCAATGGCTCCTCCGTAAGGTTGGGTCTAAACTTGGTTTTGTATACTACAGCGTAGCGAAGACACCCCCTGCATTCTTTTACAGGAAATTACATACCAGTCTATACTATGGCGACATCATGATCCACATCAGGGGGCTTCATGGCAGATGCAATGGATCCACAATGCACGGTTTGCTCATAGAAAGTATAGGGCGTATACTGCACCCTCAATTAAAAGAAACCTGAGTAGTGTGCAAACCACAGGTGGGCATCATGGACTAGTCACGCTGACACATAGTTTTTAGGGCTGCGAAGTGTAGTCCCAGCCTAACTACCCACATTATTATGCCACACTGCTGCTTCCATAACTTTTCAAAAAAAGCATTTAGTGGATCTTGCCACAGAAAAACAAATCTGTAATTGGAGAAGTCGTATTTAATAAAAAAGTAAAAACAATTGGAGTTCAGCTTAATTAGTTTAAACCTTTTATGCCTTTTAACAACTGAACAAAAGTAATAACTGTAGAGCAGGGGTCGGCAGCCTTTGCTCTATGCTGAGGCTCCCTTCACAAGCCTCCTCCCTCGCACCAGGTCATGCAGAAGCAGCTTCCGCCTCGTACTCTTCCCCACACACCACGTCCAACAGCTATTTCTGACCCCTGCTCTAGAGCTGGCTGATTAGGAGTTATGATTGTAATTTTTTCCTTGTTAATAACTGTTGGGAACTTATTATGTAGGACCCATGTGTACAGTCCTCTGGTTAGGAAATGTTAGGAATGCAACAATAAATATGAAAATAATCAGAATAGAACTTACAATACACATAACACAATAGTGTTTAACCCACCAGTGTCTCCCAGAAATGTGTTGTCTGACACCCTAAGGCTACAGTATATATCAGGATATATTAATATATACACTTCGTAGTCTTGGAATTCATTGATCTTTGGAATTTATAAATACAACCATTCACGGTCTAAGCATGAAAATGAAAGTGATCAATACTCCAGCTTGTCTTTCATCAGCCTTGAACGTTCAGTTATTTTATTACATGGACGTTCCAGGCATGTTATCTCATATGTCACTCATGCAGTGTGATTGTACGACTCTGGTTTCTGTAGAGTTTCGGATTAGTAAAACATTACTTTACACTGTTCATACTGGGATCTCTGCCTTTGCACACAAAGTGAACTGCAGGAACCCGCCCCAGTCTAGACTATGGTCATAGATTTAGGGTTAAAATTTTAGCAGTAGAAAAGGGATGAAGATTATTAGGGGTGGGACATTCTCCTAGGAAAAGGTCTCCTGACATATTTGATCAAATTTGCTTGTGTTTCTCTTACAACTTTGTGTTGCAAATATCCCTACAACTTTGCTATGCAACTATGTTTCAACACATCAGTTGGTGTGATCCATCAGTTTGCATTGCGTTCAACGCAGACACTGCATTGACATTAATGGAACTTAAGCCAACGCAAGTATGGATCCTTAGAAACTCAATTGAGTCAGCTCAAACGCAATGATGTGCGTTTTTCGATGCATTGCACAATTCACCATGGTAAAAAGCACACAAAACGGACACGTCACAAACGCAACCCTGACAGATCCCTGATGCATTGGTTGCATTTAATTGGGTCCGTCAATCAGCATATCCTAACGCATAGTGAAGTCAAAGCCTAAGTTGCTATCCTTAGAGATCTAATGTAAGGTGGCCATACACTGGTAATTGGGTCTATGAACTGATAAACAACCAGTTTCTCCCACATCTTAATGTCTGCCCTGATTCAATCAGGTAACCACCAGCCAATCAAGATGCTTCTTTTTTGTGTACAGTGACAAATAACAGAACTATGTTGGTATAGTAAATGATGGAGAAGCAACTGGTTAGGCTGGAGCTTTCTATGTACTCACTCTTTGCTCTTTATCAATCGTACAGGCATTCCGGGTCTATGTTCAATCAATATGTTAATTGATGATTTCCCTATTTGCCATATATGTACCTGAAATTCAATGTTTCTATAGATTCAAATATTAAATCTGTTGAAAATGTTGACTTTTATGGTCAGCATTAGACATATATCACACCCTTTGAATATCTAGTTTATCTTCTTTCAGTAGCTTTCTTATTTTTGAATGAGACATTTCAAAACTTCTGCAATTGTGGTCATAATTGTTGGATTTTTGTGGCATATTACACAGCTAGTCACTTTTCATGTGATTCACATTAAAGCTGGGTATAAATTAGGAATTTGCCTTATTATGGTTTCGTTGTTTTAGACCAACCCAGATATTTTTGGTTGAAGTCAGACAGAGGAAATTTGATATGTTAATAAATCTTTCATGAACAGGCAACTCACTGCTGCAATAGATTCTATTTCATAATGGAATGCAAAGACCAATCGTGTTCTTTGGCATCCAATAGGAAATCCAATGGAGTCTGCCATTTTATTGGAGAATGCATGATTGATTGACATGGGTCTCGACATATTGGGCAGTTGGCACAAAAAAATTAGCAAATACAATGGTAATACAGTGGAAATCATAACCAGAACGTAACCTATTGCTTAGATAGCACTTCTCTATCCAAAGACTGAAACAATTTACATCTGGTCATACACTATTCTGGCAACTTCTAGGGATAAGCAGACTTGATTAATTTTTTTGGATCAATATCTAATTGGGTCCAAAAATTAAACATAAAATCAATCTAGCAGTGATCAGACATGTTAAAGTATCTGACGGCTTTTCTATTTAGTATTTAGATGGATTTTTATTTGATCATACTATGGAGCATGCGGACAGGACTAAGGAAAGGAATTGATCTGATTGGAACCTATCACATTATAATCCAAATGTTATACGATCTATATTAATATGATCGTATTTTAAGTCAATGAAAAGTTTTACCTTGTATGCCCAGCCTGAATGTCACCTTAGGCATAACAATGAAAACAATCGTTCCACAATCGTGAGCAAATGTTCCTTTATATCAATTGGTCAAGAAACATAATGGAAACTTGTAAATGGCTATTACAGAAATATTTGAATCATGTGAACCTGTAGACTCTATGAGCACCTCCCAAATACTCACACAATACCTATACACGTGTCCCATACACTCCCTGCTTTGATGTTTTGAAGTTTGGCTGAAGACTGAAAGCAGCTGTGACCGGTCGCCGAGGAATATATCTGTGTATGGTAGATTCCAGTGTATCTACCCATTTCAGTTCAGAATGACTTCATACCGCTATTTGTTCATTCGGAAATGGCAAGTTAAATGACCAGGTCTTCAAGAAAATTTTACGAATGTTCTGTTGCTTTGACTTTCCATTGAAGACAGTCAATCACTTAACATTTATGTGTACTGTACCATTCCAAGGGGGGTCAACATTAATATTACATTGTTACCAATATGCAAAGTATAGGCTTTGTTCCAGATCAGTGCGGTCATCCAATGTAAAACTTTTCTGAAGTCTCCTGTAGTAATGATCACTACAGGTTGCTCCAAATGCAGGGTGATTGGTCTTGTATCCGCCCCACCTGTTGTTTTTTCCTGCCAGATAATAAAGGGTGCTCCTTTTGGGTTCCTCCAACACCTCCCATCTATGTCCAAGCTTTGAGTATCACAATGTACACACCACGGCTAATCAACAAGGTATTAACTGGATTTGAAATAATATTTTGTGAAGTAGATTTATATCCCTTGTGGTTATTGAGGAATATGTTTAAATTTTAATGTTTTTGCCCAGAGGCCTAAGATTTCCCAAGAAGATAACTAATTGTCAGTCATGAACGGTAGGGTCTGATGTCATCCTGTGATGTCACAAGCTGACTTAAGTGGTATGCATGGCATACTGTATGTCCTAGTAGGCAAACTGACTACACTGGTTTTTATCTGCTTTCATTAAATGTAGTCCCAAACTTTGAAGGTTAACATCCAATTTTAATATTGCCAGAAGTAAATGTTTCCCTAAGAAAGGAAAATGTAAAAGCATTTGAGATGCCATAAGATATTCAAGATCTCTGGAGCTTTTAATAAACTTATGTTACTGTAGGTCTTTCTGACAGGCATATTCAAATAATATACAAAACAATATGTAAAGTACCTCAATGAACATTTTATTGCCAATTGTAAAAATTCTGGCCAGATGGTATACGTATGAGATAAGGCTTGGATTTAATATTCCCATGGCAGTTTTCAGGTTTGAATAGGTGTCAGCATATTGGGTTTTAAAGTCATCTTACATTTTATCATATGGGGATCAACATTACTGTATATTAGTTGTAAGCTGAAATGTATGGATATTGGAGCAGTCCAGAGGATAGAGCTGGGATTAGTGTTTGGAAGAGGTTTCTGAATTCCTACACATCTCTAGACTTTGAATCGATACGGCCACCAATGTTCATTTTAACAATCAATTTGTGCAAATCTCATAGGTGAACCTTTCTTATTATGTCAAAAGTAGACTGGACAAGAAGTACTGTGTTTCCCCGAAAATAAGACTTATATTAATTCTAATATTATATCTTAATAATGTCCTATATAAATTTTGCTCCCAAATATGCCCTACGTCGTATTTTTGGGGGATATCTTATTTTTCCATGAAGAAGAGTACAGCACTGGGGTATCAGGGTGCGGGGGATCACTTAAAATGACACCGTTGGGCTCAGAGGGGGGAATTAAAATGGCACAGGAGACTCAGAGGGGGTGATTACCATTTTAGTAACCCTTTCTGATCCTCCTGTGTCATTTTGATTGCCCCCTCTGATCCCCCCTGTCCAGAGTTACAGTACTGTATCTTCAGGGTGCCTTATTTTGCGGGGGATTCCTTATATTTCAGCGTGAAAAAAATGTAAGGGTGTCTTATTTTCGGGGAAACAGGGTAGGGGAAAAACCAACCATCATAATTATGGGGTGTGCTTTAATTAATAATCAAAACAAACAGACAAGTTTTGTCCCACACTATGGTAAGGATAAGGGACAGAGAGATTTTTTTATGACACAAAGGTCAAGCAAATGCTTACAAGTTTACATGTCATACAGCAGTACAATGTCAGAGGATACCTCCAGTGGCTACATATATTTTACATACATATTCAGGTAATTGATGCGTAAACCAAAATCAATGTAAATGACATGTCCTTTTTTTCCATGCATTATCTCAACATGTTTCGCAATCTGTGTCCCTTCTTCACAAAATGCCTGCTGCGGAACTCACAGATTGTATATTAGCAGTATAGCCAAGGTGCAAATATTGTAACCTGGACAATACTTGACGGCCTCTATTTCAGGTCAATGAAATATTCCAACCTATGTGGATTTCAAGGATTGAGTCATTTTCATTATGTCTGGCTTTGTGTTCTTTTTCACTCTATTGATCATTGGTCAGTAAAACAACCATCATAGTGACTTTGAGGCTCCAGACACATCAGGGATGGCCAAACTGTAACTACGCTAACTGAAAAGACTCATGAAATGTACTGTATGTTATTGCACCAGTTTGGGAATTTTCACATAACATTCATACAGATGCAGTCTTTCAAATTACTCTGTATATATCACAAAAGCTGTAAATGATATAAATCCACTTGATGTCTTTGCAAACCTTGATATTACTTGTAGAGGTAAATTTATAGTTGTGCCCCACCTAGGATGAGCAGAGAGCTGAGATGATGGTGGATTTCTGCTGGTCTTTCCATTGCTGGCCAAAATTAGACCATTAACCCTTCTTTCACAAAAACCAAGGTGGTCTAACCATAGAAAAAGCCATGTTGAAAAAGCCAAACTTGTTGGTAAAAATATTGTATCATGGCTGAATAACAGTTAATTATGTTAATACTGTTGTTGAACAATTATTGAAATATACAGTAAGTCTGTCTGTTTCTGATTTTCCTACTGTAACATAGCAGTTTTAGCTGTTGGTCCTGCCAGAAAGTATTTTTTCTCACCTATGTCCTCCCCCATAACAAAAGTCAATGCTGACTTCAGACATTGAGCCATTATCTCCAAAGCCAATTATATCAAATTATATTCATCTGATATCTGTACGCACTTTAAAACACAAACTGTACTTTTGTCATTATAGGCTTCCAAATAATATTGAGAAAATATTTGGTAATCCTAAGAGTTACTTGGTCTCCCTTATTTCTGGGATCCACACTATGAAGATTGAATGTGAGTTGTGTGACTTGTGTAACACAATGTACACAGGTTTTCATAGGAAACCTGTTGTACTATTCCCCTGGCCTACACTGCTTTTTTTGGTAACATGCAATTCAGAGTGTTACAGCAAACACCCTGCAGCACCTATTTATGGGGCTACAGCATAAGCGTCCCCTATGCATTTACAGTGAAAGTCTAAACACCCCTGGTAAATAGTCAGGTTCCTGTGCTGTACAACAATGACATAAAGATAAATAATTTCAGAACTTTGTGACCTTGAAACTGTACCACTGAAATGAAAAACAAACTTAAATGTTTTAGGTGGAGGGAAGAAAATTTCACCTAAAGAACACCATACCCACAGTGAAGCATGGTGGTGGCAGCATCATGCTTTGGGGCTGTTTTTATTCAGCTGGAACTGTGGCCTTAGTTAAGATAGAGGGAATTATGAACAGTTCCAAATACCAGTCAATATTGGCACAAAACCTTCAGGCTTCTGCTAGAAAGCTAAACATGAAGAGTAACAGAATCAGGGTGGATTTGATTTAAATCAAACCGATTTAAATCACTAGTCTGTAAGGCCCGATTTAAATCAAACTGATTTAAATCAATAATTTGGCTGGTATAACTTTAAAATGCGAGTAAGTGAAGATTTTTAGAACAACTTTTCATATTAGTTTTTTTTTATCCCCAGTTTAGGTTAATCAATCATATTTGGACAACTTTTCTGTTGTACTTAGTTTTGAGAACTGAGAAAGTAAACCCAGCATCTGTGATAATAACTTTTATGGCAGAGAAACTGCCCGATAATCTTACAGAAACAGACAGAAGTTGATGGCATAAGCACATCACCCAAAATCTACCTTGAATAGACACGGTTGAGGGGACACAAAAGCAGATTTGGCTTATGAAATGACATATCATACCCCCTGAAGAAGTCTTCAACGATATGCGCGTTGGGGGGAAATTTGCGCCATTTGGACTATTTTAATTGTCTAAGCATGTGTAGAGATGTGTACATCCGCAGCATTGAGCATTGTTTTTGATTGATAAGATGGTCATTTCTTCATCTTTTGCACTGTGTATAATAAATGTATTGCTTTTACATATTGAGTGGCCCTTAAAGTCCCCTCGCCCTTGTCTATTCAAGGGGAAATTTTGGGTGATGTGTTTATGCCATTATCAACTTCTATCTGTTGTTTTTGGGATGTTTTTTATGGAATTTATTTACCAAAACATTTAAACATATACAGCCTTATTCTACATAAACTAATCTTTATTTCATCAAGGAATAACCTTGGGATGGTAATGTTTTTTCCTCAAAAAGCATTTTATTTAAAAAAAAAATCTATATAAATAAAAAAAATCTGATTTAAATAAAAAAATCTGATTTTTTCAATTGAGTGGTACAGTTTAGAAGTCACATTAAAGGTGGAAAAGTTCTGAAATGATTTATCTTTGTCTCATTTTTGTACAGCACAGGAACCTGACATTTTACTAGTACATTGTAGACTTTTCAGTAGTGTTACCCCTACTGTGTCCATTAGCAGTAAAAAAAAAATGCACTGGAGCCAGAGAATAAAGAGAATAATGCTAGGCATACACATGCCGATAAGCGGCCGATTTTTAATCTGACCGACGGGCGTGCACGCTCGCGCCGTCGGTCAGGTTAAAAATCGGCCGCTAATCGGCATGTGCCCACATGGGGCGACAGATCCCTGTCGCCCCACTGCTCGGCCGGCCAGAGAACGGACATGTCCGATCTTCTCTGGCCGATGAAAGCCGATTCCATAAGCTGCCATGGAGACGGCGTCTTCATTGCAGCTTATGGCCGGCACACAAAGGGTGCCCAGCCGACTGAAGGGGCCCCAGAATGCAACGGGGTGCTAACGTGATGACGTCATCACGTTAGCATCTCGGCACACATCGGAGTAGGTCGGTCTGACCTACTCGGTATGTGTATGCCCAGCATAAGCCAGAGCCAGAGAATAAACAATTGCTGTATACACAGTGTTCTGTTCAACTGAGAAAGTATGACTATCTGGCCTGACTATCTTCTATGAAGATGCAATAGAGATGTCCATCATTGTTCTCCCGACTAGAAGATAATGAAAGTCAGACTGGATAGTTGTTGATCCATCCTGCCCAATTAATTAAGGACCATCTGGCAAAATCAAGAATTTAGTTTCCAAAGAGCTTTATTGAATAAGTACAATATAAAAATACAAATAGTACAGGTAGGGATTGGAAGCAATAAGGACGTAATAACAGACATAAATTCTTGAGAGGA
>CM070038.1:66279447-66291783 GCA_036250615.1 Ptychadena robeensis
CTTTACAATAAGTCACTTACGTTTTATATTTGCATTAGGCAGTTAATTTGTGTGGTTAGTTAATGCACTAATACGGTCCAAATCTAGGACACTATATTCTGCTTTACTATTACTTTACTGTACATCAGGGTTGCACCGCAATGTATGGTCATGAAAGGTTCTTTGTGTTAGTGCATTAGGGTGGCTTTGAACGTTTAAGTTATTTCAGCATTTTGAAAGAGCCTTTAACATTTGTTAAATAAATGATGCAGCTAAACATTCTCCTGCTTCCAGGACATTGCGTTTTAAAGAACTGGCCGAACCTTCCGTTATTATGGGTTTGTGTTTCAGATGAATGATTGCTGTTTTGTTTGTACTAGTTCGGGCTGGAGGTTTTTTTTATATAATTATAAGCAGGACAATGTTACTGTTTCAAATTTGTTATTCTTAAACTCAGTGAACGCACTGACAGGCATACCCGACTGGCTGGGATTACTAAATTGAAAACAAAATGTACCCATCAGTGTATCCATCTTGTGACCCTTCTGGGATATAACTCTCTTCTTGTCACTACTGGGGGTTTGCCTCATTACACACATGTAATTTACATCCATTCCTCACAATAAACATTTTCATTTCCTGGTTACATGTGTGTTGCATTACTGCACAGGATTCCACAGTGTACCATGTGATCAATTTGAATGCCACCCCAGCGCACTACCAATAGCTCACTGCAATACATTGTGATATGCTGCGTAGCAGTAATGCAATCGTTCCTTTAGTTCATTGTGGTAATTTGGCGAGCCACTCACATAAGCAGGGTGCCCTACGCAACATCCATTGAAAGAAACTACCTTGATGTGATCTGGACCGTAATTTGTTGGGTTCCTTTTATATTTAAGCATTTTACATGCTTCATACCAATAAACAACTATAAATGCACAAAATCAGGAATCAAACTGATTAAAACACGATTTAAATCTCTACTCAGTAAGTCTTGATTTTAATAATAGTTTTCTACAGACTAATTCTTGCTGGTATAACTTTAATATGCAAGTAGATGAAGATTTTTTGAATAAAAACTTTTCCTATTAGTTTTTTTATCCCTAGGTTAATGATTCATATTTGGGCAACTTTTCTGTAGTACTTAGGAAGGAGATAAATAGTCATTACCTTAATAATAACAATTTAAATAGATTGCCCTCCCTCACACTTAGGTTCACTTTTTCGTTGTGCAGATCTATTCTACTCCAAACAATCAGAAAAATATTGTTTCTATTCTATTCTATTCACCGAACTTCTTGAAACTTGGCACTGAATGGATTGATTCTGTATTCATGGGTTTGTAGGACAATAGGATTAAGATATTTTTCTCAACTCTGTTCATGTTATAACATTTTTGCTGTGAAGAAGAGGCATGTGATCTCTGCTGAGTCAAATTCAGTTTTGAGAACTGCAAAAGTAAACCAAGCATCTTTACTTTCTACAACCTGTCTGGAGCATCCACATGATTGAAAGGTTGATCAGTATACTTATTGTAGTTAGAAATACAATATCCAATCCAACAGCAAAGTATATGAATGTTTTATCATCATTTATTCTAATCTTTTTGCTGGCATCACATTGTTTTTTTATTGGGTGTATTATGTCGAAGGTATACAGACTTATGTGTAAAGTGTGTATAACGCCCTGACTTTTGTTTGTTTTAGGTAGAGTAAAGCTCATAGGCACGCTAGAGAATTGTAGCCTGAAACACTCTATTGTGTCTATCATCTCAGCCAATATCTTGTGTGTGAACTGTTGGGATAGGTTGTTTAGAGAGCTGGTGCTGTTGGTGGGAAGTATGGGGATGATACTACAGGGTTCCATTTTTTCATTATCCTCTCTTCCCTCTCCTTAGAACCAAATACGTGCTGTTTGTTCATTCTGTAGTCACTCAGAACGATCAAAAATGTTTGTTCTCATCAGCAAAAATTGAGAGTGTGTACATAGCTTTAAGGGATGAATGACACCCTCCTGTCCTTTATATGTTCATTTATGTGCCCCCAATCATTTTCTGTTCCAAAGACACAAAAGTAAGTGGAAAAGTCTCTATAGTTAAAAAAGCCCTCTTAAGACCCCATATGCCTTACAATCTTACCATACAATTTCTGTACAATCCACTTTTGTTCTACCAAAACCATGTAATATGAGGGGCTTTTTTATCCTTCCAATTACTATGCATTCTATCAGGGAGGACCCAGCACTACATAGTTGTTGGTAGATCTAAAGGAAATTGTATAGAGTGATCTAAGGTGTATGGGGGGGGGCCTTAATCCGAGAATACACAGGGTAGTTTTAACTTCCTACCTATCCCAAATAATTGCCATTGAACAGGCCACCGATTATACGCCGTTTTCTGTGACCCTGATTTGGCACAAAAAGATTATCAACCAATACTGGTGTCAGGAGTTCCCATCACTCCATCCCTGAATAAAACATTTGGAGGGGCAGAATATTGTTTGTATGCATATTGAGGCATGGCTTAGAACATATAGCCAAACGATTGCCTAGTGGTTAATCGATTGGACTGGTCATTTGAGGGGGTCACTGAAATTCGTCAGTACATCTTATAATATTCCAGATAGAATTGAAAAATACTTAATGTCCATAGCAATTTCTGTCCTGGTGACTGAAGTAATGAGGACAGGGTGACAAATTTGATAGATATATAAAATAATAAATACAAGCACAGGGTGTTATGATTTCATACCTTAAGTCAGGACTGGCCTTAAGAATACTCTTAAGTTGCCACAGTTGGGTGAATCAGTATCTGATGCTCAATTACCTAATGCTGGTATCACAGAATGTGAATGTGTGAATGATAAACATGACTACAGATTATTATCTGAACGATGACAAGTTGTGCTTTAGGGCGGACTATTAGTGCTTAATGTTATACCAAAGAGTTCCAGCACCTTTTACTTTTACCCAATAACAAACACAACATGAATCAATCTCATTGAAGGCCAAATTGTTCTTGTTGGTGAATTCTACCCTGTTTCCCCGAAGGCACCCTTACATTTTTGCCTCTTGCTGAAATATAAGGCATCCCCCCGAAAATAAGGCACCCCCAAAGATGCGGTACTGTAACTCTGGACAGGTGGGATCAGAGCAATCATGCAAAAATGTAAGGGTGACACAGGAGGATCAGAAGGGGTTACTAAAATGGTAATCCCCCTCTCTGAGTCCTTTGCTATTTTTTATTCCTCCTCTGATCCCCCCGTGTCATTTTAAGTGATGCCCTAACCCTAATACCTCAGTGCCATATTCTGCTTCATGGAAAAATAAGACATCCCCCCAAAAAAAGACATAGGGCATCTTTGGAAGCAAAAATTTATATAAGACACTGTCTTATTTTCTGGGAAACACGTTAGTTAGGTGGCTCTCTGTCAGCATGCGTAGAATTATTCTAGGAAAAGTTCTCCTGCAAGAGAACTCACAGAGGAGCATATAATCAGCTGCCTGCACTACTTGGTATCAAATTGTTTTCAACCAACAAATCAGAAAATATCAATCAGATAACTTAATTTATCCTGTGCTCCTTGCTATCATTAATTGGGAGTTTGGCTTATCTCACCTATCTTCTTTACTGCTGTGTTTCTCACCTATTGCCTTGTCTTCACTGCGTTGAAATCCCCCATTTCACTCGGATTGAACAGGGCAAACGAGGCCTATTACTTTCTATTTGCCTGTTGGTGAGTATGGGCTTTCCAATGCAAACGTTCTATTTGCGCAGCACATCACATCACATTGGCTTTGACACCATGTAGCAGGTATATACTTAAGACATCTATTGAAATGTGCATGTTTTCGATGCATCCATTGCTTTTACTGCAAATATTTTTTTCTGATATCTCCATCTGCTTATTGAAAGTGAAACATGTGTTAAGGCAACACATTGTATAAATTGGTTTTATCTTGGATTCATTCCATAGATAACTGGGGTATCACGTATGAGGTTCTTTCTTTGAATCTACCGTTGGTCATGGGAAAATGAAGTTCTCCCTTGTTTGGCCCAATGAGCTCTTGATTCATTCAATCTTTCAGCATTCTGAATTCTACAGGCGTGGCTGTGAAGAGCTTAAACAGCTTTATGATTTAAAACATCAAAGGAACATCTTGTAATGTGCTTTTGGCTCAAAACAAAAAAAACATTTTTTGGTTTCTTACATCTGGGAAAGTGATGAAACATAGGAATGGAGGTAATTTAAGTTTATAGTACAAATTGTACTAAAGTAGCCAGATAAAGTATTTTTAGCAACATGCAGTTTTTTATCTGTGCACTGAACCTCTTTGGCACCTTAATCAGCATCCTTACACATTAAGATTATGGACCTGGTATACACCAGAGCCAAAAAGAAGCTTGCTCCTTTGCTGTTAGCGCAACACACAAGCTGCATTGAGATCATTTGGGATACCAAGCAAAGAATATTTTAATAATTCTGTTCTAAGTGACACAAACGTTCAAACACATAACCCACTTTTTTAAATCCATTGAGGCAATTTAACCTGAATACTGAGATTTTAGTTTAAACAATGGGAGACGCAGATTTTTTGCCAGTAATATATACAGTTACCGCTAGTACATGCCTTACTGGCCAAAAAATGAGAAAGCAAGGAGCTTGGAAACCCCACAAGACATGAGAGGAACCTGTGGCGTACTCTGTAACATTAACAGTCAACAAGACAACAAAACAATGAAAGTAGGCTAATACCTCAAATCTCCTAGTAAATGAGCAGTATGGCCACAAGATAGCGCTGCTGTGTGTTTACATTTTCCAGATCCTGAATATATTTAACCAAGCTGAAAAATATCACCTCTCCTTCTCTCCCGTCCCCCACCAATCAGAGACTGTAGGCACATGCTACACAGTCTGTCTATGCGTGTCAACAGACTGGGCTCTGTGTGCTCTCTTTGGCACGCATGCAGTAGGTTCGCCATCACCGATATAGAGAAAGTAGCAGCTTGAAATATATGCCAATATTGACTTATATTGTGAAGGTCAAGCTTGGCCCTGCATGTTCCTACAAAGCCTACTAGGACTACCTTGGCCCTACAAGTTCCTACAAAGCCTACTAGGACTACCTTGGCCTTACATGTTCCTAGAAATCCTACTAGGAATACGATGGCCCTACATGTTCCTACTAAGCCTATGAAAGGCTACATTGGCCCTACCTTTTCTTGGTCCTTTTAAATGTGATTGGCAGCCTGAGTGACCAAAATGGATAGTGATGGTCTTATGCCTGCCATACACCCACAGACGGGTGCAGACAGACGAGCTCCGATGAGCCCCAGAATGCAACGTGATGACATCATCACGTTGCATTCTGGGGCTGCTTTAATTGGCCGGGCACCCTTTGTGTGCCAGCCATTACCTTCAATGAAGACGCCGGTCTTGATTGAAGTTAATGGCATCGGCCAGAGAACATCCGACATGTCCATTCTCTGGCCGGCCGAGCTGTGGGGCGACAGGGATCTGTCGCCCCATGTGGGCACACGCCGATTTTGCCGCCGACCCACGCCCATCGGTCAGTGGAAAAATCGGCCGCTAATCGGCGTGTGTATGCCAGGCATAAGTGTATAATTTGTGTTATTGTAAGCCGTCTTGTCTGAGCTCTCTATACTACTACATCTTCAGTTCAGGAAGATTAACCATGAAGGTAGAATGAATGGTGGAAGTGAACACTTTACACAACAATTACACATGTGATCATGTTTTAAGACTTTGGATTTTTGTGTGATTTGAAGATCCCCATCTAGCTTCTTTGTTTTGGATGAACAATGGACTATTGAAAAAAGGTCAAACCTGGGAGGTCTACTGCCATCTCAGTTGAAATCCCTGGTTATCATTAGATGCAATCTCATTTTCAGAATGTTTTTGGTTACCTTGAGGTACACATGATGTTTATTTGATTACGTTCCATGTTCAGACATCACTAGCAAAAACATTTCTGCAATCTTCTTTATGTTATGCCTTGCGTTGCCTAATCATAGACACACCTTGCTTGTTTTGTTGTTGAAGGTGAGTTTAGGCACCGCACCCACCCTATGTCTATAATGTGGCTGCAGTGTGATATATTGTACAGGTAGTAAAATGAATCTGTGTGCAGGAAGATGGCAGCTAAGTTATTATGATTATTCCTAGAAGAGACCATAGAAGACAAGGTGGTAATCTTCTTGGTGCTTGAGAGGTAAATGAGGTTATACAAGAAATATTCAAAAAGATTGAAATATTCCAGGCAGCAGGACTGCTAACAGGATTGTGTTGTCTATGGCTGCCACCTTCAGCAGTTGTCAGTTGACAGAAAGCGGAGGTAAACCAGTGAACGCTCAGATCTGCATTTTTATTGGTTGAGGTTCATTGCAATTTTAAATAGATATAGGTAGAAGAAGCCATCAGGGTTGATTTTGTTTCCTTCAAATTAATAGCCTTACGTTGCTGATAAATGCATGATCTGGTCATGTTATATGTTTGCCTTTTTTGTCTTGTAAGAAAACATGCCGTCATTGGTGACTACTGCCCTCCTGTCTGTATGAAAGTCTGCAATTACAATTCATGTAAATCTAAGGTGGAGGCATACGGAAACATTCTCTGATTGCATTCTTGTGTCTGTGCCACCAACCTGGATAAGGTCTGTGCCATGCAGACAAAGTACAACCTGGAACCTCTACATTTTCTGGAGGGCAATATCAGGAACTGCACATTTATGGCATGGGTGATGGCAGGTGATTGGAATTTAATACAATAAAATAACATTGTAAAAAGTGTTTGACCTTTTGGGTATATGGCAACTATTAATGTTTTGGAACACTAGGAAGACTCATAACTTCTGGTGTTGAACGTAAAAAATACAATAGTGTGATAACATATGTGTGTATATATTTAATTTATCTTACTCTCTTTTAAAGTTAGTATCCAGTGTCTGTGGGCTTCTTTACATATTTTCAAGAAATCTTGATAGTTTTTTGGTGTTCTCTCTGTTCTTTATCAGGTGTTAACAATTGGGACCTGGCCCTTCTATGTTCTTCATGTATTTTGATGTGCTTTTAATGTGTTCAGGAGTGTCAAACTCCAACACACACAGGGCCAAAATGAAAAACTTGGACCAAAGGTCACCATACCCCAGTGATGGCCAGTACCGAGCGCCCAAACTGTAACCCAAAACCCACTTATTTATCTCAAAGTGTCGACTTGGGGTATCTATTATTATCATTTATTTATATAGCGCCAACATATTACGCAGCGCTGTACAATACACTTGAGTGGAGATGCAACACAATATAATACACACAGAAACAGATTATGACACAGGAGGAATAGAGGACCCTGCCCGGATGGGCTTACAATCTAATAGTGTTCAGTTGTCGTTCATAGGGTATTAGTGCAGTTCCTGTAAATCCAAGGCTGCTGATGGACTACAGACCCCAGCATGCATATAGTTGTCTGTTAGTGTCCCATGGTATTCTGATGACAAAGCATAAAAGGCAAAGACCCAACTTGCTGTGTAAAGAAACTACAACTGCAAGCACTACATTATGCCAGTTGCCAAAGGACTACACTGCCCAAGATTGCCCTGCTGCCTTTTCTAGCTGTTGTAGAACTAAAACTTCTAACCTGTGAGAATTCTTCTGCCTTCTCTTATCATTCTGTCTTCTACTTACTCACACACATTACACACACTCTCTCTTACACATTACATAGACATAACAAACACATTTTTCTTGGCTTACTGCTTGTCCCTCCCCAGGCTTCTGGTTGGCTGGCTAGTGCTAGAGGAGGGTATGGGCTGCTGTGTGCATTTAGAAGAGAGGGGAAGAAAACTGATAGCATTGAGGGCTGCAGTTCTTTCCTCCATTAGCCTCTGTGTTGGCTGACAGGTCGGGTGCCCACAGAGAGGGCTCCAAGTGCCACCTCTGGCACCCGTACCTTAGGTTTGCCATCACTGCCATACACCATACAGTCAGTATGCATTCTATCAGGGAGGCCACTAGTCTCCACATAAGTTTCCACTACCCCTGCCTTTAATCTTGTCCTAGATCTGCTGTAGGTAGCACAGTCATGGTCCAAAAGCTCCTCAGACTTCTCATTTACCTCCATATTCTTTTCATTTTGATTATTTATTTTTTTGGACATTGGACATTTTCTGTTCCACTCATTAGAAACTTTAATACTTTGTTTTTTTATTTTTATTTCCTTGAATGCTTAAGAGGCACTTTCAAAAAAGTTTGCCATTTAAGTCTATTTACCATAAGTGGTTGACTGGAAATCCAACAATGCAATGCATGTTTTTATTGGTGTTTGTTATATTGAAAGGGCTTGGAGGGTCATTGGTGGGTTTAAGTTGTCAAATTGTTCTAAAAGACATGTGGTTTCTTCTCAAAATCTAGCATCTATATAGCTGTCCACAGATGGTTGCTTCTCCTACCTGCCAGATACGAACAATCGCTCATGTTTACGTTCCGTCTCCATGGAACGAATTGGGCAGTTGCTTGTATGTACAGAGATTGTCACCTGAAATTATCAATATCAATCTTTCCAGGTGACAAATATTCCAGCTATGTACAAAGCTTGTTCGCCACCATATCGAGATATGTCTGAAAGATATTTATAAATGTCTACATAAACAATAGACTATTTTCTGTTAGATTATCATGTAAACATGTCTACCCTTCAGCATCCTTATCAGACTTTGCACGTTTTATTTGTTCCTGTGCACTCATATCCACTCAATTTCCTTTTTATGTTTATTTAACATAAACAAAGCACTAATAAATAACTAAACGGTTACTACAAGCATGAAAAGTAATGGGGCTGCAGCGCAGGGCTCCTTCAATAAGAAATAAGTCACATGAAACAGCCAAAAATGTTGAGTATTTGCTGGCAAGGCGAATACATAAACCAATATGCTGTGTGTGTCCCGGAATGAGCCAGGGGGGCGCAGAATTGTTTGACTAGGCTGACATACAGTGAGTGAAGCCAAGGAAAGTAAACACACTGGCAGCGTGCCCATTGTTATGTGGGTTGGATTGTAGAACCAGTTGGCCTACATGCCAAGCTGACCCTTTGGTGTTCTATTATTCCATTGCTTTCTTTTTTTTACAAAATGATTTGCAGGCATTTTACTAAACATTTTCACCCTCCCTAAACGTTGTCACCCCTCCAAAGATAATATTGCAGGACATACTTTAGTTATTTGGCATCTGCCTTGTTTTCTGACACTAATAGAAGTCAGAGTAAGATGTCATTTCTCTGTATTGTACAGCATGCTGATAATGGTGCATAGGAGCCTTTGCCATAAAAATACTGTACTCCCATTGTTTTCCAGCTGCAACATAGTTTTTCTGCTAGAAAACGGTTCATTCAGATGCTAATGTTTGTATTAAATCATGGCCTTTCAGCAAATGACCTTTTAGATGAATGAGCATGTATAGCTGATTCCGGCTCGATGTTCACTGGAAAATGTTTTAATAAACCCAACGGTCTGGCTCTGTTTTGCAGTATCAGCATAGACTGCCTTATTGTTAACAACTTATGACTGATTTACATACTTGTGTTACTGTACGGGACTCATTTGCAGTGGGCTATTCCCATGCATTGGAACATTCTGAATGACACCCCAATACTCCTTCTTAATTCATTTGTGCCCTGCAGACCAACATTCAATGTCATGATCTCTCAATAAGCTGTATAGGGAGTATAAATGTGTATCCAAGTCCAGGTGACATAGCTGTACATATGTGGGAATGGGCTCCTATTGTTAGATGGCCATACACACATCAACTTTTGTTTAATTGATCTTTGAATTAAAGGGCCTGTGCAATTTAAATATTAACCATCAGTCTAATATTATAGCTTGTACCAGCACACAGTGTGACCATCTCGAAAACTGCTTGCCCTGGTGAAATTCATAATCAATTATAGATGTAAGATTATAGAAATAAAAATGTGGAGGTTTTGATAAATAGAAAGTCATGCCCTATGCTAATTTATTAAAATAAATACTGTATATTAAAGCTACCCAATAATTTTTAGTATGCTGTATTGCTCTGCATGTACACTTTTCTATAATGGTTGTGTTATCTGGATAAACCCTAATGGATAAGGGCATTACGTCTGAAAATATAAATATGTTCACTACCGACCCAATAACCTTTTATGAATAAAGCTGGGCAAAGATGTTTTGATTTGCAGGCGATACAATGTCATCATGCACAGCCAGTGGTTCCCAGAATCGGCTGTGCACCCTTTGTTAAGGAAATCAAGGACATGTCCATTCTTTACGATGTTTATTAGGTCCACTAAGTTCAGCCCTGCATCGGCGGAACAGCTCAGCACTGTGAGCAGGGAGGTGAAAGTGCTCCGTCGAGACCTCCCGCCAAGCAATATGCTTAGCAGAGGGTGTCCCGACGGATGTGGAAACCCCCCTTACTTTCACTAAAGTGTGCCATACACGCACCGAGCGGCGGCTGATTTTGCTGCCAACCGTTAGGTGTAATCACTCACGGCCGTTGGTCAGCGGCAAAATCGGCTGCCAATTGGGGGTGCCCACATGGGGTGACAGATCCCTGTCGCCCCACAGCTCGGCCGGCCAGAGAATGGACATGTCCGATATTCTCTGGCCCATGCCGGTCGATGCCGTTAACTTCAATGAAGACCGGCATCTTCATTGAAGATGCTGATGCTGTCAGCTAGGGACTGCAGCGTGATGACACCATCACGGTGCTTTCCACACTAAGTGTGAACTTTAAGAAAACAGTTAAAAACTTAAATTAAATATGTATATAAATAGTATTGACCCTGCTGGTGCTGGGGGGTGTATATGTCCAGAAATGTTTACATCTGTGGCATCTGTGTCTGGTTTGGCAAAACTGTTAAAAAAAAAAATACGCTCAAATAAAATTTATTTCTACAAAAAAAAAAAAAAAATCTGTTCTTGGTTACATCTAGGTGGTGCTGGTAATGATACTGGGTGAGTAGTGATTTAGTTGAGCACATACAATTTGCCGTTTCCTTTTGGTGGATGGTTCCCAATGCATCTAGTGTGTAGGAAGTAACAGGACATAGCTTGTGTTATAGCTTTCCTCTTAAGCCTAACAACCTTGTCTCCTTTCTGTGGTTAAGTACATAAATAGTCTTTAGATTCTTCTAGTGCATTCCATTCATTCATAGGTAGGGCCTGTTTAGTAATACATATTTTCAATATTTTAAATGGGTAGTGTTAGAAGGATTAGTTTTCACACCTCAAATGACTGTCCACACTTCAATAGGGTTAGCACCTTGGGAAGTGTCACCGTATGATCAGCAGAAAACTATCCATGTATGGTAATGGTATTCAAGGTGACATCATCAGTTTTTAGCAACCAACGGCATGTAACAGGTAACTGAGACAAGGTGATTCATTTATGACGGGTCAGAGTCTCACCAAGTGAACTTAGAGCCAATATTCACCTAACTGTAAATTCTATGTCAATACGGTAATTGCTAGGAGGAGGCAGTAAGAATGTGAAGGTGATAAAAGTATGCTCAGATATCTCTACAACAGGCTATGGATCACTCCCATTGTCAGAAAGGAGGTACGATTATTTCCCCATGTTAACTTGTTAAGACTTACCTCTAGAAAACAGATCAAACCTATCGATGATCTACAAATAGTAGTGAAAAAGCTTGGTGAGCTTACTCCAACCTGATTATTTTCCACTGAAAATAGATCCTATGGAACTGGTCTTCTATGGGCTTTGCAGCTCTCTGTTAAAGAATTTAAGGGAACTTATTCACTAAGGAGGTAGGTTTGCCACATCCCAACAAAATCAAAGAAAGAAAAGATAGTAAGTTTCCCTTATCAGAACGATAGGGGATTAAGGGATTTTTCAGGCAGTACCTTTTATGTCATATTTTCTTAAAAATAAGTTTTTATTTTTTATTATTCGTAGTATGTCGTATAATACAAAATATAATATAGTCAAACAGTGCAATGTTATAGTCACATCACCATTTCAACGAAAAGACTAAAAGTAACTCCATTTCATTCAACATGTTTCGCATAATTTTGTTTTTTGCTTCTTCAGGAATTTGTACAGGAGTTTGTCAAAAAGTCTCTGTGGGAGGGCAACAAAAGGGGGTGAGTATTGGAGATTGTCAATATGTTATATTAGCGTTTGCTATGCTTTATGAGTGCTCAAATGACTTACTGAGTATAGGTCCCTTGTAAGGTGACTATAGATGTCATATGAGTCCTCTTGATCCCTTGTCTGTTAAGGTCACTTTCTGGTGGGTGAGCACCTGGCATGGGGCACGGGGGGTTTTTCTTTTCCAC
>CM070038.1:66293946-66314407 GCA_036250615.1 Ptychadena robeensis
TTAAACAACAGAAAAATCTACACCACTTGAGGGGTTCACATACTTTCAAGCAGCACTGTAGATGTAGATGCATTTTATTGTCAGTTGAGGTGAATTTATAGTCCAATAAAAAAAAATAGACTGCCTTACCAAAGGGGGCATTCATTGGTGCAACAAGGGCAGCTCCAAACTATGCACTGGAACCACAACTAGTAACTAATGAAGGGTTAATCAGATGGGGCACAGCTTAGCTCTCCAAGCTGGAAAGTTGCTATTTGCATATTGCATTCTCTGGTTTCAGGGGTTCTTGGAGTGTAATGAAGGTACTCTAGGTACCTCCATGCACCGGAGGCAGTTTAATAATTTACGACTAAAAACCACTTGCTAGGATTATCATTTTACATTACAGATAGGTCAGAGAAAGGAGCGAGAATCACTTGTGTTAAATCATTTATGATACTGATCACTATATCATGAGTTGAATACAAGTTACAATTCAAGCTATTAACGATCAAACTTGGAATGTGTGTTTCTTGGTGGAACACCTGTACAGTGACATACATCTGTCATTGGAATGTAATGTGAGAACACCAGCAAGGTGCACCTGATCCCGGATTCTTCATTTCTAAAGAATACCTAACCAAGGAGGACTTGTTCCATATAATATGATACATTTCTCGATCAGCATAACATAATTGTGTACAACTTTGTTTATGCCAACTTAATAGGTATTAGAGTATTTAGTGTTCTCCATGTTGCTACACTCTGGCTAATATACATTATTTTATATTTAAGCTTATATCCCGGCAACATATTATACCTACTCCTTCTATCTCCATTCCCTATAAGTAGTCACTGGGTACATTTACATAAAGAATGCTCTTTTAACTTACAAAAAGCTGTAGTTATGTATACCCTTGTATACCCTCTGTCACTGTCCTTCTTTCTCTTCATGTCACTGCCTATATCAGTGATTCCCAAACTGGGGGACGGACCCCCCGGGGGGCATGGAGGCATTCCAGGGGGGGGGGGGCACAGCTAAGGTGCTGAGAGAGGCATAAGCAGGAAGCCAACCATTGAGGAACTAGCTGCAGACAGTAAGTAGAGTGCATGTAATGTGTACCTCTGTGTGTATGTCTGTATGTGAATGAATCATGTCTTTGCAGTGTAGTGTGTGTCTCTATGTGAATGATGAATGTTTCTGTATGATTGGTGAGTGTGTATATATGATGCATGTCTCTGCACAATTGGTGTGAAATCAGAATAAAGTTGTATGAGTTGTATTTCAAATAAAGTTTGAGGGCCATTTCACACTACTACTAGTACACAAAACTGCAACGCAAACACAAACATAGTGTGATAGTGCCCTCAATCTGAAACTGTGAGGTGTGAATGGGTAGGGCTTGATAATGTTTCTTTCTAGAAAAGGGTGGCCCTGCAGGGGACGTTTGGGAACCACTGGCCTATATAATGTTGGCAGTTCATGTTGGCTATCTAGCACTGCAGTCTCAATTCAATAAAGAAGATCAATAATTGTGTTATGGAACTACCAGGGACTGGTTGTCACTAATAATAAGTAACTCTATTTGTGTAATCTGGGCTTACAGGAAACTTGGTCAAGGGCTCTGAATGGCAGGATATATGGGTTGGGTTAGAGGCAAGTATTCGGAAAAGATGGGAAAAATAGGAAGTAAACTAGAGTTGGGCTTTACATGCCTTAATGGAAAATATACTTCATGTTGTACTGTAGGGCCAGGTATTCAGCTACATAACTGATTAAGTATCATTTTAATGGAAATTAATATGAGTTGTGATAAGTTTTCTGAACTAGTACAATATTGATACATTTTTAGCAAACATCTTCAATCCATGATGGATTGACCAATGTCTATATTGTGAAAATGCAACTGAATTTGGAAACTGGAAAACGTTTTTGGTTGGTGCATTTTTTAAGCTGATTTCACCGATGGACTTTAACAGAAAACAAAGAGAATGACCCATGCTTGTGGCTGAATTCCTGACATTGTTAACATAGGCAAAGTTGGCCTGTTTCCTTGGCTGTAACTTGGAAACTTGATCTTCCTTGACTGAACTGGCATTTCTCTTGTCTTGTTACTGATAATAACCTTGTGCAGTTTATGCTTAACTCCATTGTGAGTGCCAGGAAACCTTTGCCGGCCATTTCATGAATTACAGGGCTACAGTTCTGGAATGCAGAAAACTGTAGGATTCATAATTGAATGTCTTAGAGAGAACAGATTGTATTGCTTCCCAACCGTAAGGCCACCTGAGCTGTCCACCATTTTCCTGAAAGGTTCATTTACAACCCAAATAATCACAGTAGCTGCTAAAAGCAGTGTTTACTATCTTCAAAATGTAGATATAAAAAGCTTGAATTTATTTAAAATGTGTAAATAAAATTTGTGTAACTGGTACCTAAATACAATTTGATTCACCGAATTAGTTCAAGTTTTAAACGAGAAAGCATATAATAAATGAACTTGATGGATAAGCTCATTACGGTCTTTACCAGCATTCCATTCCAAAGCAGGGGTCTTTAAACTGGTAGATACCAAAAATAAAATACTACAGCCAATCAGTTGCCCTGGGGCAAAATGGGAAGGGTGCCTCTTTTATTTTTAGAACATGAGAAACACGCGTTTTTACGCATGTATCAACTTCTCTGAGCATGCACATGAGAGAGTAACAGCATCACTCAGCATCTATGCCTGCACTATGGATTGTGCTGTGATCTGTTTATAATGCATACACATTATTGCAGATATACTTCTAGCGTTTAAGGGTGTAGGTAGACCACCCATATTTGACCAGGGTATATATAGGGTTGGAGATGGTCATATCTTATTATGTCCAAAGACCATTGAAGAGTAGCTGAGAATAATAAAACACAAAGCAAGGCACATCTTCCAGCAAGGACTACTGTCTAACCAACTAGGAAAGATGTTTTTCTCTTGAATCTCTTGGATTATTCCCCCCAATAGGACACAATCAGAAAATGTAAACTTACAGCTATTCTAACTTCTTCACTCTATCCAACAATGTAAAATCTTTTTACATATACATATGGTAAATAGTATTGATTACACTGAAGGATAAAGGGAACATGTCTAAAGGCTCAGAACATATGAGAGTCATAGGTATTAGTAGACAATACATAGAGGTATGTCTTCCCTAGACATCACCCTGCAGCCAGTTAATAATGTTCTTTACAATAATACAACGAATGGTTCAAATTATATGTTGGGTAGTTTATTCTGCAGCATTGTTTATTTAATTCATAATTACCTTTTACCTAAATAGTAGGTTATTTGGATGCAAAAAAGGTCACCCTTAGTGTTATGTTTTTGTGCATGTTTGCTGAGAACAGAACACAGAGGGGACGGCAGTGTTTTTGCTCAGCCATGCGGATAACAACTAATAATTAAAAAAATGCTAGCAAGTGCTCATTAACTTACAGTAAATAACAAAATAAGAGTTAACAAGCCACGGGTTTCCATCAAGCCATCTGTTGGTACTCTTGGGAATGCCTTTAATTATGAGTAAAACTTTATTAGGTATAACAATAGAATTAGATTGACAGTGATTTACTAACCTATAACCCAAAATAAAATATCTAATATGTTGTTCTTCACGCTGCCCGTTCTTACGTCATGTTCTTGGTTCCTCTCCATGAAGCTTCTATGGTACAAGCTATGGTCTGAGGGCACCTCTGTGAATTGAGTTTTCCATTTCCTAATGCCAAGCTTTCCAGGCAGTCAATGAGAAGCCAGGGACCACTAGGGCTTATGTGACGTTCACACACATAGGTCATTGTTATACGAGGTAACACGTACTTCCTTACCATGGAGAGACTGAGCTGGATTTTCCAACAGATTTCTGTTTTTTTCTTTTTTTTCCATACTCTGTATCTTACTTTCAATACTGCTGTATAGCATGACTGGCACACTGGTGTATTAACTTCAATATCTGTTCCTGTGAATTGGGTCTTTAACTTTGTCTCTGCATCTAAGAGCAGATTCATTTTAATATTTTTGGTCATACAATACATCATTTATTTTGCACTGTTGATATATCAAACATGGATAATTTTTATGTTTAATAAGTTAACATAATAACTGAGCTTTAAACTAATAGCTCACTAACTTCTGTTACTGCAGGCACAATGGGGTAGTTCATTCTGAGCTTCACAGGCAAAACAGTGAGGTTCAAATTATTTTCCAGCTGACTTGGTAACCATCCTGCTTTCAAATGTTTATATACAATAGTAGGGTGTTTTGCCATGTTGGGCATTGGCGAATGCAGAATGTTTGGAGTTTTAAGTGATACCCTTTATTTGCTAACTGAAGTCAGCTTTTGGGATGTCTTAGATTTCTACTTTAGCATTAAAGCTTAAGAAGAAGAGATCTGAGACATCACTAAAGCTTGCTTCTTAATTACTTCAGCTCGCCAATGAAGAGTATCAATTTACTGTCAACAAAATAAAAGCAAAAGCAATAAATCAAGTTCAGCTATTTCGCCTAAAGATTCTTTATTCTATATAGTACTAAAATATCATATTATTTGCTTTTACTTGGGTATGCACATTACATGGAATATAATGTGTTATTATAAAATTACAACCTTCTTGGCACTCAGTCAGTTTGATACATTCATATATTGTCATTATAAGAAAATATGTTTGAATGACACTTTTTTTTAGCAGTTTTTATCTTTGCAATGTTCTGACCACCGATTTATTATATCTGTTTTATTAGGAACCTGACTGGCTTCCAAGATGTCATCTCGAAATTCCTATAGAGATGATGCAGAGCGCTACCTTTTTGTGGATCGAAACCCCATGAGCATGACCGCAACACAAGCTGATTGGACAGCAAAAAAGCTGGTTTGGGTGCCCTCTGAAAAACAGGGATTCGAAGCAGCTAGCATTAAGGAAGAGCGAGGTGATGAAGTGGTGGTGGAGCTGGCGGAGAACGGCAAAAAGGCGGTTATCAACAAGGATGACATTCAGAAGATGAATCCCCCAAAGTTCACCAAAGTCGAGGATATGGCAGAGCTGACCTGTTTAAATGAGGCGTCTGTACTTCACAACCTCAAGGACCGTTATTATTCTGGACTCATCTATGTAAGTAATATCCAAATTATCCTATATATATATATATATATATATATTTTTTATTACTAATGGAACTCCATGCATATACCTGTCATTATGTAAACCTGTAAAATATGATCCATTAAATATTTTACGTTCCCACATTGGTACCATAGTGGTTAAGACTGGCCATCAGAGACTGTGAGCATCATGACAGATCTTTCTGCTGCCCACTATGCAATTGTAAAAAAGCTCAGTGCCTATAGAACCCTCCTCCAGTTCAGTGGCTCATTTAATAATTTGTAAAGGGTAGGAATAAATGAATGCTAGGTATATAAGCATTCCAAATTAGTTTGTGTGGGCTTTAAATAAACTCTGGTCAAACAGGCACCTGACCTAGATGTTCTTGCACATTCACTGTAGATTCAGTAGATCACTGGCTAAAAGCTTTGACGCTTCCTGGTAGTGCTAGAGCTTATCGTTCTTCCTCTTCTATCCTTAATAGACCATCACTATGATGCCCAATTGAAATGGGTCAGAGGAAAGGGGCAGCAGGCATGCTTCAAGCACGACCCTTACCTAAAACGAGGGGAACACAATGCTTCCACATGAACACATGCAGGGACTTCTAGGTTCCTACTTCCTATTAGGTTCTCGGTTCCTACTTCCTACTAGGTTCCAAAACTGGCAACTATGTCTCTTAAATGAAAGAGTCGATATTGATATTTCTAGGTCCCTTTTCCAGTGTCTTAATTACTCATTAATTTCCAATAGAATGGTGGATTTTTATTATTATTATTAAGACAATTAAAACCAAAAAGTGGAAAAATCAATAGCACATACTAGGTAAAACAGAATCCTGGTGAATGAATGGTTAACACTCAGGCCTTACAGCATTAGGGTCACAAGTTTTTATTTGCTTTTATGCTTATGTTTCCTTCTACATATTAAAACTTAGTTGTTTTCGTTTAACAACTAAGATTATGATAGTGAATGCCAAGCTACAACATATATATTTTTTGCATGCTTTGGATTTTTCTGGGCCTGGGCATGCAGGCCAACACCCTGAGTCCTGTAAGAGTCATTGGAAATCTTACATAAATGATAAAAAAAATTATGATTATTATTATTATCATATACCGGTATATAAAAAAAGGAAATTTCTCATAAATAGATTTTAAGAATCATAGGTTTTCTGTTTTTGTTTATTTAAAACATTAATGGTTTTTGAAAACTGTCTTGTAATATAGTACACTCTGTATAGTAAAGTATCAACTGAGATTAATTTAAAAGTTCTTCTACTCTAAACAAAGGAAAGCTTTCTTCATGTCTTCAAAGCAATGAGGAAATTGTGTGATTTGTAAGCTGTTTTGTGGCCAAGTTAGTGGTAAGAAATTTACAGGTTTGGCTTCTGATCAGTATTTCGCTTGAGTAAACTAATCAGCAAGATAAGAGGCGATAGTGTTGTCTACAGGCAACACATACAGCTGTGTGCAGAAGTTTGTGTACCTTAAAACAAGGATGTCCAACTCCAGTCCTCAGGGGCCACATATTAGCCAGGTTTTGGTATCAAAGGTTGTTTTTAAACTCTTTGTAAACATTACCTTAGTTCAATAACTGCCATGCATTGGAGAAATATTAAAAGGGTTTCAATCTAGCCCTCAGAGAACTGGTGTGTTGGACAGCCATTCCTTAGTGTATGTTAAGTGTTAAAGTGAAATAAGTTAGTAAATAATATATTTTACATTTCTACAGCTTTTAATGTTCGCTTACTATGTATTAACTGCATTTAACAGGCTGGAAAAAAGTATGCATTTAAAGTGTCAGGTGTTTGATGTCTGAGCTCCTAAGTGTACTATGCAATATCCTATTTGGCAGAAAACCGTTTGACTAGCTGGCAGTCTTTCTATTCTTCCTGGCAAAACACTTGTAGTTCAGGAATATTCTTAATTTAGATTTACAATTCGAGGAATATACTATATTAAGACTTAAAAAGCATTTTTTAGAACCAGGTTAGCAATGACAACTTACATACATTCTCAGTTTAGGGCCACTTTGAGCACAGGTTCACTTTACGTTAAAAAAACATTTAGAATGTAAAGTTCTCCTTAATGCACCTAGGATTGCCTACAAGTTATATTTTAGAAAGTTCTAGATTTCCCAATATTAAATCCCACAGAATGTCACTGCTGTATACAGTATACAGCAGAGCATCTCATCCCGCTAACAATACATTGAAACTGTAGTTCTGCCGGTCGCAATTCCTGTGCCTTCTGGTCCTGCTCCGAAGAGATGTTTTTGACTGGACTGAAGCCGCCACTCACATACAGAAATCTGCCGAGGGACGATCCATCCATGGAGGGATCATATGTCTACAGATCTGTATGTGAGCAGTCAGCTTCAGTCGGGACGATCTGCCAGTGAGTGGATCTTCCCGTCGGTAGACAGTAAAGGCTGCCATACATGGGTCGATGACATAGATCAGCCTTCAAGCTCAGCATGATGATGTCATCGCGCTGAGCGCGATATCGAAAGAGGGAGGGGCGCAGCACTGCTGCATCATTGAGCTCAGTCAAAGCTTTGCATGGGGACTTGCGGTCACCCTCCATAGCAATGGACATTGACCGTGATTTACAGTCATGTCCAATAAACCTGTCTTCGAACGGGCCGCATTAGATGAGCTAGGTAGATGGCAGCGAGCACACACTGTGTCACGTCAGAGCTCCAAACGGCCATCTATCGACTGGCTATCGTCTGGTGTATGGGCACCTTAATGGCATCTGTCCCAATGCAGACCTTATCATTCCTAAATTTACAATACCTGAAGCAGACAGAGAGATGATAACAGTGGGAGTGCATGCACAGCTAACTAAACCAAGGCATAAACCGTTATATTTTAGCGTACAATCTACTTAAAATGGTCAAAGTTTACCTGGATAAAACGTAATCATATACTGCGCACATGGTTCGATCTACAAATATTGTTCGATAACGATCAAAACATCGATCGAAAAGTAATCGGACATGTTGGAAAAGTAACAACAATCGAACTAAAATCGTAGCATTTTGTTTGTTGGTCGGGTCAATTGTATTCGATGAACACATTATATATGACTCTTTCCTGTGTTTTTTTATCAAAACTAAAATTGATTAGGATCAAAAGGTCAAGATCTAAAATTGAATTAAATATCAATTGTGCTAAAACGGAACCGTTTATGCCTAGCTTTAATCTCTTTGTCTTAACCTTTTAAACATTGCGAAGCACTTATGGGGGGTGAGGACCACTTTCTAGGGTTAAGAAGGGGGTTTAACCTTTTGAAAAAAACATGGCAGGTACTAGTGACCTAGGAGCTGATGCTTCATTATGTGTCTCATTTCCTCTGCTTTCCACATTCCGGTACAAGGTTTGGTAGACCTGTTTTTTGGTGACCTCATGAATTTATTGTATCCCATAGACAGGTGGAAGACTGCCCAGACTTGTACTTGAAGCAGGTGGATTAGCGTGCTGTCTCTCTGATAGTATGGAATGTAATGAGCTCTTTCCGAAAACAGGATCTCAAATATCACCGGCACTAAAACCCCCTGCATGAGCCGCGCAGATTACTACACAATTACAGTGTTTTCTCTTAGGTCAGAATCATTTGATATACAATGAAAAACTTTACAAATTTTTTTGCAATGAAAATGAAGCTGAATTTATCTACCTGTAAAATACATGAACATGTTCAGCAACACACAGTCAGGTCCATACATATTGGGACATCGACACAATTTATAACTTTTGGCTCTATACACCACCACAATGAATTTGGAATGTAACAAACACAATATCCTTTAACTGCAGACTGTCAGCTTTAATTTTAGGGTATTTACATCCAAATCAGGTAAATGGTGTAGGAATTACAACAGTTTGCATATGTGCCTTGCACTTGTTAAGGGACCAAAAGTAATGGGACAATTATCATCTCGGCTGTTTCATGTTCCAGAGTGCATTTCAAGTGTGCTATTTACATTTAAAATCTGTTGCTGTCAACTCTCAAGATGATATCCAAGGAGCTGTCACTATCAGTGAAACAAGCCATCATTATGCTGAAAAATGGAAATAAACTCTTCAGAGAGATAGCAAAAACATTAGGTGTGGCCAAAACAACTGTTTAGAACATTCTTAAAAAGAAGGAACGCACTGGTGAGCTCCGCAATACCAAAATACCCAGAAGTCCATGAAAAACAACTGTGGTGGATGACTTAAAATTCTTTACCTGTTGAAGAAAACACCCTTCACAACAGTTGGCCAGATCAGTTGGCCTACCTCTTCAGGAGGTAGATATATGTGTGTCAAAGTCAACAATCAAGAGAAGACTTCACCAGTGTGAATACAAAGGAATCACCACAAGATGTAAACCATTGATGATCCTCAAAAACAGGAAGGCCAGATTAGAGTTTGCCAAACGACATCTAAAAAAGCCTTCACAGTTTTGGAACAACATCCTGTGGACAGATGAGACCAATATGTACTTGTACCAGAGTGATGGGAAGAGAAGATTATGGAGAAAGAAAGGAACTGCTCATGATCTTACGCACACCACCTCATCAGTAAAGCATGGTGGTGGTAGTGTCATGGCGTGGGCATATATGGCTGCCAATGGGATCGGTTCTCTCGCATTTATTGAGGATGTGACTGCTGACAAAAGCAGCAGGATGAATTCTTAAGTGTTTGGGGCAATATTATCTTTTCATATTCAGCCAAATGCTTCAGAACGCATTGGATGGCGCTTCACAGTGCAGGTGGACAATGACCAAATCATACTGCAAAAGCAACCAAAGAGTTTTTTAAGGGAAAGAAGTGGAATGTTATGCAATGGCCAAGTCAATCGCCTGATCTGAACCTGATTGAGCATGCATTTCACTCGCTGAAGACAAAGCTTAAGGGAAAATGCCCCAAGAACAAGCAGGAACTGAAAACAGTTGCAGTAGAGAGCTGGAAGAGCACCACCAGGGATGAAACCCAGCGTCTGGTGGTCTAGATGTAAATACCCTCAAATTAAAGCTGACAGTCTGCAGTTAAAGCTTACTGTGTTTGTTTAATTCCAAATCCATTGTGGTGGTGTCATTTTGGCTGTGTTCACATGGGAGGCTGGGGAGCAGTGTAGTTGCCGGTCCCTAAACACCCAATAATAAAGGCTGAAGGGGTGGTTGAGTATCATATGCTGATCTCCAAAACCATATAAACACTTTAAAAAGAGCATACATGGCAGCTGGTGGTAGTAATTACTGGATGGTAATGGGCAGCTTTCCACCACCCAGCTAGCTCCATACGGGGTCATTAACACTGTACTGTGCATTGTGGTACAGAAGTGTAAACCTTGAGCTTATTAGAAAATTACACTGTTGCACATGAATCCCATTATGTAGTGATATACTGCTCACTAAGGCTAAGTTTACACTGGCGATTCCCGAGCTGCTAGCAGCTCGGAAACCACCAGTGCGCTCCCGCAGCCACGGGATAAATGACTCCCTGTAGTTGTCTGCACAATAGTGCAGGCGATTACAGGACGTCTAATTAAGGACCCTATAGACTTTCTATGGGATGGCCACCAGAAAACCAACCGGCAGTCGCCTAATGTGGCGTTCGCCCGTCGGCCGTGCTGAACGGTCGTTTACCTGGCGGTAAAAAAACGCCAGTGTAAACTTAGCCTAACATCCATGTGGTAACGTAGCGACCTAAATAGGCCATCAGAGTGCACATTAGTATACAGGTGCCATTTTTAAGGCCCCCCTCGTCTAAATCAATATAGGCTTAGCCCAGTAGCTTCATTTATTTTCCTGGTGTAACACTCTCTGCCATGAATATAGCCATGTGCAGATATGCCATGTGCATTCTACCGTCCAGGCCCTAGCCTTGTTCAGTCTTGTCTCACCTGTCACAAGCCATCATGTAGGCCCCATTGTGAAGGTGCAGTGGAAAATGACAGCACACAGGCAGTAATGGAGACAGGTGTGGGCTCTAGTATCAGATTCCACCAACCTAGAATCCTGCTGAGCTATAGCAACTGAACAATTATAGGAGTTGTCTGTAAACATCTTCAGTCAAGTGTGTGAAGGGAAAAGTCTTTCCGGCAAGAATTATATTCAGAGATGCAGGGAATTTACAAGAGTAAATTGTGACTTTGCAAAGTACACGGTTTTTTTTACATTATGGAAATTTGTTTTTAATCCTGCAAAGTGGGAATTTTTTTAAATGAATTCTCATCTATGCCACAAAGCATCTTTACTTCTGTCTGTGTTGTTGTTAGTGAGCTCCCTTCACTTCCTGTCATGGAGTGACAACATTCTTACTGGACAGGAAGTGAAGGGATCTTGCCACCTCAGCTTCAGACTGTAGTAAAGAGTTTCAATCCCACCCTAACTTATCGAGAACAGAAACAAACTTCTGGGTATAGATGTACCTTTTTCCCATAAAAATAACCTTATGATGAGAGAAATGTACACGCTGGCAATGGAGACTTCTTTCTGAAAGATTTGGCTGCCTGGCTGTTGTGCTGACCTCTGACTTGAAGGCCTGGTACACACCTTTACATCTTTTGACATGGATTGTCACATGAACATTGGATATAATGTGCACTCTTTGGACAAGCTTAAGGGCCCTTTCACACTGTGTGCACTGTGCTGGTGTTTTTTGCCATGTCAGTTACAAACAAAAAGACCCGCGTTTTGCAGTGCACGGCACAGTTTATGGGAGACGCTTTTGCTGCGCTAGCAAAAATGTGTATTGCAGGATGTTTGTGCTAACGTGCGGCATTGCTTGTTAGCGTTAACCCTAGCTGCATAGTGCTGCAGTACTTTACGGCACTGCAGCCCAGGTAGTGTGAACAAGCCCTAACATGCGTTGCCCAATGCACATACAGCAGATACCAGGTATAATGCTTTGTGGATTTAAGCCTGCCATACACCCACCGATCGGCGGTCGATTTTGGCGCCGACCGGTGGGCGCTGCCTGGCAGAAAAATCGGCCGCCGATCGGGGGTGCCCCACAGCTTGGCCGGCCAGAGAACGGACATGTCCGATATTCTCTGGCCGATGCCATTAACTTCAATGAAGAACGACACAAATGGTGCCGGCCGATGCTGTCATCCCTGGAGAGCAGTGTGATGACATCATCACGCTGCTTTCCAGAGCTGATCTGACCGGCTCTCTCGGCCCCCACTCGGTGCATGTGTGGGGGCCTTTAGACTGGCCCCTTGTCAGGAACACTCCTCCAGCTGCTCTAAGTGGCCGTCTGAGACGCCATATGCCATAATGTAGAGCCAATGGCTGTTCGTTGTGGAAGGAAAAAGCCAAGGAACTAGGCACTGACTGGAGTATGGGAGAAGACAGCAGGAGCAAGGGAGCAGGTAAGTGAATGCCTTTACCTGTCCCCAAAGATATAAAACATTGATTCTCATTGATCATCAAGTTCTCATTAATCACCAGTGCCAGTGCAGTGATTAGCAACTGTTGCCAAACCGCCTCAACAGTGTGTGCCACTATTGCGCATAGCAGCCAACTGTTAGCACACTTAAAGAAAGTCTTCACACACCATTTCCATTTTGTTCCTTCTATTCATACCTTGTGTTCTTTCCAGGAGTCATGAATGATGACTGGTGTAATGCTGTACACTTGTACAATTATGACCAACTTCTTGGGGCAGACAGGCACTAGCTAGAATAGATATTATTGAGGCAGACAGGCACTAGCTAGAATAGATATTATATATCTACAGAAAAGGACTGGGAGGGATGGTATAAGGGATGTGATGGATGTGAATCCATCTTCTACATCTAGCTTCAAGACTTCTCTAGGGCCACTCCTACTCTCTGGAACTCTCTCCCTCTTCACACTAAGCTTGCTCCTACTGTTAACACTTTCAAAAACTGAAAACCTACCTCTTCAGTCTGGCCTACCCCTCCTTTCATGCCTAATGTCATTACCCTGGCAGTTACATCCCCCTAGCTATCTCTAAGCCAACCTCTATGTTTGTAAGGGTCCCCACACACATAACGAGCCGTGGCTGATTTTGCTGCCGACTGATGTGCGTGCGGCCGTCGGTGGCATAATCACGTGTGGATCGTGGCTGCCCACATGGGGCGACAGATCCCTGTTGCCCCAAAGCTCGGTCAGACAGGGACATGTCCATAAATCTCTGGCAGATTTCATTAGTTTCAATGGGGACCGGTGTCCCTGTTCAAACTAATGGCCGGCACACAAAGGTTGTCCGCCAATATTGTGAGCGATGGAAAGCAGCATAATGACGTCATCACGTTACCTGTTTGGGGACCTTAAGCCTAACTTGTTTGATGAACTCCGGGGGAGCACTGAGCTTACAGGAGGTAGGGAGAAAACACAGGAAGAGAATCAATACTCTTTTTTTCATTCTTTAGAATTGATAATCAATACTTTTTTAATCCTGAGGTTGGGTTAAAACAAACTATAACTAGATGTAATAAAGAAGTAATTACATGTATACATAACTGAAACACTTATAGCTACTCTGTTAACCCCTTTGGTTGTATTTGTTTCTTTTATTACTTGCTGCTTACAGTCTATTGATACTTCAAACACGCATACAAATACAAGTGACAATTATGTTTTCAGGTAAAAAGTCTTTTGGATAATAATATCCTTTAATTACAAGGTTCACACTTTGATCTGTAGCCAAACCTTTTGGCTTCTGCCCAGGAATTGAGGAATCAAGGATGTTTAAAGACGAGTAAAGACTTTGAATGCTTACGTTGTCTCCATAAAAGCATGTTGTGACAATGCAAAAGGCCCAAACAACAATGATGGTTATGTGAACCGTCCTTTGCTTTACAAGAAGGTGCCATCTTAGCTTCTGTTTATATCTACAGTAGCCATGGAGGCCTAAATGCTCCCAGCTATAGGGACTGATCGTTTGGTTCAAGAGCTGACATAAGATGTTAAATTGGAAGTAAGCCCACCAATTTACTTCCTGAAACCTCAAGGCTTGTCTATCAATGTTCAGCATTCAAATGTAAGACTTGTCTCCACTCACCAAAATCCTAAGACCGGAAATGCCTGACCAACATAAAGACCTTCTAGCATTGTTGAGTATGCTTAAGTGTCCTCACTAGAGATGGTCGTGAAATGTAGACTGTATATACTTGAATATAAGGAAACTAAGGGATATAACCTAATTTTATCTACAAAACTTGGAAAACTTATTTACTCAAGTATATATGGGAAATGGAGCAGCCAATCACAATGTCAAATAGTGGTGTTTTCAAAATGAAATTCAACCATCTCCAGTAATAATAAAATGTCCACAAGATGGCGCTGCTGCCCACATTTGTTTATATTTCACCAGTCCAGCTCGGCGGTCTCCTATTGGAGGCTGTAATTTGCCCATGTTGGCAATAGAATGTTTACGTTGACTATCCAAAGCCATTTTATAAAATAAATGTATTGCTTTTTTAAGAAGTATGGAATATTTATCAATGCAATCTGTTTAAATTTCCCACCCAGACTAGGAGGACTTGAAACTGTGCGGCCCTTAGGGTATGTCTGTTCTCACTTCCTTCTGCAGATCCGCCAGCCAGAGGTTGACGTACTGCACTGAGTTGACCTTCCAGCGGGTGGATCTGCAGAAGGAAGTGAGAACAGCTAGTGCCCATGACAGGTAATGAGGATCAGCTCAAAGAATGCACTTAGTGCTGGGGGGACCCAACGGAGCCAAGAACGCAGTAGAGATCTCCCCTTACAGGTTCTTTGTCCGGTCAAAAAGTTTTCCCACCCCTGTGCTAGAACACTGCTTACAGTACAATACTGTAATGTTCCCACAACCATTCTCTACATCTCCAGCAATTCAGGGGCTCATTAGCTAATCGAAATTTCACAAACAAATGTCACACATCTCTAGTCCTCACCCTGCAGTGTCCAGTTGGATACCTCTGGCCATAGTCATCTGGAGAAAACCAGGACATGCCACAACAATTACAGCAACTGAAAGTAAATATTTGCCAGAGCTTCAATCTTTTGCAATAGTTACCGTAATAATAATTTCAGATGGAGGAAAATTTTGAAGAATGTGATACGTCTTAGAGTCTATAAAAGTTTCTGAACTCTGAGTATATTTATAGCAATAAAGGAAAAGCAGACAAACATTCTTCAGGTTTTCTTACAAAACCACCGCGGTGTAGAAGGAATGTATATCACATTGGTTTTCTGTAGTCTGGCCAGCAGCTGACATGAAGAAACAATAGTATACCACATTGGTCAATGCAAAAGTTTTAGGTTTTGGCTAAAGTGGTGAAGGATAATAGCTTCTGGATTATTACTCTGGTCGGGTTCGTACTATGTGCTGTCTGCTATTCCCTGTCTCTCTGGCAGTGGGAAGATAAAAGAAATATTCAACAGTAAAGCAGGGTACAGACGGCTCGATATTTGAGTCGTCCGATGTTCCCTGCAGCAGCTGTCAGATATCGGCGGAGCTGGGGAGACAGGTAAACTAGCAATAAGTGCAACCAACCGGCTGACATAACATGAGGGGTCCGAATGTTGGTTTTCGGGCTTTCGCCTGTTATCAAAATGACCCATGAGCACCTGGACAAGTTTACTGGAGCTTGAGACAGGTCGTTTACTGGTCTGCTGTGGAATCGTGCTGCAGCCCGGGAAACAACAGTGTAAATCTAACCTAACAAAGAGAGCAAACCATTACTTTTTATCAGTTCAGTTCAAAGAGTTTAAACCATTTTATTATATTTATATTTGCTTGTAGCAGGAGAACATCAAATGACTGACACATGTCAGGGCTACAAACTTCCTTCATCAGGTCTTACTTAGAATGGAAAAAAAACTCAAATGCGGACCTAGGTTCATTCTCTAGGGGGAACACCTGCCTGCAACAAGAGCCACAAATGTGGAGCCCTGATGAAGGGGAAGTTGGTTATTCAGCACAAATATATTTTTAAAAAGCTGCCTTGGAAATGCCAATCTTTTACATCTTAAGGATAAGATATTCTTTCATTAAAGAACTTTCTAGCAGTGTTTTTGAACGTGGCCTAGGAAAGATTTTATTGACTGAAATTAGTCACCCCAAGCCTCATGTAAAAAACGACTCTAACCTACAACTACACAAAAAACGTCTTTTCACGCCTTTATTATTTTTATGCCAATGATGCCACAAAATTCATTTTTAAACCTTTAAAAATCAGTTACTTGATGGACTCAAGTAAATATTACAAGATCATTAAGCGATCCATCTTGATGGAGGCAAAAAAAAAAAAAAACACCATACACCCATTGTATCCTATAGAGATGCACACAGCAGGAGTGCCGCCCAATCATCCTTCCCCTCACCTCTCCATAGAACAAAGCCACCACTGTGTGCACAGCGCTTGCTCAATCTCTTCATTGGGAACGATCACACAAGATCATTCCCAGTGCCATTTAAGTGTGTACCAGCCTTAACACAAATGCTACACTCATGTTTCTAGAGAAGCAATGTTGCCACTCTTGTAGAACAGCTTAAAGAAATACAATTGTTTTTTGGCCGTCCTACAATAAAATACATGAGGAACTTAATACAGTATATAAACACGCACTCTATATTACGTAACTGTAAATGACCAATATTTTGTTACTTTTGTGTTTGTCATGATTTGTTGGTTTCTGCTGAGAATGGAGCAGCTTTCTCCTCTCTAATTAACGGGTAAGACTAAAGAAAGCTGTAATTGTAGGAGTCCATAGTCTTTAGGAGTATCAGGAGGAGTAGGTGTGGTCACTTGGCTTTTGTGTCAGGAAATGATCTGCATTCTCTTCCTTTTCCGATTTATTTTTATAGCGAACGTTCTCTGGACATTTATTTTTCACTGTTTAAAAATAATGACGTTTGCGTTTCAGTTGCTGGGATTATGTGTAAGGGAAGGGATACGTCTGACTGAGCGAGGATGCTGCATCATTCAGTGTCTGGACTCCTAGTGTAGACTTAGCTTTACCCTCAGCTGTTACAAATTGTATGTCATCTAATTTCATCACACACACTGAGCTTCTCTATTATTCTCTATCTCTATTCTCAGCATTTCTATTAGAGCCCACCTCAATTTCTGCCCAATGGACACCATCTAGTCCTGGGGTCTGCCACCAAAGAGCGAATTTTCCCTCTTTCACTAAAGAAAAGTATACCTGTCAAACAAAAATAGTCGCCACCAAAAAAAGTCACACACTCTAATGTTTTGTTGGACCGCCTTTAGCTTTAATGAAGGCAGCTGCGCAGATCTCCCTGTTCCTCGACAAGGGCGCTGGGTCCCCCTTCTGTACTCTCACCTTGTTTCCTTCCCAGCATTACTGTCCCTGGACTGCCTATTTCATTAATTGGATTTTGGTTCTTCTGTTCTAGAGACATCGACTAGACTGGTCTAGTCCGAATGCTTCTACACCCTGACTGACACCCATGCTTAAAAATAATATATAACCCCCTAGCAGCAGCCCACTTATTACATCTGGGCTTGAGTGAAGTAATGATGCAGTGTGCTGTGATTGTTCATCTAGATACCACATTCTAGTGGCTTCTCCCATCTCCCATAGAGTAGCAAGAAGTTTATTTACAGCAAAAACATTTTGCTTAAATTATATTAGCAAGTTTATAGGAAGGAAAATGAGATACCAGCGAAAGCTAGAAGCGAGTTTGCTTCTTTCTTGCTGTTATTTTAAAAAAGTAATTTTTTTTTACATTTGACACCTTTACCTATTGTACATGTCTTGTCTGTAACTGACTATGCAGAACTTTCAGTTCCTGTAGCATTGTCTTGTGGAGCATAATACTGGATTTTATATTTGTGGGAGGAAGTGTGGGCTTTGATAAGCCTTGTAGGCAGGTGGGCAGGATCTAAAGGTTTAGCAGTTCTGTACATGTTGGAACAGGCAAATAAAAAAAAGGACTAATGTTTGTATTACCAATAACAAGTTGAGAACCTTAAACATTAGTAAAGTTCTCTATATTAGCAAATAGATCTGATTTCCAATTAAGGATCAGTCATGCGTTCAAGAAGTAGATCTTGGAAACCCTCCAGAATTCTCACCTCATCATTCAGATATGCTCCAAGAACAGAAGCTATGTATTTCACTATAGGGTTGGAATTTGATGTTATTGTTATCTACTTCCCACTTGGGAGGGAAAGTTCTGAGAAATGTTCTGCATGTGAACCCATGTAGAAGCACAGGATAGATCAAGTTGATCATGACTGATATGAATGTCTACATTATTTGACAATGCTTATTTTGGGGGGACACATGGATTGTTTTTTTTTTGTTCTATTCCTGCTCGTTTGAGGCAATCGATTAGTAACAATCGTTCGGGAATCAAACAGGGAAACCCTTGTTTGGTCGATCCCGCTCGAAGAAATGTCGATCGCACAGGGAACCAACATGTTTGGTAGATTACCATTACTTTGGAATCGACCGGGAATCTATTGGCGAGGCAAGAAATTGCTGAGCGAACAACAAGCGTCACCACACTGTGATCAATCGCGGATCGATCTTACGGGTATGGACCCCTGTGTGGGGGGCTTTTCTGTGTTGGCTTAAACAGAATCAGAGCCGTAATGAGCTGTTTAAATTGATCATGTGCTTTTCCATGAGTTCTTTTGCAGGAGAACCTTTCCCTGGAATAGTCCTCTACAACCAAATCTTTATATTGTTATCCCTGAGTTACAGACATAAGGACTTATACTAATGTACGGAGCCTTCTGCTTCTTGTTCTGTCCCAGGGCACAGCTGGTGGTAGCTCGGGGTGCATAGTCACCAGGGCCACAGCTACCACTCATGTTAATGATAATATAATTATATAAGATCCAAACATTTGTCTTAATTGCATTCATTAAACTTAAAAACAAACCTACAGTCTGTATGTCTGAATGTAACCAGGGGACTACCTGTATAAGTTATTGATTTATGAAGATACACTGACTAGACCATAGTGATAAATCTTCAGAACACTTAGGGTCCCCCCACAGGTACTGAGCCGCAGCTGATTTTGCCACCGACCAATGTGCTAGGTTGTTAACCTATTGCTAGGTTGTTGCCAAAAAAATATTTGTTTAGTTCCAGATATTAAAGCTTAAACATTATCTGATGATGTGACCTCTGCTATCTGATCATGATTACTAGAAATATATTATGTGTGAAGTTGCCGATAGTGGAAAATATTTGCTCTCTAAAGTACAAACATTGATTGTATTTAGGTAAAGCACCATTTTTTTATACTGTGTTTGGTATGTCAATGTATATTAAAGCTAATGTATTTTCTCTACAGACATATTCAGGCCTCTTCTGTGTAGTGATCAATCCATACAAAAACCTGCCAATATACACTGAACAAATAGTGGAAATGTACAGAGGGAAGAAACGTCATGAGATGCCTCCCCATATATACGCAATATCAGAATCAGCCTATCGTAGCATGCTTCAAGGTGAGATAAGAGATGTGTTGGGCCATGTGACAGGAATTGCCATCTTGTGTAGGCTGATTGTACCTGTTTGCTTGTGAACAGACATGGCAAGTTCTAGGAGATTTCCTACAAAATAACTATGGAGAGGAGGATTCCATCCTAGTGTAAATAATACCTGATACCCAAGGCTCCACAAACTGAAAACTGCAATTATTACTGATTTGATGTAACCCCAAATGTGCCTCAAACCCATTATGGAATAATTGAAAACAATATATAGATTTTCAAAGCTTTCCTTGTGGATGAGAAGAACAGTAAACAGTAATTAAGTTAGTTCTTGTGCACTGACCCATTATGGCATACTAACCCCTTAGGGTAACTTCCCTAGACTGAACAACCCCCCATGTTTAACCCATATCCTCTAGCATCTTCTCTTGGTCTTCTGGTCACGCCCACCATTTACTCAGTCTGCCATTGGGCAGTAGATAATTATTTTATATTACATAAATATGTCTCAATTTATACATTTATGTGGGTTTCGTCTCTCAAAGAACATAAACTTTCACTCACAGTATAAATTAATATAAGAGATAAATCCCACTGGTCACAGTTTAATTTGTTGTTTGGTAAACATATCATGGGTAGGAAAATATGCATATATATGATAATTTGACTGTAGACATTGTGCAATTAACCTTTTGACTTGTTTCCTTTGTCTAGATCGTGAAGATCAATCTATCCTTTGCACGTGAGTAACTGGTCTGTTATATATTGATAGATCTCCCGGTAAAAAAAATGGGAAGATTAAAATTTTAAAAGATTATTATGATTTTGCGTTTTAGGGACAGTAGTCACCAGCACTAATAGAGGGGATGAATCCCAATCTCGCCAGGTGCTGATCAGGGCTGTGGAGTCGGAGTCGAGGAGT
>CM070038.1:66314507-66333775 GCA_036250615.1 Ptychadena robeensis
TGCTACTGCATAGAATCGGATAAGGAATAGACGGTACATCGTACTGTCTATTCCCAGCTTAAAACACAATAAAATGGCAATTGTTTATAATGCACAGTGCTTTAGCAAGCTAACAGTCATTCAATTAGTGGTTTGGTTTTAACTGACCTATATGATGCAATCTTACTTAATAAAAGTGCAAATAAATGCAAGATATAACTATTTTTTGATCCGGTGCCAGTTGCATCTTACAGTAGATAGGTTAAGTTAAGCTTTATATTTGCAGTGGAGAGTCAGGAGCAGGAAAAACAGAAAACACCAAGAAAGTCATCCAGTACCTAGCTCATGTGGCCTCATCACACAAGGGGCGGAAAGAACACACAGCTCCGGTAAGTGTTCACTATACTTGTAAAGAGAAGTTAGTTATTAATGGATTAATTAATTAATGAAATGTTTTATTAAAGAACTTTTTATATTGAACACCAATTATCCTGTGATGCTTTAAAAGCCCTGTTGTTTTGTATATAGATTTTTGTGCTCTTGTAATGAGAAGTCTCTACTTTTGTTACATTGTAGATTGTATAACAAATTGCTGTAAACTTCTTTAACTGTCTGGATTTAATTGCTGTGTAACTTAGAGTAAATCCCAAGTGTCATTTCTCTGTACCCTGTGAATGGCCAAGGGTAGATATGGTCGTGAAAAGTCAGCAAAAGTCAGCAAAACTTTGTGAGGTCATTTTACAAGCCCTTGGACATGGTGTTATCAGCAAAATATTTTTTGTATTGCTCTATCAAATGTAGTTTTTGCATAAATTAAGTTCAAAGTCAAGTTGAAATATCAACTTAATGAAATGTAATTTATGCAAAAGCTATTTTTTTGTAATGTAACTTGTACACTTCTCTGGTGATGGCAACCATATTAAGGGGCTTTGCAATTAACTAACAAATCAAGTCTAAATTTAGCAACCATCTTTAGCCAAAGTGAAAAAATACATTAGTACTATAGTAAATTATACCTATAGTTCACGTATATGGAGCAGCCGAAAAGTACAGCCATAGCTTTAAAATCCACCAGAAAGAAACTTGATTTGAAAGTACTGGTAAACCATCCACAAATTAAAATTTGGGGCATGCGATCACAATTAGGATATGTTGACTATGTACATAACTCAACAATAATTGTTGTATGTCTAACCCAAATATTGTCAACAACCAGTCTTGTAGTTACTATCCTACATAAAGTGCTGGAGTTGAGTTCATCCTCTTTGATTTTGTAACTATAATTATAAATATTGTGTACATTCTTATACCAGAGTTCTAAATGAACTGGTTTGTTTATCTTGGTGTCCATTATTTTGTCCCATTTGTTTTTTGCCCTAAAAATTTTTTTTAAATCAATTGAACCTCAAAGCTTGAAAATAGAAATAACTGCTGACCACTGCAGTCTAGGGGACATCTTTCTAAGTTCTAGGTCCTGAATGCTTTGTATATCCCTATAAAGGTATACTTGGCTTTTGAAGATGTGAATCACCCATTTGTATTCAGTGATACAATCTCCCACAATAACTGGTCCTGCTTTCCTTGGGATAATAAGAAGCCTTTGTAATATGTGGTCTTGCAAATTTTGCTCCAATAAAGGATAAATATGCAATAAATGGGTGATCAATCTCTTCAGCTGGTGAGCTGACACTAGTTAAATATCAATTAAAATATTAACAATAACCTAAAGGCTACCCAAGATTGACATACTTTGCACCTAGCAATCAAAGCATGTGAATTGTAGGTAAAAATACTAATACATACACACGTGGGTGTCATTATCATTTTGAAAATAGTAATATTACACCATTACTTGTAACAGAATTTAATTGGAATACATGTATAATCTTTATGTTGATCCAGTAAAAGGTATACCAGGCTGTATAGAATCCACTTTCCCTTGGGAACAGTCCCGCCACTGGAACTGCAGACAGAAAAGTAATGAAAACATCTGAGGTGTAAACAGTAATTTTACCTTTTCTTTTTGCAACGTCTGCACGTGTTACAGTGGGATCACACATGTTGCATGAGATTTGTAATGGAAACACTACAATGTCTGTCTATTGAGTAGGCACTAAAGCAGCACACTTATAGTCAGAGAAACCCAAGGGTTGAGAGCAGCATATTCAGCTCCAATACAATGACTGTCAGCAGTCAACCCCACAGTTTCTGGTCACTAACTGTCTTTCTTGATTATCTTATGCACTTACTAATACCAGATGGAATCTTTCAAATCTATTAAACACCAGGCAAGTTGACTTTGTGTGCATCCTGCATGAGTTTGGTAATGCATGCCACTAGCACAGTAGTAGTACCGCACAATTATAGTAAATGTCACATGAACATTTCAGATATAAACTGTTTTTGTAAGGCTTCACCCAAAACAGATGAGAACTCTGCTTCTTAGATCTTTCAGGGATTCCACTGGTGATATCTTCCTAAAGATTTATCACTTTTTCCACTATGTATTATAAACATTACATGGATCAAGATCGGACACTTGGAAATGAGAGATCCTGCTCCTGGGGTCCTTGAGATAAATAAGAAGCCAATGAACAATTTATTTTGGTAGTATTACCTCAAATAAATATTAGCACAGGGCTCTGTTTTGACTTCAGATGAGTTTTACATTCCAATACAAGTCTGAAATGTGAAATCTGCTTAGAGCAGATAAATCAGAAGTCAGAAGTAGATCAGCTTCAGGAAAAGTAAACTTGAGATCAAGCCTGATGTCTGTCAACCTAGGCCCTTAACATGATGCATTGCATATGGTTTCTGACTGCTAAAGCCAAGGTGGTTTTGAGAATGATTTCTGTACTTTTGAGAATGATTCAAGTTGACACCCAACTTTGATATAGGTAATGGACCCATTCTTTAATATTCCACTGAATTTCTTGATTTTAAATGAATTGTCCCCTTAACAGAAACCTATGAAGACTTGAGACACTAAAGCTGGATGCTTTATCCACTATAATTTATAAGAATCCATAATATCCTCTATCATTTAAAATGGGGAGTTTTTTGCATGCACTTTGCTTTTCATGAGGTCTGCGATAGTAGAATTGTGCATTGCTGTGACCTTTGCTCAACGGCAACTCCTTACAATAGTGCTATATATCCTCCATTTGTCATGAATATGTCTTATTTGGGATTGATGGAAATGTAAACTTTTAAAGTGGCTTTTGTTAGGCTTTTCCTGCTATATGCTTTTTTGTTGGGCCAGAGCTCCCATGAGCAGACCCCTCTTGAGAACAACAAGCCATAGGAAACCACACCTCTAATCTGACATATTTTTCCATACTGATATTTATCTTGAAGGCTTTGCTGCCTTTCCTCATTGAAGCCCAATACAATTCCTTGGAAGTTAATGAAAGCCTATTTCCATAGGGCTTGGCACACAACGTGATGTGCTTATCTCTTTTTTTGGAGACACTGGCAGCAACAAATGTCATTAGAATAGTGATCAGGCTTTAGAATATCTCAGATTTATTTATTGAAATTTTTTTTGCTTCATGGGCCATCACACCTGTACTTCTCATTTCCTGTACTGCGTCACCTGGATAGGAAGTGAGGAAAATGTTTTGCAAGACAAGGTTCTTATTGTTACCCCCAATATCCCTTCTACTATACAGGCCTATGTCCACCTATCAATAGAGTCAAGCTAAGTACTCTAAACAAATTATAAGAAATTTTAAATAGCAAATAAATGATGCAGCAGATGGTACTGTACCTACAATTTTTTTATGATAGAGTTTTGCTTTCATACTAGCCATTGCTCATATAATAAAATGTATTCATGCCTGGGGTTAGCTAGACATCCATTAGAATGGCTATTACCATTATTGTTGGTGTCAGACACAGTCCGGGTTACACATTACCTTCTAACTACTAGAGAGCGAGGTGTAATTGCAATGACATCAGCTATTTTTAGTGACATATGGAAACAGGTGCTAGAAGCAATACTGCCTAGATTTATTACTTCTGTTGATCCACATTGTTTGAATTTTGTTTTCTGATCATTAAATATTGAACATTAGATAGTAAATTAAGTATGTACATGCATGCACCTACAAGCATTAGGGATTCTGCATAGATCAGCTGTCATTATTGTAGTATATATGGTTGTATGAGGATATGGGTTTAAAGTGAAGTGCCTACGTTCTCAAATCATGTGTCGGCAGAGAAGAAAACATGGTTGCTATTTAGAGCATTCGGAAAGGGCCCATCATCTGATACCTCTCAGTTGAACATATTCAGACGATGGTCACACTTAAAAATGACTACTAAGACATTCTTATAATGTTGCTGGTATAGGTGATTTTGCAGGGATGGTATTGATTGACATTTTCTAAAACAAACCTAAGCAGTGCAGAACAGGTTTACACTATCCCCCCACCCAGTAGAACATATTCACCGTATTGTTACATTTTCTCTCAATAAAAATCTTATTGTTTAAAAAAAAAAAAAAAACAAACATATTCACCCATACGTTGATTGCTGTCTCATATGGTTCCTGGGATCAAAGAGCCAACCTGTACTTTCAAGTATGGGAGCATGTGTTGATGCAGTACTTTATGTGACTTTAGCGATTGTTGGCCTAGTATTTTCATGTGGGTGGGCATAAAGTGGTTTCTAAGTTGAAGCTAGGGCCACAGGAGAATGAGGTAAAAGAATAAATACTGGTGAGTTTGCACTTAATTTTTTAAACCCTTACCAAAAAAAGAAAAAACATTTTTACATTCATTATACAATACCCTCCCAAATAACCTCAAAAAAATCATACTCGCCTCCATGTTTTCCTGGGTATAGAGATATAAAGTTGGCACCGATCCTGTGCGGACAGCCTGCTGCAGCATCTGTGCTGCTCCCCAGGTTGCTGCAGCAGTCTGTTCATGGAACTACAAATCCCATAAACACTTGCAGTCATTACGCTCCTGGCATGCGCAGACTGTTATTTTCCTGAATAACGAGAACACAGCGGAGGGTTGATAGTTGAAGAACCACACACACTGGGGTGGCAACCTGGAGAGTGGGACCAGGCTGCCACTGCAGGACATTGTACGCTCTATACCTGGGACACCCCAATGAGGTGAGTATTATTTATTTGGGGATATTTGGGAGGGTATTGTATACCTAATATAGATATAATTTCATTACAGTTTTGTTACATGAGGGTTTATTAATCCTTTAAATGAACCCATAGATACTGTATTTACTGTCTGCTGTCAGGATGACTTCAGGGTACATCAGATGCTCTTCACAGGTTGTTCTTCAAGCAAGTTCAGCTTTTTCCCCCCAACTTTGTAGTGTTTAGTTTTTTAACAGAAGCTTTCATACATGGTGTCAGCGGGACTAGACGTATGTGATAATACCAGAGCTAGGGGTATATTTTTAGTGGATTAACACGTACACCTGGCTAATACAGATGTGCATACCTGTGCCTATCCTTCCATTGTTCTAGAACCATTAGTCAGATCCTCCCGCTACCATCTGTTTACTCATCAGTTTTCTGTTTTAATTTTCCCACAAAGCACATTTATTTATTTATTTTAGCATTAATTTTTAACTTCACTGACACTTGTTATTTTGTTTTTAATTTTTTACTTATTGTTTTATTATTTCCCTTTTTTTCCCTTCATTAACATTTATGTTATCTTTGTTTTCCTTTTACATCATGTTTGTGTTTTGATCCAGAACACCAGTGTCGTGTCCTATGTGAGTAACTCATTTTGTTTCATTTTTTTTTCCTTTGTATAATCTTGTACAATGAGTGGTGTTTAATGCTGTCCGCATTAAGGACAGGCTCCCCCCTTAATACAGAACCTCTTTAAACATTCTTTTTTGTGTTTACAATTTATAACAAGTCTCTTTTTAGCAATAGGTCTGGCAGGCCAGGTAAGGGGGGGGGGGGGGGGGGGCAATAAATGAGTTTCCCTTTCCTCCAGGTTATATGTGACCCCCCTTATATGCACAGAGGTTGGTTAAGCCTGGTTTGGTTCTGGGGTGGTGGGTGGTGGAGGGCACACTTTTCTATTGCACCCTTAGGTCAAAACCAGGCCCAACGCCATACCTCAACAAGTGGAATGGGGGGGGGGGGTGTAAGAGGACAAATCTGGTTCTGCTGTAGGCCATTTTACCCTACAATTACTATATTTATGGTTGTGTTAGTGTGTGGTGACCAATGTCACCTTAAGGGTTACCATTTTGTGGTGTATTGCTGATGTTTCACCTACAAAATATTTAGTACATATTTATTAAATCACTATACAAGGTACGTCTCAATACACTTTATCATATTTTGTACCCAAATCGGAACTTATGCTGGGCATAATGGGTAGATTCCCATGCAACCGATTCCTGCAGAGCGCAGCACAATGATGTCATTACGCTGAAGTTAAACAGGGTTTGCCAACTAAAAGGCTGGGTGGCTCCATTTTGTTATAGATTCTAGCACAATTGAGCACCGTGAAAGCGCACAGTGCTCGATTGGGCTCGATTCTGTTAAAAAATCGAGCTCTGTATGCCTAGCTTTGGATGCAGTTGATTCTTTGATTACATTGGCCAGCTCTCCTAATGTTTGTATGACAAGTATAGGTGCCTATATTGATTGGTCTTTTGTTTGCTTCAATTGGGTATTCCATTGTCTGTGAATATGTGAAGATTTCGAAGCAGGTCAGAAGGGGGTTAACTGCATGTTGCATCTGCCAGTGGCATCTGAATGATCTCAGAAACATCTCCAACTCATGTCAGGCTGATTCCATAAACAAAAGACTAAAGTCCTATTCATCTGTGTAATATTAATGCCCTTTGACTGAAGCACAGCCAGGTGGAGAAAATCTAATGAAAAAATAGGAGTGTTTACAAATACAGATTTTTTTATAAGATATGCCAAGCCTCGGGCCACGAAATCATGGGATATATTTTGCACTTCATTGCTTTCTGCAGTTTGTTTAATATGACATTGTTCATCATGTACATCAATATGTTATGTTTGGTTTGATTTGTTATCAGGGCGAGCTTGAACATCAACTTCTGCAAGCTAACCCTATTCTAGAAGCTTTTGGAAATGCCAAGACTGTGAAAAACGACAACTCTTCAAGATTTGTAAGAATGCACTCTTGCCACTTGTATCATCAATTTGTGATTTACTTATGATTACTTATGATTTAGATAATAATAAAAAAAATTCTTAACTTCTATCTAAAGTCTATATCCGTGTTGTAGTCATTGGAATTGGGTAGAGACAGGGAGAATAAGAACCCCTTTTCAGTTGAATATTGCTGTTCAGGCTCATTTGTGCCCAAGGGCAAAAATAAATATGATGAGGGGGCAAAACCTTACAATGGCGATACCTCTTCTAGTGCCAGCAGTCTGCAGGGTTACTTCTCTTCAACTGAGACATTTTTTATGCCATTTTCATAATAAACAATGGCCATCCAATATGGAACAATATTAATTAATTATTAATGGTAGTTTGTATGGCAACAAAGGTTTCCTATGCACCGTCAGAGCATATAGTGTGAAAAAATTCCTAAAGCCCCCCATACACCTTTAGATGACACTATACAATTTCCTTTAGATCTACCAACAACTTTGTAGTGCTGGGTCCTCCCTGGTAGAATACATAGTGATTGGAAGGTTTTGGTCCTCATATTACATGGTTTTGGTAGAACAAAAGTTGAATTTACAGAAATCATATGGTAAGGTGTATGGGGGCCTTTACTCAACTTAGTGGAGCTGACATGTTTCTAAATTCAGGTACAATATGTTAATTTATTTAGATCTCTGGGTGTGGTAACCATCAGACATTACCTCTTCAGTATCAGTAGATTCCAGATTAGTAAACTGTCTCGCTCTCATGGTCGCTCGTGTATATATAAAGCTGGAGCAGGGATAAAGGGAAGTTTGCCAAACCAACTCATTATGTTCCAACTGTCATTGTTAGAACGTGGAAATTGAATGAAAGCCTCATTTGTTGCTATGTAACCACACCATTTTTGATTCCGTCTTCATAAACCCTGGTAATTTAGGTCTCCTAGGTGAAGATATATTATGTGGCTAGAGCTTGTTCTGGCTTGTGTATTCATATAATTTTACATTTATATTTTATTATCACCATTTAGGGAAAATTCATCCGAATTAATTTTGATGTCGCTGGATACATAGTTGGAGCCAACATTGAAACCTGTATCCTTTCTGTCTATGCATTGTGTCTGTTACTGGCAGCCTACACTACAAACAACTTTATATCAGGATCTCTGCTCGTTACTCTGAATGGAACCGTCTGTTAATTATGACATTGTTAAATTACCAGCCATAATGGGTCACTGCAACCTTTAAGTTGAACTGTAGGCCACCTGCTCAATACAGATTTATTACATCTTACATCTGTTGTACTGTTAGACATGCTGAGGGCCCGTTTCACATTGCACGTAGTTGCGGTAGCAGTGCAATTTCTGGCCAGTAACTGACGTACTAGCGGTAACGCTACCACAGCCGATAACAACATTCTTCACCAATGAAAACTCCACAGTTTAGTGCGCGGCGCTTGTGTCTGGAAAAAGCTTGCGCTGTGCATGAAATGTGAAAATTACACTGGTTTCCATAGGGTTCTTGCATTAACACCAGCCACGCTGCGTTGCAGTACTGTACTGCATCGCAGCTTCTGTGAGAGAGCCCTAAAAGCTTAGAATTTTAGTGTCCATCCAGTTGTGTAAATTTGTGTACACTGTTGTGCGTTACAGTACATCTAGTCTAGTCTATCCATTCTGCAGTTAGGTGACAATTACAGATCTTGTCTTTTCCCCATTCCAGACTGTATATTTAAAACTGAACACTGATGAGCTCATCTTCTCACTGTTCTCATTCAAGCTGTCAGCAAATGAGTCTAATCACACTACTAATTGCCTGTCCTTATTCTGTCCTACTGTCTCTTAGCCTGAACTCTGCTGCTGGGCTTATAGTATACTATTCTATCGAAATTTACAGTACTTTTTAAATATTATCATCAGTATGGCAACAGCTGTAGCCCCTAATTTTGTACTGCTCACTGCAGACTCTTTTTCTTAAGTGAAAAGTGGTACCTTGGCCAGAGTCCTATGGGCAGATGTAGTATCAATTGATGAGTAGGTAAGGCTAGGCATACACGAGTAGACTTGCAATCAATGGCAGCGTGGTCACCATGCTGCACTCAATCACGGGTCAATCGAATGGGAATCGAGGTGCACAACTTTACACACCGATTCCTGTTCGATTGGGACCCTGTACACCTGGTGTTGTGAGTTATTTACTATGGGAAAATAAATTGCAACACCGTCTGTGAGCTGCTGAGAGCGAAAGCCGGCACTCTGCCTGTGTAGTGTACACTGCCCCCATTTACTTTACCCCGATTCTCAGCTGATCGTTGCTCAGAGCCGAGGCTGTGTGCTATGTGAGGGGGGAGGACACACATCTAATAACTGAATCTGTAAAGTTTGCACAGGCATGCACACAGATATACAGTATGTCTATATAAACACATCACTTTTCCAGTTGGCTTTATGAACAATCTAACAGCTGTTCAGGATTTAATGTCCACATTGTAAGACCATGATGTTTCCCATAGCTTATCTTATGAGGCAAATTTTCCTCTTACTGTTAAGCCGCAACACAAAGTCCTAAATGTATAAATGTGGCTTGCTGAATGCTTTCTCAGTATAAGAAAAATAATGTGTTTTAATCTTCAGAAACCAACTGTTCTAGAACACAGACTAATGCTAGCCATACACATGCCGATAAGCGGCCGATTTTTAATCTGACAGGTTAAAAATCGGCCGCTAATCGGCATGTGCCCACATGGGGCGACAGATCCCTGTCGCCCCACTTCTCGGCCGGCCAGAGAACGGACATGTCCGATCTTCTCTGGCCGATGGGAGCCGATGAAAGCCGATGCCATAAGCTGCAATGAAGCGGCGTCTTCATTGCAGCTTATGGCCGGCACACAAAGGGTGCCCAGTCAATTGAAGGGGCCCCATAATGCAACGGGAGGCTAACGTGATGACGTTAGCCTCCCGGAAAGATATCGGGACTAGTCTGCCTGCACACATCGGCGTGTGTATGGCAGGCTTAATAGACTTTGACTTGTGCACAAGAAGAAAAACATAAGAACAGCTCTGAAAAGCCTTTTATTACATTGCTTCCATGTAATTATTATGTTACTATTATGTTTTTCTCGGCACCCCCCTTAACTTCTCCCTTCAGATTTACTGGAGAAATCTCGAGCAATTCGCCAAGCTAAGGATGAAAGAACATTCCATGTTTTCTACCAGCTTTTAGCAGGAGCAGGGGAGCATGTGAAAAGTAAGTGTGTATGTTCCTGGAACTATAGCCCTTAAATGTGTGCTAATGTGTTATATCCAGCATGATGAGATGGTATTATGTTTAGTACATTACTTGCCTGTTCAGTACTGCTTTTCAAGTCAGAGATATTTAAACCAAATGAATGTACTGTATACACTCATGCATAAGCCGACATTTTCAATCCGAAAAAATGGGCTGAAAAAGCTCCCTTCTGCTTATACTCTAGTCAGGGTGAGAGTCAGAGTACACTTACATGCCCCGGGTCGCAGATTGCATCCAGGCATCGGAGCAGCCTCTGTGAAGATCCTTGTGTTTCCGACAACAGCTGATGTAGTGTAAACAAACACCACACTGCCATCTGGTGGCCGGTACTGTTACCGGTGTTACTAATATAAAATACGTTTTCATTCGATAATCATAATAAATCATAAAATAAATGTTTGAACATAAGAATTGCCTTGAAAACGCATCCTGTAATAACAATAAACCTGGGTTCTCTTAACTTTATGGAGGTTGTGGCACTAAGATTAGACCTGTTTGATTCTTTCCAAGGGGAATGGTGCTTTCTCTATATTTTTCTCATTTAGAAAACTCCACTATCTCACTTTGCTCTTACCACCGCCCGCATATACTCGAGTAAATACATTTTTCCAGTTTTTGTAGATAAAATAATTATACTTGGGTCGGCTTATACTCGAGTATATGCTTTAATTAACTTTTCAGATTCAAGATGTATACAGATGCTAGATAATGCACAGGACTTCTGACCCATCATCAACTAATTAGATGACAATCAACAAGCATTCCTGGGTGCAGTGATTGATTCATCATTGTCAATTAGGTTGATTGATTATGAATTATTTGATTCTTGACAGTGAGGCTAGGTTTACCGGAAAGCGACCGGAAGAGAGCACCTGCAAATTTGTACAGGCACTTAGGGGGGCATTAAGATAACACCCCATTAAAAGTCTATCAGGTAAACACCCTCAAAACACTCGGCAGGCAGTTGCGCTGAACAAGCGTTTACTGGGTGTTTTTTTAATGCCCTGATGAGGAAGTGATGTTAGAACATAATTAGCCATTTAAGCTATTAGTCAAGCTTGGCGACTTATTCTTGTAGGGAATTATAGATTGCCATTTGATTTGGGGAAATTACTTGTTTGTTGGAAGACAAATATTATATCAAGTTATGTCTAAGGCGGTTCAATGATTAGCACCCTGGCCATGCAGTGCTGGGGTTATCCGCTTGAATCTTGGACTGGGCATGTGCAAGACTGTGTCTGCTTGGGGTTTTTTCAGGTACTTTGGTTTCCTACCACAATACAAAGACATACTGCTCAATTAGTTGGCTTCCACCCCAAAAACTGTATAAACATGGACGGTAATACTCTGAGAGACAGCAATATGACTATGTAAAACACTATGTTCTATGTTGGCCTTATTATGACATTGTATGTAACCATACAATTTTTTTGTATTTTATTTGGCTTCTTTATTGTCTTTATAGGTTGTTCTTCTGTAACTTGCTTTAAAATCCAAGGAAAAAAAATTGAAATGTATAGTAGAAGCATGTACACCCTTTGTTCACATGGAGTGTTTAGTTTACAAATATACAATAAATGGAAGAAACACTGTAAGAGGTTCAGATTGTTGTATAATGATAGAAAGTAAACACCAAAAGTTGGATTTCATTACATATGAACAACAAAAAGACTACTTGTAAAACGTACAGATCAAAGCAGCAGGTACTATTCAATTGTAAGCCAGCACTAGCCTATACTCACACTTCTTTATTAAATCATCTTAGAAATGTAAAATTGATGATTGCCAACAGGAGCAGAGACTGGTACTATAGACCCCTTATGAATGCTCTGTGAAAAAGAGCAAAAACGATTCCCAATATCATGATCATTATCATCTGCCATTGACCCTGGTGTCATAAAAATTGGTTGATATTTTTTCTGCAATGCAGTTGGATGTATTGTGTTTGCTCCCTTTTTATATATCTTTGGGCAGCTGTGTTTACTTTTAATCTTTTTGTTCTGGTTTTCTCTTCTAGCTGACTTACTTTTGGAGGGTTTCAACCAGTATCGCTTTTTATCCAATGGAAACGTCACCATTCCCGGACAGCAGGACAAAGAGATCTTCCAAGAGACAATGGAGTCCATGAAAATCATGGGAATTAGTCATGAAGAAATCATGTGTAAGTAACAGGTTGTCCCCATTTGGATGACAATGCAATGTTGTTCAGCATCATGTTTTGGAAATATGCCATTGTGCTTGGAGGGAGAAACTATGCCATTGCCTGTGAATGCTCTCATGTATAGGAACTTTGCTGCCTACTCTAGTACAGTATATTTAAAAGTTATTATTGTTAAGTATGTTTTATGAAAGTTGGAATTAAAAATATATATTTTAACTGGCTTATATTAAATGGCATTTGATGTTCCAATAGAGAATGCTAAATAAATAATGGGATCTGTACTGTTTTCACAGGAGATGTTGTTCTATGGCTTTTGTCCTATTTAGTTCTGAAATAACAGTATTATTGATATACCTTAAAATGTAAAAAAATCATATAAAAGGGATAAAGCTCAACTTTATTTCCTAGAATGTATATATTGCATTTGAATATCTCCACATACCCATACAGAGTGTAAACTATAGACGTTGAGTTTTTTCTTGATTGGCTGATACTGTTTGAGCCTATGGAGGATCTAGAAATTATCAAATGTTCTTGAACTGCGAATTAGGAAAGATCAACAATCTTCAGTTAAGGAAATTGCTCATTTAATTCTCCATGGGTTCTCCTGGGAACTTGCCATCCCCAAGTTATCACCGCTTCACAGCTAGTTCCCTTCGCCATTACACAGTAGTGAGATTTAAAGTGTATAAAAGCATTCTCCGACTTTACTAAAATCAAAACGATTACCAATGTGGTTGTTTGAGCCCTTAAATTGTATGTATTACCACATCTTTGGATAGCATAGATAGTATAGAGAAGTTTCGATTCTTCTATTGCCAGGATCCTCCTTTTAACTTTTTCTCAGAAATGCATCAGGAAGTAAAAAGAGATTTCTGAAAAGAGAGATTTCCTGTTAAACGGCTGTCCCTGAAACAGGCATATTCATAGGAAATTGTATCCTCTTCTCTTGTTCAGATGACAATTGTACATTTTTGTTTTTGAAATAAAATTGCTTGTGAAAATTTGGAGGTGTGTTTTAAGAAAAGTTAAATATTATCACCAAATTCAATATATTTGTAGAAGGCATTCTTTAATAGTTGTGCTTGATGATCTTTCACCTAGCTATGCTGAAGATGGTTTCGGCGGTTCTCCAGTTTGGCAATATTGTCTTCCGGAAGGAGAGGAACACAGACCAAGCATCCATGCCAGATAACACAGGTGTGTCATTGTATCAGGTATCCTCCTGTGACCCGCTGCATTGTCTTTATTTCATGTCACAGTAGATTAAATCGCAGTGAGACAATACAGGCTGACATACCTCAACTTGTGTGCTTTCAGAGTTTCCCTGAACAAAACAATAAATTACAAGATTTTTTGATTATTTATCTGGATTACTCACAAACACCCATTAACCAGCACAATTGCCAAACATTGGGGAGTGCTCCACAGCTCCATGCTCTTCTAGTCAGAAGATCTGTGTGTTGTTATCATCATGGACAGCTCCTATTGGCCGTTAGTTTTAGGAAGTTCTCCACAATATTTTGCAAAGAATAGGATTCTGGGTATATTTTTGTTCAATATTTTAAAAGTCCATGAAGAATGCCCTAATATTAAATGGATCACTGTAGAATCTGTGTTTCTATGCAATCTATATAAAAAAAGAAGTTTTTGTGCAACTTTACCATCATTTATATGTATATCTATATTATGCAAGATGTGATCACTAAGATCAACCCAACAGACAACCCAATATCATGGCTATACGTTTCTTTATAGCTTTAATGTTTCCACAGCTTTATTGGTTGCCAGTGTTTTTAAAAACTTTTTTGTTGTTTTTTTTTTGTAGCTGCCCAAAAACTTTGCCACCTTTTGGGACTTAATGTGACTGAGTTTACACGGGCTATCCTGATGCCAAAAATCAAAGTTGGGCGTGATTATGTCCAGAAGGCACAGACTAAGGAACAGGTGAGCTTTGTAAAAATATAATTGTTTATATTGCATATGTATGCTATGCTTTATATTGCATATATGCTATGCCAAGCTTTTGACAGATAGGAATATAAAATATATATATACATACATACATATATATATATATATATATATATATATATATATATATATATATATATATATATATATATATATATATAAAAAGAAAATATAATAGATCAGGAAAAAAAATATACACTGACCATCATATCTGCATTACTTCCTCTCCAGGCTGACTTTGCTATAGAGGCACTTGCTAAGGCTCTGTATGAAAGGCTTTTCCGTTGGCTGGTCCATCGCATCAACAGGGCACTGGATAGGACCAAGCGACAAGGTGCATCATTCATCGGCATCCTGGACATAGCTGGCTTTGAAATCTTTGAGGTAATCATTACAATATGACACATATGTTTTATCATAATATTTAAGTTTTTCACAATTTGCAGTTATTTTTATGAAAACAGCAAATAAAAATTACACTGTAGATTTGTCAACTTAGGCTTGGACACCACTGTTCACTGGGATCTACTGGTGTCGGCTAAAGCCTTCGTTGCGTTCCCATTGTCGTAGCTTGCTGTGTCAATTAGAACACAACGAAGGCTCAGACCAGTTGAACTGTGGCTCTGGTAGGCTGTTGCGACAGCCCTGTAAAAGCCCCATTGCTGACAATTGGTGGCTTGCGCAAGGGTTTTAACCTCCCTAGCGCACCGCCCATATCGCGCCGTTTACAACGGCACGATATGGGCGATCAAGGCAGTGTACATAGTACACTGCCCGCCGTTTCCGGCATCCCGCCGGAGCTCTACGCGCAGCTGTTGTCATTACTGACAACAGCTGCGTGGGAGAGAAAGCTGGCGCTCCTCCATTAACATGGAGGTCTATGGCGCCGCCCCCCCCCGCCCCCTTCCGCGTCACCGTGACGCGATCGGGGCGGAGCCGCCAACCCGGAAATGCTACGGCGATGTAAACAATCGCCGCGGCTTTCCAGGGAGGCATAAAGTCTCCCCATCGGCGGCTTCCCGGGCGGTTGAGGCGAGCCTAAAGCTCGGACGAGCTAGGCTCGTCTCAACCGCTAGGGAGGTTAATGGATAGTGGAGTTAGGGTCTTAGTTTATTCCCATTTTATTGGTTTGATGAGTAATTTTTAGATTGTAGCATTTTTACAAAACAAGAACTGGAAAATGTTTCCACTTCATTAAAGATAGGTAAACGATAATATTAAAAGATCTCTAAATAATACCAGCTGTGTATACTAAATATCAATACAGTGTGCAAGTGACCTTGAAGGGGCAAGGGTAAATATTATCCAATCATTTGAACCCAAGTTTATAGAGAATTGAGTTAAAAAAACAGAGAATATGAGGAAAAGTAAAGAACAACAAAGCATGATATACAATCTGTGACATCGATTTCCTAAATAACATTAGATATCTCGGGTCCAATATAATCACACTTTGTTGTTAGTTTGACCCCCCTGAGCTAGATTTTTTTTTATGCAAAATAATTTTATTGAAGTTTCAAAACATGACAGTTAAATGTCTCTTACATAACAATGTATAAAAAGGAGTGGAACAACAAAGTCATTCTTGGGAAAGAAGTTCAAAAAGATAGATCATAGGAATATGAAGAAGTCTTCATTTTCAATCTAGTTCTCTACTGTATTTTACATATTGATTTGAAGTGTATTAGTCTTCTACCATATTGTATAGTAGACCAGCACAAATGTTGTTATAGCCGATAACATTTGTGCTGCATCTTTTGTCACATTGTGGCCCACCTAGATTACTAATGTAGCACAATATTAAAGCTTATATTATTATATAAGTAATACAATTATAACAAATTTAATATTTTTTAATCTTTTTACTTGTATTTGCAGCTGAATTCATTTGAACAGCTCTGTATCAATTACACAAATGAGAAACTTCAGCAGCTATTCAATCATACTATGTTCATCCTGGAACAAGAAGAATACCAGCGGGAAGGCATTGAGTGGAGCTTCATCGATTTTGGCTTGGACCTGCAGCCTTGCATTGATCTCATCGAGAGGCCGGTGAGAAGGAAATATTTCAATGCTTTGTCTCTTCTATATAACTGTTGTAAGGTCTACCAAGAGAAGAAGCTCCTTGTTCGTATGCAGTTTATAGCTATACATCCATGCAATACATAATCCATATCAAGTATAATCCTGGTTAGTTGGCAGTTTTAATAATAATAATTCCTCTTAGTATTCTATTATAAGTAGTCACAACATATCCCCATAGACTTAAGCCCCCCATATACTAGATTACTCCATACAATTTCCTTTAGATCTACCAACAACTATGAAGTGCTGGGTCCTCCATGATAGAATACATAGTGATTGGAAGGTTTAGAAAGGTCCTCATATTACATGGTTTTGGCGGAACAAAAGTGGATTGTATAGAAATTGTATGGTAAGACTGTAAGGTGTATGAGTGCCTCTACTTGTACAATTACCATGAAGTATGTTTGCTGCAACTAAGGACTGTTTTGGGCTCTTTTCTATTAAGTGCAGCTTTACATCTGAACTCTACACAAAACTTTAGGTTTATGCCTCAATACATTTTTTATATTGTTGTACACCCTACAAAATAATTACAGACTAGCTTACAGCTCCCAGAAACAATGGCCGAGGTGCATGTCCTTACTAGAGAGTCATTACTAGAGATGGTTGAATTTTTCAACTAGACTTTGTGAGCTGATTGCTAAGCCTCTGAAAATTATATCATCACCAAAATTGCTGGAGATGTAGAGAAGGGTTGTGGGAACATTTGAAAAAAAAAAATTTTTCTCTAGCACATAAAAAGTGCATAAATTAAGTTCAAAATCAAAATTCAGATTTTTCTAAATTTTGGCTTGACTTTGAACTTAATGTGTGCAAAAACTATTTATGTTAGAGCCATACTTTTTGGTAGTGTACCCCAACCCTTCTCTACATCTCCAGCAAGTTTGGTGATGATACCATGTGCAGGGGTTTTGCAATTAACTTGTAATCATCAAAATAGTGAAAGTCAGTGAGTTGCTGAATTGTTTTTGTTCAGTAAACTTTATTTAGCTGTAGGTAATGTATACGGATATACATTTCTCCCTATCACACCAATACCTCTGGAAGCTTAATAATAATTGGTTGATAAACAGTGTGGGAAATGTTCAGTTAAAGTGGGTGTACTTCTTTCCAAAATAAAATAAAAGATTGACCCCTAAAATATATACCCCTAACCAGGGCTTTTTTCTGGAGGAACGCACCGGAACGGAGTTCTGCCACCTATTTTAAGTCTGGCCCCAAAATAAGGGCACTAGCAGTGCGTCGTGGGTGGTCCGCTGGGGGGCCCCGTGTGTGTTGTTTACTGGGCGGAGTGTTGGCCATTCAGCACGGGTTACGGGCACACCACGGGCAGGCAATTTTGTGCCTCCCCTCTTCCCCTCCCTCGCAATGTGCAGGAGGGGCTGCACTTCCCATTGTTTATGGGCGGTGTCCCTATGAAGGGGCGTCTCCTCCCCTGTCCATGCTGGAGAGAACTTTCTCTTCAGCGTGTACTGGGGAGTGGAGTTCTAGCCGTCCTGAGGGAGGGGAGGGGAGGTGGCATGCCTGTACGGGGGTGCCCGCACCTGCCTGCGCTGGTGGGCGACGTGCCCCCGTTCCCCCAATGGGTAGCTATTTATGGAGGGGAAACCCGGTTTTAGGGGGCAGTCCTAGGGGTGGGTAGGGGTGTGGCCAGGGGAGGGGGGTGAGTTCCATCACCTTTTCTCTGAGGAAAAAAAGCCCTGCCCCTAACTATATGTAATAATAGAAGTATTTGAACCGAGACACTCAATAACTTCTAGACACATAATGATCACCCAGACCCTGATAAATGTTATGGTATGCTATTAGGAAACTATTTTTGAAGGACACAGTACAGCTGCTTGACACGTTTAACAAAAGCAGACAAATGAAAGGATAGTGTGAGATTAATGTCTTTCTCTCAACTTTCAGGCCAATCCTCCAGGTGTCCTGTCCCTTCTAGATGAAGAATGCTGGTTCCCCAAAGCCACTGATAAAAGTTTTGTGGAGAAGGTTATCCAAGAACTTGGCACCCATCCTAAATTCCAGAAGCCTAGACAACTGCGAGACAAGGCTGATCTGAGTATAATCCACTATGCTGGCAAGGTGAGTCCCATTGTCATTGCTGCATTGTAAAGCATGATGAATCAAATAATTGTTGCCTTTATAAAATAGCTCCAGGCGCATAAACAGATTATACTCTTGGGGGATTTAGAAAGGAAAGGGGGAAGGGTATAACATCCAACCAAGCTTTGCCATACAAATCTTGGGTTTAATATAGTGAATGTAAATAACAAGGAATTTATTTCCTTCTGGTCTCAATAAAAGAATGCCCGCCTCTGTCTTCCACCCCCTCTAACCCCTCCCTCCACCTATTTTTTATTACTTTGTGGAGCTAGATATACTTATCCAAATCCTCTGTCAAGGTTGCTTGTCAGCACTGTTTCTGCTTTTGGGAACCGCAGTTAATAGGAAGTTTCCATGTTACCCAGCCAGCTCTTATTATACCAATAACATTGTTATATCAATAAAATGCTTGTTGATCCTACCAGAAGTTAATAGTCTCCTGCCTGTGCATAAATATAAACTGAAAAATTATTGGCCAGCAATATTTATACAGAGAGTGCAGAATTATTAGGCAAGTGGTATTTTTGAGGAATAATTTTATTAT
>CM070038.1:66333875-66354295 GCA_036250615.1 Ptychadena robeensis
TGAAATATGGCCAAACTGGTGGCAAGTGGCATCTTGACAGCTGCACGCTTGACTTTTCTCCGTTCATGGGCAGTTATTTAGCGCCTTTGTTGTTCCACATGCTTCTTGCGACCCTGTTGACTATTTTGAATGAAACGCTTGATTGTTCGATGATCACGCTTCAGAAGCTTTGCAATTTTAAGAGTGCTGCATCCCTCTGCAAGATATCTCACTATTTTTGACTTTTCTAAGCCTGTCAAGTCCTTCTTTTGACCCATTTTGCCAAAGGAAAGGAAGTTGCCTAATAATTATGCACACCTAATATAGGGTGTTGATGTCATTAGACCACACCCCTTCTCATTACAGAGATGCACATCACCTAATATGCTTAATTGGTAGTAGGCTTTCGAGCCTATACAGCTTGGAGTAAGACAACATGCATAAAGAGGATGATGTGGTCAAAATACTAATTTGCCTAATAATTCTGCACTCCCTGTATGAGCTACGGGACACCAAATTTTCACCGGCAGAAACGTCTGCCAATCCCCCTACACTACTTTCAATGGGCTTGTCCCCATTGATAGGATCGCGCGCGATTGTGGCCGAGGTCAAATCGCAGCTTCCCACGTTCTGGCGGTCAGTGGCTGCAATTATTTACCTCTAATCGTGCCCATAGACATTAAAGAAGGCGATTTGCAATCGCGCATGCAGGTGATCACAAATCGTCTCCATTCATTCTCTATGGAGGCATTTTTTTTTTATAATGGTGGTGTTTTTTTATTTTTATTTTAAATCACTTAATAAAATTGCCTGGTCAATCGCCTGCTGACGAATTCTGCAGGCGATTGAAAATCACCTGCACAGTTGATTAATCGCCTAAGTGGCAACATAGCCTTATACAGTTGAAGAGAATAAAGTCTTCTGCTGTTCAAATTAGAGGAGTGACACTCCTTCTCCGGTCAGTGAGTGTAGTCACTTTAAGGCCCCCATACACGCAGCGATGGCGGGAGATCGATTGCAGAGTGATGACGTCATTATTTGCAGCCAGTCGCACAGAGGATTGGGGCACACCCTTTGTGTGCTGGCCATTACTGTGGATGGGGACCCCAGAAAAATACTGACATGTACGTTCTCTGGCGCTCCATGTGGGCAGCAACCATCTACGGCAGATTTTGCAGCCAATCAATTGTTGCACATGCACATTGGTCTGCCACACAACCATGGATCGCTGCGTGTATGGGGGGCCTTTAGTGTGACTCGCAAGACTGCCAGATAAAGATTAACCTCCCTGGTGGTTCACTGAGGTGCATATTTCTGTACCAAAAGTGATACAGTGTTTTGCCTTTCCGCCCCCATCAGCGTCATCGGTGAAGGCTCTGTGTGCCTGCAGCTTTGTAGAAATTCTGCAGGCACTTGCAGCCAGTGGTTGCGCCTGATTCCGGCACGGGCGCAGTTTGATTCACGATCAGACTGCGCCAGTACTTGCTTCGGGCGTAACGCTAGGGAGGTTAAACCAGCCATAGACGCTATGCTTGGCTGGCGTTTATCGAACAATCGACCGCAGAATGATGACATCATCATGCCATGGTCAAGCGTTCTAAATACACCATTTACGATTTGACAACCAATACTTTGGATGGGGACCCTTGTCTCCATTCAAAGTACTGGCGATCAACCAGAGAAAAACGTTTGTTCTCTGGCTGATCAAAGTTTTGTGCGAGTACGAACAGTTGCTCCAGGTGGGCGCGTTCATTTTGCAATTGATCACCAAGCGATCACCCCGAATGCGCATGGTGATCATTCGCAAAATCGGCCACAGATTGAAGCGCTATGGCCGGCTTTAGAGGTACAGAATTTTTTTATTTTTTATAAATTTACACTTGTTTTCTTTTCTTTTGATTTGGATTGGATAAAACATTTATAAAACATTTATCCAATCCAATCAAAATAAAAACAAATGTAAAAAAAATTTTTTAAAACATTTCTGTACCTTTTTAAATCTCACGCCCGGTGGATGACGTCATCGGCACACGAGCGCAGATCACGGAAATAGCCGAAGACATCGGAGACCTCGGCTATTTCCGGATCTGCTCGGGTGCAGAGAGCAGAGATGATCCCACTAGCAGAAACGCTCAGCGCGAGCGTTTCTGCTAGCGGGATCCACTTTGAGCTGGATTATAGAAAGACATTTCTATAATCCAGCTCTAAAGTTGAAAAAAAAGATTTGAAAAAAATATATTTTTTTCTTTAAGACCGGGTCCCACCTCCATGACGTCACACGTCACTCCGGGACCCGGAAGAAGCCGGCGACAGAGGGAGAAGATGGTGGCGGAGCAGGTGAGCTCCCACGATGTGCATATCGCTAGGGAGGTTAAAGTTAACTAAAGCAGGCACGGCATTTGGTAAACTCCAATACATTTATTTATTTTTCTTTAAATACACTTGAAGTATAATTCTGCAGCAATATGTAGGTTACCCTGACCAATAGCAATACAACATTCAGGAGATTACTGGTCTGCTCTGTGATAAGAAAGAACATGCCTTCATTGTATAACTCTGGGCTTTTGACAGGTGGACTATAAAGCAGATGAATGGCTCATGAAGAACATGGACCCTCTGAATGATAACGTGGCCACTCTCCTTCATCAGAGTACAGACAAATTTACAGCAGAGCTCTGGAAAGATGGTGAGTGAAGGGGAAATACTGAGGATGTAATGGCAGAGATGTAACAGTAGTTTTGTATACTGTAGTGTAAAGCATTAAGTACTGTTATCATTTGATGCAGCTAGATGAAGTATGCATACGTCAAACAAAATACACTTCGCATCTAATTCTACTACTCCCACCGACAACTGGCAACCAGTGTTTTAAAACATGATGACCGGGATGTGCTAACGTACCCTATTCTCTATAAGAAGTATATATACACTTTGAAGTGCTGCAGTGATCAATCAAACCTAATCATATTAACCATTGACTTAAATATCTAGCTCTCTAAGTTACCTGCACACATCTTTATGTCTTCTATCTGGTCCGCTTTAAATTGGGGGGCTAGATAATTACCAACATCCAGCTTGCTAATATGTGTTTTTCATGGACCTCCATGGTGTGTTGGATGTGATGAACTTCATTGAGGTATGATGACAATTTATCAGGTTTGATGCTTTCTGGGGTGCACAAGACCAACTCTGAGAAGACATAGAGATATGCTCTGGGTTATAGGCAGAGATGTTGGGTTCACATAACAGGAACTCAACACTTGTACTTTATTCTGATTCTTTGCAGCTTGGAAAAGATCAATGCTGTCATTACATTTACTGAAACTATTGGTGACATTTTCAGATTTTACCTTCATGGAAAGGAATATATATTAAGTTTCAATTTAAAATAGAAAGATGTTAAAATAATAGATTTAATATAAGTAAGACAGGATAAATATCCCTCTGTTCATGTGTAGGCCAAGATATTCCACCTATGTATTGTACAGATTACTAAAAAATGTCACGCCAAACGCAATATAAATAACCAAAACCAACTGCAAAGTCACAAATCAGCTTTTACTCCTCTAAACATATGTTGCTTGTGTAAAACAAAACTAAATTTTTGACCTAAAATCCACATAAAATATGGACCAAGATGACATTTTGATATGTAATATAAGAACATGAGTACACAGATATGAGGCTCATTCGTTAAGTTAGATAGAAAACCGGTTTTGTGTATAGTACTTCGTATATACATATGTGAATGGCACCACTTTAACAAATTCGACAGCAGAGGGCCCAGGATGGTATATAGATGAAATGGAGCAGCATTTAGCTCAAACCCAAGTGTTTCTTGACTAGAGATGGCCGAATTTTTCGACTTGCTAACTTTGTGAGCTGATTGCAAAGCCCCTGAAAATGTTATCATCACCAAAATTGCAGGAGATGTAGAGAAGGGTTGGAGGAATATTTGAAAAAAAGTGTTGCTCTAGCACATGTAGTTTTTGCATAAATTAAGTTCAAAGTTAAAGTCGAAATTCCGATTTTCGAAATTTGTGAAAAAAACTGTTTGTGTTAGAGACATACTTTTTTTTTTGTAGTATACCCCCAACCCTTCTCTACATCTCCAGCAAGATTGGTGATGATACCATGTTCAGGGGTTTTGCAATTAACTCAAAACTGTCGAAATGGTTGAATTTTTGAAAAAAAATTCGACCATCTCTATTCTTGACCAAACCTTCTGACCTCCCCATCTAGCCAAGATATATCTGCTTTGCACAGAGACACAAAGATGCCACTTGGTCTAAAATAACGTATATACTATATATATTCATGTATAAGCTGACAACAATATAAGCAGAGATACCTGATCCCCCCCCCCAACTGGAAATAACTGAATGACTCTAGTATAAGCCTTGGGTGGGTAAAATACAGAAGCTAAAGGTAGCCATACACAGGTCGATTTTCCACTCGATTTTTGACAGATCGATCACTGCGTGCGTTCACGAGTTCGATCGGCAATCGATCGGCAGTCAATCGGTTTTGATCACCCTGAACGATCGACCCCAAAAAATCGGAATCGACTAAAAATCGGATCTGACAATGAACCAACATGTTGGTTTTTTAGTCGATCGTTTGGCAATCGGAGTACCTTGATGGACCCAAATAGCCCTATGCAGCAGCCTTTCCGATCTATGGATTTTGTGGAATCGGCCATTTTGGAGATTTGCTCATGTCCAAATCAGCCACAAATCGGATTCCCACGGTGGTGTTGCATCTATTCCCGATCCGATCAATTGCCGATTCCTGATCACCTGGAAAGATTGGATCAGCAATCTATCGGCATTTGATCGCTGACAAATCGACCTGTGTATGGCTACCTTAAGGCACAGAAACACAAAGCAAATGCGTTTTGTTTCAGGATGGCATTTCAACTAGCTAATTTGTGAGCTAATTGCAAAGCCCCGAAACATGGTATCATCAGAAAAAATTTATGGAGATGTAGGGATGTAGTTTTTGTATAAATTAACTCAACTTAAAGCACTTTTTATGTTTTTACTAAGTCTGTCTGTGAAATTTTTACATCTATTGACTTAGCTATAATGCAAATGTCATTTTCAGCATGATTTGTGTGCTGGACAATTTGGCTTATACTGAATTAAAAGATAAATGTAATTTTTTGGGGCATTGTGAAGATGGGGGAATCAGGGAAACCAGACACAGCAAACTATTACCAAAAATCTAACTTCAGCTTTAACCAGTATTTGCTTTAAAGTGATTAAGTAAAGATATCATCTAACATTTCAATATATTTATACTGTAGTTTATTTAACAATGCAGTGTTAATTATGTGAGATACATGTAACTAATATGTTTCTCTCTCTTCTGACCTGTTCTTTACTCCTTTTCTCCCTTGCTTTGCTTTTCCTTCTACATATAACCCCATAATATCAATGTATTGTGTTCACACGTAATACCCATCACATTTCCATATCATGTTGCTTGCTTCATCATAAATTAACTTTTCATATGATATACTGATTGCTTTGTGATATATTTTTTGTTCTATTACTCAAACATTTTGTTCTTCCAATTAAATGATATTAAACACATTATTTTTTGCTGCTGGTTACATTTTATGACCTTATGGCAAACATTGGCACCCCACACAATGACCCTTCCCTACACTGCCATGCTGCATTCCTTCAGATATCCAGAATATTCAGGCGGTATATTTCTTTGACACCTACGCTGTGCTTCCACAGGGCCCAGGTGAAAGTAGGTTACTCTGTTCTATGTCGCTTTTATAATATTGGCATCCCCATTAGCAGCAATGATTCATTCCCAGCATGCTGTCCTACAGTAGATGTTCGCACACGGTTTTCTTGTATCATTTCTGTCTCACCTTCAGCCTTGTGTGTCCTTGGTCAGCTTTATTGAGCTATAAAACATTATTAAGGGCATGCTATACATCACCTAAACTGGAAATAAATGAAATATGCTGAGTTTAATATAACTGCATTGTTATTTTCAATCTCACCAGGATATCAAGTGTAAGACTGCAACGCTTAAAGCTTTAGTTTACTACCTATGTCCATTAGAAGGATAAACTGTCACCTTCACTTAGCACGGAAAGTTCCATTGTTCTAATGGAGTCTGTTAGAAGAAGTATTCCTAGCAAGAGACTTATATGATGTCATCAGGTTGGCAGTTTAAAGGGTCTATATAGGATATATATATAACCTCTGCCTATAGTAGGGTCACCATAGGAATCTGCAAGCATAGCCGCTATGGTAGGAGGTGTCAGGTTCCCCTTAAGCTCTTATTTGTTTTAAGACCCCCAATTTACATAGGCTTTAATTAGAAATAATGTGTGGAACATATCAGTGTTTAATATTTCATGTTTACACGATAGATGCTCAGAAAAAGAGAAAACTCAATTTTATTTTTGGTCTCAAGTTTAAAAAAAAAAAAAGTATATTTTTAAATGCACAAATCTTCCATCCAGAATTGTATGGCAGTTTGAATGCATTTAGCTAGGTGCCAATATGATTTAATGGGCTTATTTACCTGGATCCCTTTCCTGTAGCTTGTGGTAGAATTGGCTGTTTATGTGTCCTAAAGACTGGAAAATTATCTTCTTACTGTACAAATGCATAAACACAGTATGCAGCCTCTTGCTGAGTTGGATATTTGTTCTCACCCAAACGGCAGTGTTTCCCTTTAGAGCATTCCAGAAATATGTATATGTGAAAATCATATAAATGCGGTCTTTCACTTAATATCTGGTACTGATACTATCTGATACATTAGATATCTGTGTAAATGTAGCCTGCCTTTCATGACATTTTACACATGAGAAATTAATGTTATGAGTCACCAGAAGATTCCTTCTAGCTCCTATTTTTATGTCTGAACTGTTAAATGTAACTTTCTATGACAATAATTCTGTTGATTAGAACTTTCGGCTAGGGCTCCACTATGCGTTGCGATCCACTGATGTCAGTGCAAGCCTCCGTTACATTCCTGTGGACATGGATGGCTGCATCGACATTAACGTGATGGAGGCTCGGACCAACGGATCGGGAGCTCCGTCAAGGCCCCATTGCCGTTAATGGCAGGCTTGTGCACTGCGGTAAAAGCATGCAGAGATTTTAGTGTATGTAGAGCCCTAGCCTTACAGCAAACATATGCTTCTTGTTAGCTTCATCATGATCATGCTCCAACTATGTACTTGTAAGAAGGTTCAATATTTCAGTGTATGTATATGCATGCTGTCTCAGGTTTAACTGCAGTCTCAGGTTTATGCTGTCTCAGGTTTAACTACTGCTAAATGCTGTTTCAGGTTAAACCACTGAGGCTATGTCTTTAGTTATATATATAGGCCCCCATATTTATGTTGGACCCCCCTTTTATATCATGTATCTGGTCCATTGTTTTTAGTAAACTTCTTTTTTTTGTTGTTATTATTATTATTAGCTTTTTTTTTTATATAGTGCCAACATATTACACAGAGCTGTACATTAAAGTTGAGATGCAATAAAAGATAATACACAGGTACAGGTTATGACACAGGAGGAGTAGAGGACCCTGCCTGGTCGGGCTTACAATCTAATAGGTTGGGGAATAGAGTATACAATAGGTGGGAGGATGGGACTGACATGGTGGTGATATTAGGAATGAGAAGATGGGTAGGAGAGACTGAAGAGGGGGGGTTTCAAGGCTTTTTTTGAAGATATTAAATGTAGGACTTTTAATTTGATTCTCTGGACAATTGGAAGCCAGTGTAGAAACTTGCAAAGAGGAGAGGGATAGCAAGGGGTGCAGATGGAAGTGGCAGGATCTAACAATGTTATGTATATGAGAAGTAAAGGATAGGGCAGAGTCAAAGGTGAGACCAAGGCAGCGAGCTTATGGAATAGGGGAGATGACCATGTTTTTTACTGTAAGTTAGATGTTGGGTGGAGGCTTGGAAGGTGAAGGGGGAAAGATGATGAATTCTGTTTTACTAAGGTTACGTTTAGGGAATCTGTAAATAGAAAAAAAATCCATAAATAGATAGCCAACAGGTACTGCGAGGAAGTAAAGGCATAGGTGTACAGGTAAATTACTGCACACACTGCATTCAAATGTGTTGACTAATTAAAATACACTTTTATTTTTTTTTATCAGTTTAATCTACTCATTTAGCAGAATGTTTGATAAACTGTTGAAAAGCAAGAGGATGTTGTCTTTGTCAAGTAGTTCTCATTGTATGCAGTAGAGGTCAGCACCATTAAAGAATCTCTTATGGAAGAATCAATTCCACTAAGGAACATTTGTTGGTATTGGCATACAAGGATAGCCATAGTATAGAAAGTGACATCTACCTTATATGTGGTGTTTATTGCTTTATAATACAAAAATGAGGTTTACTTTATTAAAGTGTATTGGAACTGCAATCAGTCCTCTATTGCTTTCTATGTCCCTGACAGAGAGACTCTGTATCTCTCTATATCTACAATATAGTCATATTTTTATAATTATTATGTAAGTATTAGTATGAAACCCCATTTAAGAGTACAGCTCTTATTTATGGTTAAGGTAGAGTAGACCCCTATATGTTTTGTTTCCTATAAGAATGAGATCTTTGGCTGTTATCCTATATCCTGACCAGTAAGCTCATCTTTGTTGTATCTTAATAAGTGTGCAGTCTTCATACACTACTGTGACAGTTTTTTGCATTCACAAAATGTCAACATCCTACAGATATGAACGATTTATTTAATAGGGTAACAGACACTGTTACATAATGCTAACAACCACAACAATCAGTCCGCCACCTTCATTGTTTTTACTGTATCATAAGCACCCTGATTCTCTGTACTCATTTAGAGAACACTCTTGTACATAATATATCTGAGTCTCACTTCCTTTAATTTAATCCACAGTGGACAGAATTGTGGGACTTGACCAGATGAGTGGCATGTCTGACATGACATTTGGGTCATCATACAAGACGAAGAAAGGAATGTTCCGTACTGTAGGACAACTCTACAAGGAATCGCTGTCTAAGTTGATGTCTACACTTAGAAACACTAACCCCAACTTTGTCCGATGCATCATCCCCAATCATGAAAAGAAAGTAAGATATTTTAATATTTTTAACCATACAATATATCTGTTTATTTGAGCTTATAATAAAATTGAGGTCTGTTCTTTATTAACCTTCCTAGTGCACCGCACCGCCCGTTGTAAACAGGGCGATCGAGGCAGTGTACACAGTACACTGCCTGTCATTTCCGGCATCTCCATTAACATGGAGGTCTATGGCGCCGCCCCCTTCCGCGTCACCGTGACGCGATCAGGGCGGTGCCGCAAACCCGGAAATGCTGCAGCGATGAAGACAATCGCTGCAGCTTTCCGGGGAGGCATAGGGTCTCCCCGCTGCCGGCTTCCCCTGCGGTTGAGAGGACCCTGTTCAGCGAACGAACAGGGTTCGTCTCAACCGCTAGGGAGGTTAATATGATGTCCTCTAATGGGTTCACCAAATAAGTCAAGCAGCAGCACATACCTTTTAAGTGTTTCTATAGCAGTCAGCTTTTTTTCCAGCAGCCTTTTTTATTTTTAACAAAGAGAGCGCTAAACATTAGACAGCTCACATAAATAAAGGCCTGTCGCAGTTGAAAGTAATAAAGAGGTCCATTTACCAAGTAAGTTTTGGACCTAAAATGTAGGGTCATTCCTGCTGAAAGCTTTACAAAGCATTTGGGCACCAGGGCCCAATACAGGTATTCAACGTACAAGTCATAATTCTTCTGCCCTTCAACAATTGGGGAAAAACTAGTTAATATTATCCAGTATCCTGCCAGTCAATTCCTCATGCATAAAACAGTTGAAGCTATGCAGGGACTCATGGTATTTAAAAAAGGTTGGCTGTGTAACAGCAAAAACTTGGGGATTTTTGGTGCCCAAATGGAAACATAGCTTCATACATCACATGTCACATGTTTCCAAATATTTTTGGATTAGTGGGAGGATCTCTGGTGATATCTGGTTTTCTTCCTTCCGTACCATTTGTTACCAAATGCAATGGGGAAGGAGCAGGTCTAGAGCTGGACCACAAAAACCGTGGTTGATATTTGCACCATACTGTTTCTTGGTTGTAGGAATACCTAGCTGCTCTTTAGCTCAAGGCTGCAAATACCTTCAAAGTAAATAATGTTACTTATGCCTAGCTGCTTCTTGTGACGACATACCTCCATAACACATGTGCCTTGTACCTCTATATAAAAATGTGTTGCTGTGCATTGTGGTATGCTTCAAATGAAACAAAGATTTTTTTTACCCCCCACCCTTGTATATTAAATAAGCTGTCCTGAAACAAAACACAAAGCAGGCACGTGTATATGAATGGGTCATTATATGAAAGTTGAGCCCACATGTATAGTTTAACAGATTATATTTGACTCATTTATAGCTTTGTATTGCTTTACATTTTTTTCAATTAGGCTGGGAAACTGGAGCCTCACCTAGTCCTTGACCAACTGCGCTGTAATGGAGTCCTGGAGGGAATACGTATTTGTAGACAAGGATTCCCAAACAGGATCATCTTCCAGGAATTCAGGCAAAGGTAAGTGCGGTCTCCCAAATTATTCTTCTATACTGATTGTAAAGAAAACATTTTAAATATTACTGAGCACTAATCCATAGAAACAAAAAAAAGATCTTATCTACAGTAACACCAACCCATTGAAATAAATACAAAAGATCTAGTATTACCAGGCCTTTGCCCATAGCCTACCCATATAGACAATTTACACACATTTGTTCTTGGAGCATTACACACACATTTGTTCTTGGAGCAAAACTTGAGAATGTAGTTTAGTTGTTATGGTGGAATTAACAGACCATTTATTTTGCCCTTGAATTTAGGTATGAGATTTTGACTCCAAATGCTATTCCCAAAGGATTTATGGATGGGAAACAAGCTTGTGCAATAATGGTAAGAATGTGCTTTACTCAACAACTTAAGCTGATTATGTTTGTTATCTGACATCCAGAAACTCAAATAGAATAGTTTACAAATAAGGGGCTGGCTTATAATGCCTAAATAGTAAAATGTGTGTTTGTTTGTAGTCTCAATGTCTAATAGGGAGATATGGGAATGGTGGGTAAGCATTTATCTTTCAGTGCCATTATTTACATATGGGTGTGTTATTTAGTCAAATCATTTAAGAAAGTAATTATAATGGGTTGCTCTATAACCATGCTTCACTTTCTTCCTTTGTATCATTCAAAATTAACACTTTTTGTGGCATATTAGCATACTATAGGAATATTTACACTACATCAACATAATTATTATTTTAATTATTAAAAAAAATATTTTGACCTGTTTATATCTGTAATATTCAAATAGATGGTAATGCAGTGTTTATACAATTAACCTCCCTAGCGCACTGCCTGTACCGCACCGTTTTTAACAGTGTGGTACAGGCAATGGCAGCAGTGTACGAGGTACACTGCCTGCCATTTCCTCCCTCCCCCCTCCCCTCATCATACAGCCAGTGTCATTCATGACACTGGCTGGGAGGGCTGGAAAGCAGAGGCCCCTCCATTAACATGGAGGTCTATGGCACTGCTCACCCTCGCCCCCTTCCGCGATCAGTGAAGCCGCAGAACCCCAGAAATGCTGCGGCTAGAAGCAGCATCGCCGTAGCTTTCCGGGGATATGCGGCTTTCATGGGAGCCCAGCTCATCCAGAGTTTGTTCTTCACACAAACTCTGGACGAGATGGGCTCGTCATGAACACTAAGGAGGTTAAATAATTTCTCTTCATTAATTCATTTCTCTTGTAAAATGAATTTGTTTCCTTTTTGAATACTAGATCAGAGCTCTGGAATTAGACCCCAATCTGTTTCGAATTGGACAGAGTAAAATATTCTTCCGAGCTGGAGTGTTGGCTCACCTGGAAGAAGAAAGAGATCTGAAGATCACAGACATCATTGTCCTTTTCCAAGCTGCTGCACGAGGATACCTGGCCAGAAAGTGAGTTACTGGCTTAACACAGGAAGTAGCTTTGTGCTATTTTGAGATCGAACCTGTATCAATTGTTTGTTATTAAAAAAAATACTTAATTTCTCCTTGATCAATCAAATTAACTGACATGTCTCCTACTTCGCGATCGCTTCCTTCATTTCATCGCTTGTTTTGGCCTATTGAACACAAATATCGGAACTCTTACTGTGTGTCATATCACTCTTTAATCTACTCTTTAGTTGTTAAAAAGCATCACCAAAAGATGCTCATCTTGAAGGCTTTAGTGCCATTTAAAGCCATAGTAGGCTTTCAAAAGGCTTTTGAGGTCCATTGGTATGTGTCTAGCAATTTTTGTTATTCCAGGAATATATTGTGTAGTAATACAGTGGTTTTATCTATCAAAGCCTGTGTGGCCTAAATGGGAAGTTTCATTTATGTGCCACTGGACCTATACATGTGAGTTGTTTTTAGGTAAAGTATGATCTATAATTTCAGCATGTTCAGATTCTCTTTTGTTAGGCCTTGTGTTTCAACAATGGTTTATGCATGGTATTGACATTTATAGCATTGTTTGCTTTTTCCTAATAGTGAGTTTTTGTTACAAAGCCTTCTGTAAGCATATGTCTTTGATTCAGTGCTCTCTTCTGTACCTGTTTGGGAAGTTAAATGTATAATTTTCAATCTTTAGCAATACATTTAAAGATATGACATCAATGGCATTAAGATTAAGTATCATCACATCTGACTGATGTGTCTAACTTGCCTTATCCTGCATTGTGGAAAAAGACATGTTATACACAGTCTGATTTTAACACAATCCATATTCAATTAGATTTTAGATCTTCATCGAACATTGATTGTAATAGCAGCCAAAGTAGTACCACATGGAGGGTTAGGTCTAAATATGACTAAAATCGGAAGATTTTAGTTTTGATTAAAAAAAAAACAGGAAGGGAGTGATATATAAATGCATTCATCGAATACAATGGACCCGACCAGCAAACAAAATGTTACGATATTATTTATGCTACGATTTTGATCGTTGTACAATCGGTGACCATTTTCCAACATGTCCAATCACTTTTTGATTGATGTTTTGATTGTTATCGAACAGTTTTCAAGAATAGAACCATGTGTGCAGTATACGATTTTAGTTCGATCGATGTATGGCCAGCTAATGGTCTATTCCTTTACTCTCTCTGACACAAATGGAGAAGTTTCCACCATTTGTTGTTACTCTAACATTTCAATTTTTATTCACCATGTCTGGTTATTCTAATGTCAGTAAAGATCTCTGCATATAACAGAGTTTAGCTTAAATAGATGAATTGTGTTCCTCTGCTATTTCAGGATAGTTTACAAATAAATAGTAATTGAATAAATAGTATCTTGAATCTCCCAAAACCATAATCTTCTTATTTTACTTCAGAGCTTTTTCAAAGAAACAGCAACAAATGAGCGCTTTGAAGGTGGTGCAGAGGAACTGTGCTGCATACCTGAAGCTGAGACATTGGCAATGGTGGAGACTCTTTACCAAGGTAAAATATTGTCATATGTTACTAAATTTTGTATGTTTTTATTCAAATAACAAAGCTGATGATGTTAACTGAACTTTATTTTATTCTTTTAACATCCTAACAAATTAGTAAAGGCAAACTAATGCTATTAACAAGAGTCTTTTATAATTTACCCAGTACAATTTACTTTGATTCATCAGGCAGGAAGCCTTAGATTCTTGGTACTCACTTGCAGCAGAGACATCTCATCTAGAATACCAGCAAATTGTTTTACAGTCATCCCTTAGATTATTGTGTGCAGAATAGAGGTATCCTAGGTACCACATGTCTGCTGGTTTGATTTGTTTTACGAAATCTAAGGAAAAATGCATATTCATATTTGATTCTATCCTTGTCATTACACAAAGCCTATTTTAATACATACCTTGCCCCAACTGAGGTATGACTGATTACACTATTGTACTTGTTTTGAGGACTTTGGATTGTAAATGATTTTTTGTGTAAATGATCTTTGTAGGACGTTGTATGCTCATTGAGCCTTATATGTTCTTCTCCAGGTAAAGCCACTCTTACAAGTGACTCGACAAGATGAAGTGATGCAGGCCAAGGTGGTGGAACTACAGAAGGTGAAAGATTACCAGATAAAGGCAGAGCAGGATCTAAAGGACATGGGAAGCAAATACCAGCAGGTAAGGACATTGCAGCCATATCCATGCTGTTACGCTAAGCAAATCTTCCAGCATAGAGAAACCTACAGAACATAGTCTAAAAGTGGCCACACACACCCTGGTCTCCATCCAAAGTAATGGCGATCTGACAGGGATTTACCAACATGTTGGTTCCCTGCTCAATCAACATTTCAAGTGGAAGAGAAAGGGTGGGCGCATTTGATTCCTGAACACTTGATCGATTTGCGCATTCGCAGCAATCACATGAAAAATTTACCCGTGTGTGGTTACTCTAAATGATTTCCTGTCAGGTACTGCTGTGACTTGATTTGCCTTAATGTGAATCTTTCATACAGTTTGGACACTTTCAATTCAGAGCAAATGCCTCAGCATGGCAGCTGTTGGCTTTATACAGTAGCTGGAACAATCCTCTTTGTTCTTCCCTTAATGCCCAGTTCAACTGTAAGTTTAAAACTACATACATATCAGACCTAGCAAAACAAAACATGACACGTGTTTCAGAATTGTTTTCTTTCCTAAAACAGCAATTACTGTCTAAAGGTGCGTTTACACGTCAAGATTTTTGTTTCGTTCAACTTCAGATTCGATTTTTAGTTAGATTTTTTTATCAGATTTCGTTCGTCCATTTATCGAAGGTAATTAGATTTTTTATTAGATTTTTGTACAACCGACGCAAATATGGAATAAAAAAAAATCAGTGGAACCACGAATGAAATATCTTTCAGATTTTTTTTTTAGGAAGTGATGTATTCTGTGGATGTATACTGTGGATGTTTACTGTGATGTATACTGCAGCATACTGTACACACACACACCTGTATATTCACTGCAGCATACTGTACACACACACACACACCTGTATATTCACTGTGTATTCAAACTCATACATACATATCGCTATTAAAAACGTGAAATTAATAGTGAAATATATATATTTACATATATATATACCACAGCTATAGACAGCACGTTGTTACGTTCGTCCACAATGCAATTGTTTCGTTCGGAAAGTCCTACTTGGAAATAAAATATAAACAACATCATAGACAAATCAAAATCGTACATTGTAAAAATCCCAACATTCATTGCGCAGGAAATATGTCATGCTACTGGTTAAATATCGAGTCAAAAAATATCGAGTGAAATAAGGAGCATTCGTTTTTTACACGAAAAATAAACGACAGATGAAAGTTTACCAACATGTTCGATAACCTTGTGGACGATTTTTGGTCAGATATCGAACAAAAAAAATCCATCGGAACAAATGGCCGTTCTAGATTTTTGTACAACGAACCAAAAAATCATTCGTCGTTCATCTGTTGGACGAAAAAATCTTGACGTGTAAACCCACCTTTAGAAGAATAGTGTTTCAGAATTGTTTCCTTTCCTAAAACAGCAATCACAGTCTAAGAAGAATAGTCTAACCCCTGTTAGAACCTTAATATTCCATTCAGAGTTCAGACATACCATCTAGGTAGGTGCAATCGTGAAGTTCCAATTGGAGATTCTAGTTCGGGGGTGCCTTGGGAGTTGTGAGAGGGCCGGCCATTTTTACCTGGGCTATGGCTTCCCCTTTATATTCATATGACTTGTTTTATTCTGGAATGCTATAATGGTAAATTATTAAAAAATTATATACATATATTTTATATAATTTCTAGTTAATGGAAGAAAAGTCAATTTTGGCTGAGCAGTTGCAAGCAGAAACAGAGCTGTTTGCGGAAGCTGAAGAGATGAGAGCCAGGCTTGCAGCAAAGAAACAAGAGCTAGAGGAAATACTACATGATTTGGAGTCCCGTGTGGAGGAAGAGGAGGAGCGAAACTTACAGCTGCAAAATGACAAAAAGAAGATGCAGCAACATGTACAGGTAATGCGGTGGCTTTTATTTGTATATAGAGTTGTGCATGTACAAGCAGAACACAAATGTAACAGAAATGCATTAATGTATGAGAGTTATTTTCACCACATTACGAATGCTCTCTTTTCAGGATTTAGAGGAACAATTAGAAGAAGAAGAGGCAGCTCGACAGAAACTTCAGCTGGAGAAAGTAACAACTGAAGCCAAGCTGAAGAAGATGGAAGAAGATATTCTCCTGTTAGAAGATCAGAATGCCAAGCTTAGCAAGGTACTATTCTTATGTTTGAAGTAGGGGTGGGTTATGGGAGCAGTAGGAGGGCAAGAGGCTATTGACGCTCAAAGCCACTGGCACAAGTAGGATCTTACAGGACGTACATTATACTTAACTGGTGGTGGCTATAGGGCTGACCATTTGTGCAAGCTGATTATGTGTAGGTAGTTTTCAATCAAACAATTCATGGGTATAGTTACAGTGGCTTGCAAAGTATTCGGCGCCCTTGAACTTTTCCACATTTGGTCACATTACAGCCACAAACATGAATCATTTATATTGGAATTCCACTTGAAAGACCAATACAAAGTGGTGTACATGTAAGAAGTGGAACGAAAATCATACATGATTCCAATTTTTTTTATAAATAAATAACTGCAAAGTGGGGTGTGCCTAATTATTTAGCCCCCTTTGGTCTGAGTGCAGTCAGTTGCCCATAGATATTGCCTGATGAGTGCTAATGACTAAATAGAGTGCACATGTGTGTAATCTACTGTCAGTACAAATACAGCTGCTCTGTGATGGCCTCAGAGGTACAAAAAGATTTCCAAAGCCTTGAACATCCCACAGAGCACTGTTCAAGCGATCATTGAGAAATGGAAGAAGTATGGCACAACTGTAAACCTATCAAGACAAGGCCGTCCACCTAAACTCACAGGCCGAACAAGGAGAGGGCTGATCAGAAATGCAGTCAAGAGGCCCATGGTGACTCTGGACGAGCTGCAGAGATCTACAGCTCAGGTGAGGGAATCTGTCCATAGGACAACTATTAGTCGTGTACTGCACAAAGTTAGCCTTAATGGAAGAGTGGCAAGAAGAAAGCCATTGTTAACAGAAAAGCATAAGAAGTCCTGTTTGCAGTTTGCCACAAGCCATGTGGGGGACACAGAAAACATGTGGAAGAAGGTGCTCTGGTCAGATGAGAAAATGCTAAACGCTATGTGTGTTGGAAAACTAACACTGCACATCACTCTGAACACACCATCCCCACTGTCAAATATGGTGGTGGCAGCATCATGTTCTGGGGGTGCTTCTCTTCAGCAGGGACAGGGAAGCTGGTCAAAGTTGATGGGAAGATGGATGGAGCCAAATACAGGGCAATCTTGGAAAAAAAACTCTTGGAGTCTGCAAAAGACGTGATACTGGGGCAGATGTTCACCTTCCAGCAGGACAACAACCCTAAACATAAAGCCAGGGCAACAATGGTTTAAACAAAACATATCCATGTGTTTAGAATGCCCCAGTCAAAGTCCAGATCTAAATCCAATCGAGACTCTGTGGCAAGATCTGAAAACTGCTGTTCACAACGCTGTCCATCTAATCTGAGCTGGAGCCGTTTTGTCAAAGAAGAATGGGAATGCAAATTTCGGATCCAGTCTCTAGATGTGCAAAGCTGGTAGAGACTACCCATAAAAGACTGGCAGCTGGAATTGCAGCAAAGGTGGTTCTACCAAAGTATTGACTCAGGGGGCTGAATAATTACGCACACCCCACTTTGGCAGTTATTTAGTTTGTAAAAAATTTTGGAATCATGTATGATTTTTTCGTTCTTCTCACGTGTACACCGCTTTGTATTGGCTGTAAACGGACAATTGATTAATGCTGCATTGTGTTTGGGCTGTAATGTGACAAAATGTGGAAAAGTTCAAGGGGGCCGAATACTTAAGCAAGCCACTGTATATGTCTTAAGCTAGTCATACACGGGTCGATACCCATTCGATAGGCACATGATCGATAGCAGCTTGGTGACGTCACCACGCTGCACTCAATTGCAGGTCGATCAAACGTCAATTGCGGCTATATCCCCGTTCGATGGGGATCCTGGTGTTGTGAGATATTTTCCGGCACCATCTGGGAGCTGCTGAAAGGTAGCTGAGAGAGACACACAGGATGGCTGCACTCTGCCTGTAGCTGCCGTGCTTGTCTCTGCCCCCTTGCCGGTGTCCCAGCTCCCAGCTGATAGGCAGAGCTAAGACACAGGCAAGGGGGCAGTGCTGGCTGCTACAGGCAGAGTGCGAGGGGAGCCCCCCTCCTTTGCAGCCGTCCTGTGTGCCTCTCGAAACTCTGCTTCCACAATTGTACAGGATTTACGGACATGTCTGTTCCTGGTTCGATCAAACTTTTTCAAGCAGGATTGATTACTCAAAGCAAGGTATTTTTTTTTCAACTAACAGAAAATCGATCTGTGTGTGGCCACCTTTAGGAATTTAACCTGTTATGCAAATCATACCTACACTTTTGTGAATATTACAGGAAAGAAAGATGCTGGAAGATCGTATTAATGATTTTACTAGTAATATGGCTGAAGAAGAAGAGAAGGTGAAGAGTCTAAGCAAACTGCGCAACAAATATGAGGCTGTCATTGCCGATATGGAAGGTAGGAAAGCCTATGCACTTTAAAGCCAGATGGACAATGATATTTAACATGTGTACAAATTTTTTGTAAAATGTATCTTGTGGAAAGAGTTTGACGTTTCAAATTGAAAGTTGTTTATGGGCAACGGAAATGCTTGATACTTCTAGATATGGATGTTCGGATAGAAACAAATGATCAGAACAGTCAGTACTCATAGAGCATTTAATGGTTTACATTAAGAAATCATGTACCAGTAGCTATTCCTTTTTTCTAGTGAATCTTACCATTTACATTACTCTATGGTAATGCTTTCCTTACCTGTTAGCTATTTATTAATGGTCTACAACCTGCGGCCCGTTGGGCATTCTTCAGCTGCAACGCTCAGTCCTCCACTTGCGGCCCCCTACACCTAACTGTTAAGGCATAGGGCATAGAAACTCACCTGTCCACCGCAATCTTTGCCCCAGATCTTAGAGCAGGAAGAGGGGGAGAGGTGAGGGACTTGCTCAGGGGCCATTTGGGTAGCTGACTGGTTTTATGTGCATTACCAAACAACAGTGCTACCTCATGCTTGAAATATAATTTTGCATACGTTTTGTTATTTACCAATTATAAAATAATGTCTTCTAGCTACGCCTGCTGTAATTTTTATTAAAAAAAAATGCTTATACGAGTCAGTATAGATTGAAAATGTTGTGTGCGGCCCTAGTGATGCTGAGGAAAGCACTTGTGGTCCTCCATGTCAACTCAATTGCCCACCACTGTTCTGTAATTAGTTTTCACCTACTTTTTTAAATCTTACACTAATTGATCATCCTAGCTGTTCTTTTTGTCTTCTTTTCTAACATATCAGACATAAAATGTTTTTTTTCTTTTCTTAAGAAATTATGTAAATTACTCTCTCAAAAAGGAAGTTATATTTTTGGTTAAGGGGCATTTCATATGTTTATGTTAAAAATGGTAAATAAAAGCACATGGGTTTTCCTTATCACACAGCCAGAGCTGTGTCCTGAGCACAGAAATGTGATTAACCTTATGAGCACTGAGCTTATCCACATTTATAAAGTACTAAGTGATTTAATGGACATAGTCCTTTGTATATATTGAATGTCATTACTTAAGAAGTGAAGTCAACACTTTTTTTTTACAGATCGTCTGAAGAAAGAAGAAAAAGGCAGACAAGAGATGGAAAAATTAAAGAGGAAACTTGATGGGGAAACATCTGACTTGCAGGATCAAATTCTAGAACTTCAGCAACAGATTGAGGAGCTGAAACAGCAACTGGCAAGAAAGGAGGAAGAGCTGCAGGCGGCTCTTGCTAGGTATGTTTGGAAAGGTGGCTGTTGTAGCACTGGACATGTCTACTATGGGTGGCAGTAAAACCCTTTTGTTGCTTACCTTTGGGGTATATATATAGTTTAACCTATTTGTACTTTTAGGGTTGAAGAAGAAGCAGCTCAGAAGAACAATCTGCTGAAACAGCTTCGAGAAATACAGTCTCAGCTCTCGGAATTACAAGAAGACTTAGAATCTGAAAAGATGGCAAGAGCAAAAGCAGAGAAGCAGCGCCGAGACCTTGGAGAAGAGCTGGAGGCACTGAAGTCTGAGCTTGAAGATACATTAGATTCCACAGCCACACAACAAGAACTTAGGTGAGCATAATAAAAATGTCACACTTATTTTCTTTGTTTAACCTCCCTAGCGGTTGTGACGAGTCCAGCTCGTCCAGTGCTGACATGCTGA